>VZRQ01008095.1:1073760-1109056 GCA_013397975.1 Machaerirhynchus nigripectus | reverse complement strand
CGGTTACCGACACCCGTTTCTCAGACAAAGGCGGGGGACACTAAACCCGGCGCCTCGCAGCCGCACCGGACAGATACCCCGTGCCACGCACCCCCTTCCCCCGGGGGCTGCAGCCCGGGCGGGGGTTCCAGGACAAGTCGCAGTGCGTGCGCGGTGCCGGGGTGTATGCGCACCCCCGTTCCCCCCGGTGCCTCCCGGCAGCGGCCGCGGGCGTGACACCCCGGCCCCCCCCCAAATCCANCGGGGCTCGCCGTGCCGCTGGCTGTCCCAGCTCTGGGCACATGGCTGCAGCCCCCAGCCCACGGTGTGGGGCGAGCCTCGAGGGGCTTTGTCTGGGGCCACAGGGCAGAGCCCCCGTAACTGGGCGCTTCCAGGTGCTGATGGTCGTTGTTTGTTAGGGGTATTTAAGCCGTTTGGTAGGTGTCAAAGAGGTTTGCATTCCTTCTGGAGAAATTTCGCTTTTTCCTAAGTTTGTTTTTTTCCTGGCTATGTTTCTATTTATTTTTGCTGCTATTTTCTATTTCTGTTTGGAGGTGCGAGGTGTGAGGTAACAGAGGCAGAGGATTCCCGCCTGTCAGGGTGGCATGGACCAGCCTTAGCTGGCTGCTGTGCAGCTCAGCGCTGCGTGCCCCAGCAGTGCTCCCTCCTGCAGGGTCTCCTACTCGGGAAAACTTTCACTTCAGGACTCTGGGAACTCATAATCACAAGCTGTCATCCTTCTAGGTGAGAAAGATGGATCTGTCTGCTTAAGAAACAGAAAAGCCTTTTTTTTTCTGCTTTTAATAACAAACCAAACCAAAGCTTGGTTCCTTTGCAGATGTGCAGTTGCAGATGTTGGGCAGTAATTTGATGTCAGCAGACAGACATCTACCATGATATGTGCTGAAATCTTGAAAGAGACAACAGAAGAGGAACACTGTTGTTAAGAGAATCGCACCAGATGCTGATGGGTTGTACATAATGGTTACCTTTTCTGAAGATTATTGCAGCAAATACTTCCAGCTTCATTCTAAATAGAGATGTCCTTTTTGGCACACAGCAAATAACTTTTTCTCCAAAAATTATACTAAGCTGACTGGTTTTGTAGTATTTTTTGGTGGCTAACTGCCCTTTGCTCAAATTAGTATTATTTCTTAGTTAGCGTTCAAGAGTGCCTTTTTGGTATCCAACACACATGAGATGCTCCCAGGGGACATTTCTGAGATCATTGCAAACTGATACAGTCTTAGTGCCCCATTACTAAAAAGAATTATTTTTGTTTTGAATTGAAGTGATGGTCAGTCAGACAGGTTTGTAGAAGGCATCTCTGTAGATTACCACTATTTGTGCTTCAGAGTGTATTGTCATGAAGAACATGTGAGTTCACTTGTGTTAGGTTTTGGAAGGGAGATGCTGTTGGATGTGCAGGAGATGAGGAAGGTGAAAGGTAACTCCTTTGCCTGTAGATGAGACAGACAAGTGTCACAGGAATGAAAAGTCTTCACAGGAGACGAACTTCTTGACTGTTTTGGAAAGTTCATGCCCTGCAGTGTTAAGCATCAGCTGCACAAACAGCACCCAGGAAGGTGTGTGCTCCTCAGGCTGAGAGGAAGACCTTGATGGGCTTTCTGTGTGTGTAGGGCAGAAGTTCCCAGAGGTCAGAAGATGCCCATTAGCATTTCAGAAGTGCTCGCTGTCACTGACACAGTGGTCCCTGTGACCGTGTAAAGTCTCATTTGTGGGGTGCTGCCCAGACTCCCTGTGCTGTTCCTGAGCTCACTGTGAGCTGTAGGGAAAGGCAGCAAGTGTTCTGGGGCAGGTGAGTTGTGCTGCTCACACGCTGCAGGGTGAGTAATGGGTGATTATTCCCAGCCCAGCTTTACGGCTCTGTAATAACAATAAATACTGAATGTAAACACTGAAGTTTACAGTAGAATTCCTGGAATACAGAAGCATGTCAGAATCTTATCAGTAGTCCTAAGTCATACAGTCCTAATGTATATTTTATAGCTTGTTATTGAGATGGCAGCTGATTTGATTGATGCAAAGAAAGAAATTGAAACAAGTGATTTTGTGGAAGCAGAGACGGCACTCCTGGGTTAATGTGTTTCTTTTGAGGTGGCTGCAAGTAAGATTTAGCAGCCTAATAGGAAATGTATTGGGGTGGTTTTTGTGGGGTTTTGTTTTCAGAAAGGGGAAGTTATCTTTGCTCCACTACTTGAGATGTTTAAGGGAGACAGAATTCCATTGGGAATGAACAAAGCAGTATCAGATCTGAGGAGGACCACTCTAAAGACTGTAGGAGAGGTGCCAGGAGATGCAGGGAACAGCTCTGGGGCTGCAACTGCTCAGCTGCTCAGTGCGTTGTTTCACAGGTGCCATTGGAGCTGCTCTATCTGCATGGGCAAAATTGGGGAATTTTAATCATTAGTTCAGCCGAGTTTGTATATTAATAATGCTACATTTAGTGGGACATGCTTGTTTAAAAAGGCAACAGCAGACTATGCTGGCCTGCATCTAAACAAGCATCACATGATTTTTTTTGTTATATTGAGTCAAAATCTGCTCTGTGCATAGATTTACATATAGAAAGAGTATGGTTCCTATGAACATAATCGTAACAGGATAATTTTTAATGTGGAGATAGTGCTGCTCATATAAAGAAATCTGTTGATACAGGTGTGTTTCTTGATAGTGTAAGAGATGGAGATGACAATGAAAGATGCTGCTCTGAGTCTCTTTGGATTGGAAGAAAGAGAACCCTTGTTGATGTTAATTTAGTTTTGCTAAAAATAAATCCTATACCTTGAGTATATGTGGAAGGTTTATTTTGCCTCACCTGACACATTTGGGAAGAATGCCCTTGCTTTCCTAGGCAGGATGGCAAATTTGGCCTGTTCCTTTTGAGCTTTCAGGAAGAACTTAGGTCTGGTTTAAAAATCAAATGAGTGTTCCAGATTTGAACAAAGGCTTCTTCAGGAGGGTGTAACTCCTGTTTATCTACCTGAGGGCCATGTGCCTCAAGGCAAGAACTGCATTGTTCAGAGCTTCACTGCAGCTCTAGTGTCAAAAGGCAAACAGGAGCTTGTATTTAGTGTCTCTCATTTCACTGTAGTGCTCTTGAATGTGAATGACAGTTGATGGTTTGGAGTAAGAATGGAGTAAATACCATTTTTTCTGCAGTGAGTCACTTTCAGTTACCACCATTTATATCCTTACTTTTTTTTTTTTAAGGTGGCATTAAAGACTATTTAGATGAAAACTGACAGTGGCTGTTGAGTCCCAGGCCTGTGCAGTTGACCCTGTGGGCACATCACACTTGCAGATGTATGCAGATCACGTGGCAAAAATCTTTCATTTAATATCTACTTCTCAAGTAGTATCTAAAACAATTTACAAGAAACAAAAATAAAGCAACTGTGTGTGCAGCTGTTCCCTGAGGGAGCACTCCAACTCCTCCAGTCCTGCAGGTGGAGGAAAGGGTCTGCTCTCAAGCCTGCCTTCACTGTTGGCTGTTTCTTCCCTACCCTAGCTCCTCTCCCCTGTCCCAGGTCTCAGCCAGTGCTTTCTTTCACCCCGTTCTCCCTCTGGTGTGCACTGATTTCTGATGGGACTCAATCTCAGAGTTTGTGCTTATGCTGCCCGTGGGCCAAGGAAGCTGTTGGTGCTGCAGCTTCATAGCAGCAACAGTAAGGGGACAAAATGGCTTTGGAAATCTAAGTGGGCAAGACAGTGGTCTTAAAATACTTTTTTTCACCTAAACAGTCAAACTCAAGTTTGTGATGTTCCTTTTTGTTTTGTTTCCCCATTGCTGCTGCTATGAAGCCCTTTGCCTATCGAAGGTTCCTGAGGCAGATGGAAGACAGCAGTAGCTGAGGTGGACTAACGCTGGAACATAGGCAGGGATTGGAACCCTTGGGAGCTATGCTTAGACAGAAAGGGAGAGAGGTAAGAAATGTGCAGTGGTAAGACTGATTCGAAGCTCTTGTTTACAGCCTTTCCCCCGTGTTGTAATGGCAGCGTTTGTGCCTCGCGTGTGTGAAGTGTAAGGCAAGGGAAAACAACCGGCACCAGCCTCCTTCCGTGCCTATTTTTACCCTCGGAGAACTCAGATGCAGCCAGTTGGCGAGATCCCTCCGGTATCTGATGGATCTGCTGTCTGAGAAAGCATGGATTGGCGGGGCTTTGGATGAGCTGGGGAAAGTATTCGTGTGCTCTTTTGTGTGCTGGCTTGTGCTGGCCCTCGCACGCAGCCCTGCCTGTGGCTGCCGAGGGACGGCAGGGCTGCTCTGCACTCCGGGTGCGAATACCTGAGCGTGCCTGTGTGTGAGTGTGTCTGTGTGTGTGGGGGAGCTGCCGGGGCAGGGCTGGAGCTGCTTCGTGCTGCCCCGGGGCTTGGCCCTGGCCCAGCACCGCTGTTTGGGTGAGGGAAGGAGCTGCTCTGCCCCAAACCACTCCTCTGGCTGCACCAGGGCTCTGCTCTGGCTGTTGACACAGTGCTGATGTCAGGAAACATGACACAGAGGGCAGGGGACCGTTTTCACTTGCAGTCTAAGCTGGTTGCAGTTCCCCAGTCGGTGTAATGCAATCATAAATTACGTGTATATTGATTATTTGCTTTGTTCTTGCACGTTTTATAGTGACTACTGTGCTGCTTTGTTTAATTACACAAATGTTTTTGTGAGCTTTGGATTGAAAATTTTAAGATGATTCTTGATTGAATTTAAATGGTAACTGCTCATTCATTAAACATGCTTCTATTTCCAAAATTATTTTTATTCTGGGATTGTTCATGTTTAGCTACAATCTAGATGAGGATTATTTTGGAATTGTAGAGCATATTCATGGAGCCTTTTTTCCTGATCACTGAAGTGTGGATATCATGGTGTAAGCAAATAATATCCTTTGTGCTTCAATGATCTCCAGTCTCGATTTCAAATTTCTGCAAGATGTGCAGGCTTTATTGCATTTCACACCAAAATCTTTTAGAAATAGCCCTGAACAAGCCTGGCTCTCACACTGAGGATGTGTATTGAATATTGATTTGACTGCCCATGTTGTGTGCATATAAACATTTATCTGTGGAGGTCTTGAACAGTCACAAAAGATATTCTCTAAGATGGCAGGAGGTGTGCAAGCCTAATTCTTGAGCTGTGAGTGCCTCTAATTCAGTATTTCCTAGGCCCTAGAGAATGGACATGATTTCAAAGTGCTTTTCAGAATGCAGTAGAGGTTGCCAGAGTCGATGTGGCCTTTATCATGTGTGTTGAAAAGATCCCTCAGAAAACATTCAACTTCAGCTACCAGCACTCGTTAACATACCTTAGCCTACATCAGCAAAATCAGAAACCCCACCAGGAGTTCCCAGAAGGGCCTAGGGAAGCAGACTGTTCATCAGAACAGAAATAAGGAGTTGTGGTTCCCAGAGCAATCAAACTTTGACCGTTTTGTATTTCACACTGGGGCATAGGGATGCCATAGTGCCCAGGACTCCTCCTACTGAACCGAAGTTGATGAGGAAACAGTTAATTCCCGCTCAGTTTTGCAGTGAGTGTCCACACCCACCAGATGGAGCTTCGGGCTCCAGTGGAAAATTCCAGAAATTGAGCAAGAATGAGAAGTGTGCGAATGACTTAGGAGATCCCTGTGTGCTGGACTGCAGAAGGTGGTTTTTTAGCCTTTAAATAAAGAATGAATGGAGACTGAGGCATATCAGCCTTACTGATTCACTACAACTGCCTTCCATAGTTCTTCCTCTGATGGGAAGTTGGGAGTTCTTAGTGTAAGAGGCATCATGCTGAGGCTAGACAGCAAGCCCAAACAAAAAGGTATAAACCAGAGCTTCATAAACCTTTGCTGAAAATTGCCTATAGCCACTGAAACAGCAAGTCAAAAGTTTTTAGCCTCAGAATTTCCTCCCAAGGATAAGGTGGGGTTTTTTTAGTACCACATTTTAAATGGACTTCTCTCCGGAGGCCATGCTTGTGTAGGATGTTCTGAGAAGTGGTGTGAAACGGTCCTTTTGTTTTGATGCACAACTCGAAACTGGTTTTGGAAGCTGCTGATCTAATCTCTGACGTGGTTATTAGTATTTTTTAAATCTTTGGCTTTTTGACAAAGGGGCTGTTAACAAATTGCCTGTTTGTCTGTGAGGGAGAGCTGGAGTGTGTCCTGTGCACAGTGTGGCTCAGGTCTTACAGTGCTTTGTTCAGGTGGCATCTTGCAGTTGGGGATTTCCTTCAGTTTGATCATCTCAGTTTTAAAACTGAGGTTTCCAGAGTGTGTAATTCAGAGTTTGTGTTGATTCCTCTTTCATGTGCCCAGTCCTGGTTTGGATAGAGACCTGAGCAGGAGGGCTGGGGCTCACTCAGTGCAGGTGCTGGTTCTGCACCCCAAATCCCCGCTGGAGCTGAGCTGTGGGCAGCTGAAGGACCGCCCTGCTCCTGGGCAGGAGCTTCCTGCTGCAGGGGGCTCAGGGGACAGGCTGAGGAGGTGCTCTCAGTTGGGAACGTCATGTTACAAAACAGGCTCCCTCCAGGATTATAGCGGATTGGAAAAGGAGCCCTCAGTTGTCTGGCATTTCTGATGTGCTGCTAAACTGCAAATCTCATTACCTTCACAGGAGTGTGGGTGCACAGGCCTCGGAAAAGTAGGCCAGAAATGCTTAAATAAGGAGGAAAGGGAAGGGTCCAAGGGAAGAAAGTGAAAATGCTCAATGTCAGCCAGTGAGAGGTGTGTTGGAATAGACTCTTCAATCACCTGGTACAGGGAGGAGAGAGAGTTAATTGCAACTCTTACTTTCAAGGAAGTTTTCTGTAGTTTCTGTTCTCCCAAATTCTTTCTTCTCCCTGATACTTCTACTCCTTTTTTGTCTCACTTGCTCTCTCTTCCCTGAGATACTCTTGTGCTTCCTAGCTATTGCTGTTCCTTGCTCAGCTGTCCTGGAATTGTCAGGTCCCAGAGTCGCAGGCCATCACTGTCCTCATGTGAATATAGAGTATTCTACACCATCACACCACACAGCATCATTTAACCTGCATACACAGAGAGGCAGCTTTTCTGTTGCTGTGGGAACCACAGGTTCATTTTCTTGCATGTTTTCCCTGTATTTTAGGAGATTTCACTCAGTGTTGCACTACCAGCCTTCACTGGGTATCTGTTTCATGGCTAGCTTTTAGAGCATGCTGTGAAATGCAGTTCGCTGGGCAAATTGTTGAAAGTTACCTTGTTTCAAAAGCAGTTGGAATAGGGAAATAAAAAACACAGTTTCAAGAAACCAAGTCTTGCTTCATCTCGCCCAGAAACACAGAGCTGCTGCCAGCTCTGAGGTATGATCTTGTGTTGGGCTCTTAGGTATAAATCAATAACTTCTTCAGTTTGAAATACTAGCAAAGTACTGGCCAAAATCAAAGGAATCTGGATGACATAAAGTAAGAAGCATGCCAGATGCTGGGGATCCTTGTCAGCAGCACAGCACAGGGAAATGCTACTCGGTGTTTGGGAGACCCAGCATGGGATGAAGTACTTCCCTGAGCTCACTATCATCAGCCTGATGCAGTAATTGCCACTGATCTGCTCTCAAGGCTGATGGGTCCTCACCCAGAAGTGTGTTTGCTGCAGGGAGGACTCCCTGGGAGAGAGTTCATTTGGACTTGCTAGATACACAGGCACACGAAGTCTGCCTTCTAGTCTGAAAATGATCCAGTGTAAAACAAAATAACCCATCATCCATCCTTGCATGGCTGAAGGTATGGGTGATGGCCTTGTTAAAGCAGATGCAATATTCCAGCATTCAGTTTTGCCACCATATGAAGTACTTTAGAATGGTGTCTTTTTTAATTTCTTAAAATGTTGTAGTGTCTTATGCTGGAAGTGTACTTGCCAAAGAAAAGCACTCTGTACTTCAAGCTGTGGATGTTCAGTGTGAATAATCAAGAGATTAAAATCTAACAATTTATATTGCCTTATTCCCTGGCAGAGTAATTACTAATGACTCAACAAGTTTTGCTTTTATAAACTTTAGATTTGGTTGTTTCAGATTTCATGGTTCTAATGTTACGTTTTGTGTTTCCAGTCTGTGCAAGACTGACTTTCTGTCCATGGGTGATGTGAGTTGAAGGGAGATCAATCTTCCAACAGAAGTGTGATCATTTACAAGCCATTCCCCCAAACTTCCCATCCTCTGCCAATTTTAATCTCAGTGCTTCCCAGAGGAATGTGTGTCCCCAGGGCTGTGGCTGAAGGCCATGTCACCTGTTTGATGTCCCATTGTGGTGTAAGGTGGGACCTGTTAGTACGGGAACCTCCCAGGAAGTGTCCAAGGGTGGTACCGAGTGTCCCTGAGGTCCCCAGGTGCAGCTGTGCTGTGGTGCTGATCGCTCAGGTGAGGTGCACACTGAGGGTGAGCCAGGGCACTCCAGAGGGTGGATGGCGTGTGAGGAGGAGCATTCCCAGCCTCTGGACTGCTGGGTTTCTGAACTGGGTAACTGAGCTGAAATGGGAGCACTGGAGCATTCCTCAGGCAGCATCCCCCGTCAGAATCAGTTGTTGAAGCACAAACCTGCTCAGACCTGCTGCAGCACAGCTGCCCTGCAGCCCGGGAAGAGGCACGGGGGCTGGGGTTTGTACCTATCAATGTGAGACTGCCCTTATCACATGTCTTATCTCTTGTCTCTCCCGCTTTGTTTCGTCCAGCAGGATATGAGCCTTCCTCTGTGCCCAGGCCTTGGGCTCCCCCAGGGGGTGTAACAGAACCCTGAGGGGGGCGTTCTGCAAGGAGAATTGGCTTTGGAGGCGTGTGCATGAAACTTGTCCAATGAGTCTGAGACGCCCAAGCACCATTCATTTTGGAGGTAAATGCCTCATCAGAAGTACTGAAGAGATGGGGAGGAGTTAAGATTTTCATTGGCAAAGTATGGGCAAAGGACAGTTGAAAGGATAGTTTTGACTGTTTGCTTCTGAGGTTTGGACATTTTGAACTTAAAGGAACACCAACTTGGACTCTAGAAAAATTGAGGGGCTGGGGGGCTTCGGGTTACATCACTCTGGCAGCTTCACTGCAGATTAATTGATTTCCTGGTTTAAAATTTTCCCTCTGTTGGTTTAAAACCATCAGAGGTGAAAGTGAAAGCTGATTGAGACTGCAGGAGGGATCACTCTGGAATGCTAAACAAGTTGGGGGAAACCCTCTGACTTGGGATAGGGAAGTTCAGAGATCTACAATTTAAGTTGGATGTACCTTTAAGTTATTCCTTGGAATATGACATGACTTACTTGAATGTGAGGTGAAATGTTTAATTTTGGAAATTCAGCTGAAATGTTCATTATTAAGGTATTTTCTATCATTTGTCTGTAAACTGCTCTGTCAAAGTGGGTTGTTTAAAGGGAGGGGAGTGAAGAATCCTGTGAAAAGATAAAACCAAAGGGGGAAAAACCCCCAACCACAAACCAAACAAAAACAAATGAAAGAAAATATAAGTGACAGATTGAAATGTTGGTACTTGCTTTGGGTGGGGGAGGGAGGGAGAATCATTTGCATGATGTGTTTCACTTCCAATTTACTTCATGCTATTGTTATTGAAATTGAACCAGGTTACTGATAAAATTGTAATGGTAATGTACATTTAAAAAGCTAATGAGTTAAGTTTGCTCTAGTAAACAGCAGCAATGTCCTGGCACCCAGCCCACAGAGAACTGAAACTATGGTACAGCTTTGCAGTGTCTGGGTTGCAGTGAGGATGCTGATCCTGGGTTCCCGTTGCTTTTTGATTTTAATGCCAACTGTTACTGAGAAATAATTAATACCCAAACCCAGGCTGTCGGGTAGAGAGTTACCCTTTTAATGAAGTAATTTTTAGCATAATCTGAATTTTATGTACTAATGTATTACCAAACTGCATGAATTTTTCTGATTATGGTGTTTGACTCTGCTGCAGCCCTTCCCTTTTAGCATTATTATGGATATTAAGAAATTTGGGGTTGAATTATTGGAATGAAAGCCATGGGATCATGATCCAGACCTAACGAAGGCAATGGACCAGAGTAGAGGGTTTAAGTGTGTGGGGTGGGGTATATTGTAGGGGAAAGGAACAGCTTTTAGAATAAGGGTTTGAAACATTGCTTTTTCTGTAGGAAAAAGATGGAGTATTGCATGCTGGGAACAAGTGCTTTCCATAAGGTAGCTAAATTTTAAAAGTACATTTGTTTCATTTTGTTTTAGGCTTTGCTTAAGTATTGTAATCTAGTAATTTTGTCCTTTCTGCAGTTTTCATTTTGATTAGGCCTCTGCAAATCTCTCTTCAAAACGTAACAAAAACCCAACCAAAAACCTCAAACCTGGCCCACAACTGCAGTTTGCCGTTTCTGAAACATTGCTCAGTGTGTAGAAAAATATTTGAAGGTTATCAATAATGGTATAAATTCTTCCATGATTTCGAAATTGCAGGTGTTAACACTGTTACATTTGAAGATGCGAATGTGTTGGGTGACTACAGAGAAATGACCAAAAGTAAAAACAATTTGTTAAGTGTAGTCTCCATTGACACCTCTCTAGAAACAAAAAGCCCCAGGCCTCAAAACACCAACCCCAAGAAGCCCCACTCCTCAGGAATGCTGTCAGCAGAAACTCCAAGTAAATAGTCTCATTTTTTGCCCTTTGTTCCTGTGAATAGCAAGACATAACACACTTGGAGGAAGTCTGGGTAGATGAGTCAGGACTTATTTCATTAACTGCAGTTAAATGTTTTGGCCAGGTTTCCCCAGGAAACAAAGCTTACACAATTTTTCAGATTGTGGCTTGTCTCCTAATCCCCCCTCCCTCCTCCCAGCCAAGAGAGAAGGGAGCCATTTTCACCCAAATTGAGTGGAGATGGAGGTCTGGAAAGAAAAATGAGCACCTTTAAGTTGGATTAAATGTGTCTCTCCAGGCAGAGAGGAGCCAGGTTTGAAAGTCCTAAAGTTTCCTTCCGAACTCTGTCCACAGCCTGTTCCTTCAGCGGGAGCAGCAATGCCAAGGGGCTGCCAAAGGCTCTGGGGGAGGAGGAGCTGCAGGGAGGGGACAGAAATGCCCCTGCTCAGGCCGGGGCTCCCGGGGTCACTGCCCGGTGCCGCTGGGGCGGCCCCTGGAGCGGCCCGGCCTGGCCTCACCCAGCTCGGGGTGGGAAGAGGCGGAGCAGGGCGTTGCCTTGCCCGAGTGTGTGAAGCGTTGAGCGCCAAATGAGGTGTTGTGCCTGACTGAGTGTGTGCAGTGCATTATTCCATGGATACGATATTATTGCAGGTACAGCAGCAGCTCATGATGCCCCGTAAAGCTTTTCTTTCCCAGAAAGAAAAGCAGGCTCGTGCCAGGGAAAGGGATATGTTAAAAAAGAGGAGGAGGCGACAAGACTATCTCAAAAGAAGCGTGGAGCCGCAGAAAAATACAGAAACAATAAAATGGCACAGGGATGATGAGAAGAGGAGAGAAAATGAGCAAGTTAAGGACAAAGATATCAAGAAGCGGTGGAGACAGGATGAGAGAGAACGACGAAAGAATGTGGACGCTATGAATTGGCACAGGGAAGAGGAGAAGAGGGAAAATGAGCGAGGTAAGGACCAAGGAGGCCAAGAACCAGCAAAGAAAGGAGGAGAGGGGGAAAGAGCACGGAAAGGATGGACCTTGTGAAGCAGCAGAGGATGATGAGGGGGAGAGGGGAAAACAGAGAGGAAGAGCAGTTGTGTTTTATAAGCATGCACAGAAATAACAGCAAATAGTATCTTTTAGTTTTAAATTGATAGAAAATCTGTTTTACTGAACAAGAGTTCTTACACTGCTGATTATTTTAATAAGACAAGATTGAGCTGAGTGTGTCTGTGAACTCACAGTCACGATGGCACAGAACAGGCTGGGTTTGCACCTTGCTTATACAATTGTCTGGTTTGCACACTTGTTCATACCTAATGCTTTGTTCAGCACTGTAGTTGGTAATTCTGGTTGTCAGATCACCAAAAAGCTCAGGTTTTCTCAGTCTTTGTAATAGGAATAAATGAGAGCATTAGGAAAGGAAGGGTCAACCTCATGTGCTCATAAGAGAAGGTAAAACTGATGCTTTATTTCATTCTTTTTAATAATGTTCCTAAGGGGGTTGCAATCACATCTGCAGTTTTATTCTGAGGTCAGTTATTTAGAGAAGTTGAATGGAAGTGTAAATTTCATGGAATGCTTTTAAGAAACATTCAGCTCAAGAGATAAAAAGAAGAAATGAGAAGACATTAAGAAGAAATTCTTCCCTGTGAGGCCCTGACAGAGGTATCCCAGAGCAGCTGTGGCTGCCCCATCCCTGGAAGTGTCCAGGGCCAGGTTTGATGGGGCTTGGAGCACCCTGGGATAGTGGAAGGTGTCCCTGTCCATGGCAGGGGTGGAACTGGATGGGCTTTAATGTCCCTTCCCACCCAGGCCATCCCATGACGATCCTATTGAGAAAACACTGTAGTGCAGAAGGGGTAGGTGGAGTGGCCTCTGGGAAGAGCCCTGGGGTCCCTGGCCAGCTCACACAGGTCTGGGGTGCCTGAACAAGATAAAATGCACTGGGGGCTAGGGGGGTTTGTTTACAGCTTTTGGGGATTCCATAATTGGTTTTCATTTGCCATTTCCCAGTGATGCTGTCCCCAGACCTTGCTGAGTGCAGTGCTCAGGGTCCCCCACGTTCTGTGCCTGCTGGTCGTGGGAGGCTTCCCTGGCAGTGGCAGGACATGGTGGCGTTTCCAGTTAGGCATAAAGAGAACAAAACCTAGAGTAGGTTTACCGGAAAACTAGACTGGTGCTGTCGAGGTTCTTTTGCACAGCAGGATCTTCCCCCAGATTATTTCTTTAGGTCTTTATTTCTGGTTGAAAACCATTGTTTTACTCTGCAGCCTGTGACAGTAGAAATCCTTTGTGCTTGCTTGTGCTGTAGCAAAGCTGAGACATAAACCAAGCACGGGGAGCACCCTGAGTAATGTCCAGACATGAAAGTGACACAGTGGGGCACATTGGGAATATTGGCTGAGGATTTCAGTTGAGAGGAAAAGGCTGTGTTGGTGTGAAGCTGGTGCACCTTTCCCGGAGTCACAACAGCCTTGTTCCCTGTGGGTGCTTTGAAGCTGCACGTGGGAAGATCCCCAGTTTCCTGGGTCAGAGCAGGAGCAGCCCAACACCTTTTACCTGGGGCATCAAAGAGGGGTCCTGACCAGGGCTTAAGTACAAAAGACCCATTGGAGAATTAAGATTTCAGTTACACTAAAATAGAAACAGCTTTTGCAGTGTAGAGACAGGTGCAAGCTTTCTGTCCTTTATCCCCTCTGATGATTTGGCTGCTGTGGGGCTTTGGTGTTTCTGTCTCTGAGGGCACACACACCTTCTGTGGGGTTGGAGTGCAGTGCTGGGGCTGAGATCAGAGGGAGGGCTCTTTGCACTGGCACAGGAGTGTAGTGAAGAAAACATTCACTGTTGCAAATGTGAAACGAAAACTTTGATTGTGGCTCTTCTAAGTTAGTAATCTTCTGCTGTTTCATAGCTTGTCTTTTCTGCTTACATTTGGCTACTGAATTGTTCTAGGAGTCAATACCTGGCTGTGGACAAGACCTTTATGCTGGGAACTGCACAAACAGAGCAAAGGAAAGTTCCAGATACTGCTCACAGTCACTGTGCTTCTTTTGCCATTCCTTTGTGACTGGAGCAGTTAGACAGTTTGTGTACACACACACTGGAGATGAGGGATATCTTCAGGATCTGCCTTCTGAGGCACCTGAAGATCCTACCTGGATATTTCTAGTTCAGTTGGGGTTGGTTTTAAGCAGTCATTTATTCATTCCATCCAGCACTTCAGTGTGGATTGATGTGGTCAGAGATGCTCCAGGTGTCTTCCCTTAAACATCAGCTTTTGGTCAGATAAAGGATGCCTCATTTCCAGACCAGCATTAATGCCTAGATGATGATTTGAGAGGCTGCTTAATCCCAACTGCTTTAATGTCCCCGTGGAAGGAGGTGCCAGCAGAGTGATGTTTACATTACAATTGGAGTTGCTTGCTGTAAACAGAAATGGATGGAGATGCTAAAAGCTTTTGTTGTAGTCACAGACTGTAATCATATCAGGGTCTTCACTCACTATGATTAAATAGTCAGACATTGCCTAAATAAGATTACCTGTATTTGCTTAAGGATGAGGGGTTTTGTTACAACTAGGTGACTTGGATTCAGCTATCCAGCAGAACTTGCAAAGTAAGGTCGATGTTAAAAGCTGACATTTAAAAGTTGAGGTTTTAGGTGGAAGATCTAACTCTGTCCTCTGTTATAGTGGGTAGTGATAGGAACATTCAGCGAATTTCTTGTCTTTAAAATTTGACTGAGGCAGGCAAAGGGCAGAGGCAAGAAGACGCTGCAGATAGACCAGAGATGTTGTTTTCAGGCAGTTGTAAATAATTGGCTTTCTTTGAGTTTCTGTATGTCATGGTACGTGTGGCATGTTCAGCTGTATTAGACACAGGAATTAAGAGAAAGCATTTGATTCCTTTGGTGAAGAAGTTCATGGGCATTTTGAAATCAGCTGTTTGATATCAAGCAGTATTTTGAGACTTGTGGCTGACTCAAGTGTACAAGTGATCAGTGCCTAAAGACAAGCTCTGCACTGACTCTGGCTGTCATGAGACCAGAAATGCTTTCCTTTGCAAGCACAGGGGTTCATTCTGTAGTGGGGACTTGGGTTTCAAAGAAAGCAGCCTGGCTTGCCAAGAGCTTTAACATGCACTGTGTTCATGCACTGCTCTTTCTGCAGTTCCTGTTTATCACCTGGAATAACATTTCTGATGATCTCCTTGGATTTGAAATTCACTTGACAATATTAATTCAAATCCTGAACATACTTGACTGAGCTGCTTCACTGAATTTTTTTCTGAAAAATGGGATCATGCAGTGACTGGAGGTGTTTCTGAAGCAGTGAAGTTACTCTTCGTTTCTTTAAAAGGGACCTGGCTCGCTTTGGGTTGTATTAGACATGGTTTTTACAGTAAAGATGAAGATGGATAGAGTGTAGGAAAAGAGCAGTTCATGAGCTGGATTCCCTTCAGCTGGGCAGCCCCAGCCAGGCCCAGTGGAACTGGGCAGTGATGGGAGGGAGGCTGACAGTTCCCAGGAACACTGAGAGGTTTAAGCCATCTCTTGGACTTTTCCCGGTGGTTTCTCTCTCTGGAGGGATCTGACCAAGCTTTCAGGTCCCCTCTTCCTACGAGAATGTTTGCTAAACAGCTTCAGCCAGTTGAAGCTCTGAGTACAGCAAAGGGAGGAAACAGCATTACCCTACCTTCAGCAGAATGCAAGAAGCATCACTGAAGAGACACTGAAATCTCTTACAAGATGGACACAAACCTTGAAGCTCAGCTTGCCAGTTTTCAAATCAGTTAGGATGCATTGCACAGGAGAAAATTGAGTTCTGAAGTAATTCACTGTAGGGGTTTGTAAAGACAGACACTTTAAAGAAATAAAAGTTATTTCCAGATGCAGCCCACTGCTCCTGCAATAGTTGTTCCAGCAGTTTGTTGCCTTTTTAGAAGTGCCCTCTGCAGCCCCATGGGCAGCCTCAGCAAGGAACAAGCCAGAGAGTGTGGCAGTGTGTTAGGGAATGGTACAGCTCTGATACTTGTTCTGTGGGGAAATGAGGCAGGCAATTGCTGATAATTAAAAGTGCAGCACTATCAGACAAAACACATTTGACTGAAACCTTTTCTCTTACTCTTCTTTTTCAATAGAAACTATGTTCCAACTTCCTGTCAACAACCTTGGCAGTTTAAGAAAGGCCCGGAAAACTGTGAAAAAAATACTTAGTGACATTGGTTTGGAATACTGTAAAGAACATATAGAAGTAAGTATGGCACCTCCAAGGGTTAGAGCTGAAATGCTGCAGAGTTAGGGGGACAGTGAGGTATTTGTGTATGCCATGATTTATTTTAGACCTGTTTAGGTTCCACACAAAGTAGGAGTTAATTAGAAACTTGAGATATATTGTACCTGTAAACACTTCTAGAAACGCTAGTGGCTACTGAACATCCAGGAATGCTGCAAGAACCAGGAGTGGTGTGGGATGCTGGGCAGAAATGGGTCTGAGGTTTTCAGGAAGTGTTTGTGCTGCAGCAGGTCCTGAAGTTACAGAATCACCTCTGTGCCTGGGTCAGTTCCTACAAGGGAAGGGTGTTTGTGCTGCTCTTCTGGACAAACTCCCTCACTGTGGCCTTGCCTGTTCTTTCAGTGTCTCTTTAAAGAGCCTTCAAGTGAGATGTGTAAGAAAGAAATGCCAGTCCTTCCTGCTTGCAGAATTTGTGGAGCAAGTCTCTTGTTTAAGGGGAGAATTCTGAACTGGGACAGTGTTACTTGCAGTATTAATTTCAGTGCAAATGTTATTTTTGAGTCCTTGTGTGCTGCTGACTTCATGCCAAGGGTGAAATGCCAAAGAAATGCTTCATAAGATAATTTTTTTAAATAAGAATTGGGTGTCTTGGACATCACACATGTCCAACTTTAAAAGCTTCCTGTGTGAAATTAATTAAAAGCCAAACAAAACAAATACCACACCACCAACCCCCAAAAAAGCAGCCAAAACCCCCCAAACCCACGCATCAGTTTGGGAACATTTTTCTCCAGGATTGCTTTTGGAATAAGTTTGTAACTACAGTGTTGGGTTGGTTAGGAGGATGAGTGGTGAAGATGTTCTGCAGGTGTTTCGTGATATGGAGAATACTGAGAGCTCTCCCCCTCCCAGGAGGTGCCCCCCAAACTCTCCCACTGCCCTGAGTGATGGTCTCTGCCTTGGCCAGCAGCACCTGGGAGGATGCAGGGGTGCTCAGGGATTGCTTAAGGGAGCCCTTGGGCCTTGGTTCTGACTCTCTGTCCTCTCTTCCCATCTTCCCTTCTCCAGGATTTTAAGCAGTTTGAACCTAATGACTTTTATTTGAAAAACACTACATGGGAGGATGTGGGACTGTGGGACCCATCGCTTACAAAAAACCAGGTTGGTAAGAGTTCCAGTTCACACTGAGGCTGCAGATGGGTTGTGCTGAAGGGCGCTTCACAGACATGCCAAGAGCTTCTCCTGCAGTTTTCCTCATGGGTTTTCATGTGTTGGCAGCTGAAGGGACAGCAAAAAGCTACGTGCTTTTTTCTTTGTTGTGTTAAGTTGTTCCTGCTCTGTATCTCAGGAGCCTGGGTGGCCAGTACTGCAGAGCTGGTGGGTCCTTGCTCAAGTCTGCACATTAGGAGCCCATTCCCACCTGTTCCCAAGCCTAGCACAATTCCAGTGGCCCTCTGGCCAAAGATCAACAACTCTATGCAGCTGGCAATGAGTCTTCTACCTTGCCTGAAATGTTTTATTCCTGGTTTCCATCCTTTCCAAAGCTGCTTCACTGGACATGGCTCTGCTGCTCAGTGCAGGGTTGCTGTCAGTGCAGCCCTGGGTCCCACAGGCTGTGTCCCACATCTGCTTTGGGCATTTCCAGTTCTGCACAGCAGCTCAGCGACACTGGGAGTTCTGCTGTGGAGATGTTTCTGAGCCAGTAATAAAGGAATTTTGAGTTGAGCCAGCAGTGGAGGGAGGAAATGATGCTGTTGGTTCAAGCAAGTGGTGTGGGCTGCAGCAGCCTCTCCTGGGGCTGCAGGACAGAGTCACCCCAGCAGTGACAGGTCAGAAACCTTTCTACAAAGGAATCCCTCTGTGAGCACCTCAGAGCTCAGGTGTTGCTGTCAGAGGAAACTGGGACCTGTCCTGTGATGGATTCCTGTTGTTAATCTGAAAATGACCCTTTAGTACTCTTGCATAAAATACACTGATGTCCCTTTTCCCAGGTAACCCAGAATACAAATTAGAATATAAAAGGAGGCAGCTCTTGGTTGGCTGGTTTGTTGGAGCTGGTCTCCAGCCCACCAAGGTGTGTGAGGCTTCAGCAGGTGGCCAGAGCAGATACTCCAGCTTCCTTGTGCAGAGGGAGAGTGCAGCTCTCCAGCTCCCTCACCTGTGACCTGTGTGTAGCTCAGTGCACAGGACCTGTTCTGACGCTCACGAGGAATCTCTGTGGCTCTGAATTCCGTGTGTTATCCCACCTGAAGTGCCAGGTTGCTTGTGGCTGTCCCTAAGGCCAGTGGAACTTCAGACTGTGCTGTAGCAGTTGACAAGAGCTGCACTGGCACTGCGTTAAGTGGGACAAAAGCTGCAGGAAAACTGCAAGAGTGGAATTCTCAAATTCCTTTTTGTTCCTCATTCAAGATTGATTTCAAAATCAGGTTTATGCTTTGATCACAGGGAAGAGGCTTGGTGGCTTTAAGGGCTTGTGTAGCCTGTGTCTTTGGTAAGCTTAAATCCTTTTGTTCACCAAAAATAAGTTTGGAGTTCCATCTTTGCTATTGAAGTGTGTAATGGATAAAGACACTGAAATGGCTCAAGTTGCAGATCCATCTTACATCTATAAAGTGTGGCAGATTTAGGTGGGCAGTATCTCATCTGGATACAGTCTCATTTCCTTAAACAATCCTGCTTGGCTCTTCCCCAGAGAGGAGCTTACAGGGACCTTTCCTTGCAGCTCAGCTGCAGGGAGGAGGCTTTTTGTGACTGATGGGGAAAGATACTTCTGACTCAGCCTCACCTGCTGAGGTCATGGTTAAACCCTTGGGGGACCCCTTGGCACTCACCACATCGTGTATATGTTCATGTGATCAGCTTCTTAGGGCCTGATCCGCAGGCCAGAACTGGGAGAGAAGAAGTGAATTGAAGGTTTGAGGCAGGTGCAGGGGGTCTCATGAGTGTTGTTTAGAAAGGCTGTGTAGAGAATATCATGGGTGTTTCTTTGCTGAGAAGCGCTGTTGAATATTTAGTCTGTGCTCTGTTCTCTGTTCAAGGACTATCGGACAAAGCCCTTTTGCTGCAGTGCATGTCCCTTCTCCTCGAAGTTCTTTTCAGCCTACAAAAGCCACTTCCGGAATGTTCACAGCGAAGACTTTGAGAACAGGATCCTGCTCAACTGCCCCTACTGTACCTTCAATGCAGACAAAAAGACTTTGGAAACGCACATTAAAATATTCCATGCTCCCAATGCCAATACACCGAGTGGAGGCATCAGCACTTTCAAAGATAAAAACAAACACGAGAGCCTTAAACCCAAGCAGGCTGACAGTGTGGAACAAGCTGTTTATTACTGTAAGAAGTGCACTTACCGCGACCCGCTCTACGAAATCGTTCGAAAGCACATTTACAGGGAACATTTTCAGCACGTTGCTGCTCCTTACGTAGCCAAGGGAGGCGAAAAGTCCCTCAATGGTGCGGTCCCGTTGAGCTCCGGCGCCCGGGAGGAGGGGGGTATCCACTGCAAACGATGCCTTTTCATGCCGAAATCCTACGAAGCTTTAGTGCAGCACGTGATCGAAGACCACGAACGGATCGGATACCAGGTCACGGCAATGATAGGTCACACTAACGTGGTGGTTCCGAGATCTAAACCTCTGATGCTAATAGCTCCCAAACCCCAGGATAAAAAGCCTATGGGACTCCCTCAGAGGATGGGTGCCCTCTCGGCTGGCAGTGTCCGCTCGCTCTCGTCACAGCAGATGATGAACAGACTCACTATACCAAAGCCCACGTTAAATTCCGCAGGAGTCAATATGATGTCAAATGTTCACCTACAGCAGAACAATTACGGGGTCAAATCGGTACCCCCCAGTTACGTTGGTCAGCCAGGGGGGAGGCTCAGCCTCAGTGGCAATGCACCTGTTTCTCTTTCCCAGCAATCACAAAGCATGAAACAGTTTTCAGCGAGTGGCAATGGAAGGCCTTACACCCTGGGAGGGGAGCAGAGGTCCCAGGCCTCAGCCAGGTACTCGCTGCAGTCTGCCAACTCCTCCTCGCTGTCGTCGGCGCAGCTCAAACAGACGTCGCTGTCGCAGTCCCAGGCAGCGTCCAGAGCCCTGGGTCAGTCTGGCTCCAAATCCCCCGTGGCCGCTACGGGTCCTTCCGCTGTCAACACCTCGTCCACACAGAAGTGGAAAATCTGTACAATCTGCAACGAGCTGTTCCCCGAAAACGTGTACAGTGTCCACTTTGAGAAGGAGCACAAGGCTGAGAAGGTGCCTGCAGTGGCCAACTACATCATGAAAATCCACAACTTCACGAGCAAATGTCTCTACTGTAACCGCTACCTGCCCACGGACACGCTGCTCAATCACATGCTGATCCACGGGCTGTCCTGCCCCTACTGCCGCTCCACCTTCAACGACGTGGAGAAGATGGCTGCCCACATGCGCATGGTGCACGTGGACGAGGAGATGGGACCCAAAACTGACTCCACCCTGACCTTTGATTTGACATTGCAGCAGGGCAGCCACACGAACATACACCTCCTTGTCACCACCTACAACCTGCGGGATGCTCCTGCCGAATCCGTAGCTTACCATGCTCAGAACACCCCCCCGGTTCCGCCAAAACCGCAGCCCAAAATCCAGGAGAAATCTGATGTACCGGTCAAAAGTTCTCCACAAGCAGCTGTGCCCTACAAAAAAGATGTGGGGAAAACTCTGTGTCCTCTGTGCTTTTCAATCCTAAAAGGCCCCATCTCTGATGCCCTGGCACATCACCTCCGGGAGAGGCACCAGGTGATTCAGACGGTTCACCCCGTGGAGAAGAAGCTGACCTACAAGTGCATCCACTGCCTGGGCGTGTACACAAGCAACATGACGGCCTCCACAATAACGCTGCACCTGGTGCACTGCAGGGGCGTGGGCAAGACCCAGAACGGGCAGGACAAAGGGACATCGTCCCGGCTGGGCCAGTCCCCGGCAGCGGCGCCCGTGAAACGCGCCTACGAGCACATGGAGTTCCCCCTGATGAAGAAGAGGAAGATGGACGATGATGACTCCCCTTCTGCCTTTGAGGAGAAGCCTGAAGAACCCGTAGTTCTAGCACTGGACCCCAAGGGTCACGAAGATGATTCATACGAAGCCAGGAAAACATTTCTTACAAAATATTTCAATAAACAGCCCTACCCCACTCGGAGAGAGATCGAAAAGCTGGCGGCCAGTTTGTGGCTCTGGAAATCTGATATCGCATCTCACTTCAGCAACAAAAGGAAGAAATGTGTTAGGGATTGTGAAAAATACAAACCCGGTGTGCTGCTGGGCTTCAACATGAAAGAGCTGAACAAAGTCAAACACGAGATGGATTTTGATGCTGAATGGCTGTTTGAAAACCACGACGAGAAGAATTCCAGAGTCAATGTCAGTAAGACTGTTGATAAAAAAATCAACTTAGAAAAAGACAACGACAGTTCCTCAGACAGCTATGAAAACCTAGAAGAGGAATACAACGAGAGCCGAAGTCCCTTCGGCCAGCGTGTCTCTGACATGGCTGGGAAACCCTCGTCCGACTGCACAGTGCAGAACCCCGAGGACAGCATAGCCAAGGAGATCGTGGAGGACAACACGTTAGAGTCTCCAGAGAAGGCTGATGAAAAACAAGAGGAAAGCTCTAAATACGAAGAGATGATTTCTGCTGAAGAGCCAGCAAAACTGGTGGGTGATGTTTCAGATAGCGAAGGGGATCAGGATGACCAGGATGATGCAGTGGAATGGAAGGACGGAGCTTCCCAGTCTGAAAGCGGGCCTGGTTCCCAGCAGGTTTCGGATTTTGAAGATAATGCATTGGAGGTAAAACCAGAAGTGTGGACAGATGAATCTTCCCAAAGCGAAGATGCTGGGAGCAGTAAACCCGCTGTGGAGGCCAAGGGGGGTGGATCTGAAAGTGATGAAGAACAGTCAAAGTGGAAGAATCGTTCCTATGGAAAAGTAGAAGGGTTTTGGTCCAAGGACCAGTCACAATGGAAAAACACCTCCGAGCTGGAGGAGAGCCTGGCCAGCGAGCAGATGGAGTGGCAGAGTAGCACAATGGACAGCGAGGACGGCGAGGGCTTCGGGGCCGTGGGGGCCGAGCCCATGCACGGCAGCCTGCCCGGGGTGGAGCTCAGCAGCCAGCAGGTGTGAGCGGCTCTGCCCGCGGGCGGCACTGCCAGGGCACGGCTCCGCTCCCGGCTGCTCCTGCCCCGGGCACGGCCTGGCCTGGGGGCCGCTGCTGCCCGGGGTCCTGTACAGATCTGCTGGCCCGGGGGCCGGGGAGTTCCTGCTGGGATGAGCACAGTAACTTAATGTGAAAATGGATGCGCTGGTGGCTCCAGAATGCACACAGAGAAAAGCAGAGGATTATTTTATCTGCATTTTCAACCCTCTTTTCACCTTGTCCATGTTGAGTTGTGTCTTTCCAAGAGGCCCCTCTCCGGTAGCGCCGTGCCAGCGCCCCGGCGCCCTGTATAGCAGACTCTGGGGAAATGGAGTTTTCATGTATCATTCTGAATAGTTGAAATGTATATTTGTACAGTCTTTTAGACCTATTCAAGTGAAGCTTATGGAACTGTTCTTGTGTACCCATCATAGATCTGTTTCTCTTTTTTAGTGTTGCCCTGCTGTGTAATAAATGCTGTACCTAGTTTCCCTAGCAAAGCTTGAGACTGCTCTAGTATCAATTTTGACAAACTTAGTTTTTGCACATAACCTTGTACAATCTCCAACCAGAGGCCAGCAACATAAAAATATATCTGGGCTCTGTTGTATTATAGAATTTTCTTGTTCTGAATATCCTTGACATGACAACTGATGACAAACATATTTCAGAGCCATTTTCTGAAATCTTTTAAGCTAAAAAAGAAAAATCACATGCAAGAAGCAAGTTTGCAGCTACTAATTTTGACACCTTTTAGATCTGTATAAAAGTGTATTGTGTTGAAGCAGCACACTGAGACAAAGTGCTGGGTTTGGATATTTAGTTTTATCTTTAGTTAACACCACCAAGGTGTTGTATTCATTTATACCATCTAATATATACACACTGTTGTAGTATGTATAATTTTGTGATCTTTATTTCCCTTTGTATTCTTCATTTAAGCATCTAAATAAATTGCTGTATTGTGCTTAATGTAAATATTTGTTTTATTACATGCAAGTGCTGCATTCCTGGTTGGTAAATCCCACCTCACTATATTCATTCCTTCTTTTTTGCCTTTGTTTTTCCAAGTGCACCCGAGCCCTGCTGGGGCCTCTCTGTTTAGTACTTACTGAATACTTATCTCCTTCAAGGTTACTGAAAATCTACAGAATAACCTGGGCTGAAATGTGTTGCTCCTGTTCAGTGCTGTGAAACAGTGTTATAAATAGCATTGTACTGGTTTGCCTGTTCTGCATCCTGGGGAAACAAGGTCTGTGAAGTCCTTGATGAAGGGAGATTTGCTTTCGGCTGGAAAACCCTCCCGTGTGTGGCTGGAGCCCTGGGGCTGAGGGCCAGGAGGGCACTGCTTTGGAGCAGTGACCATTCCCACGGGGAGGAGCACAGGCCGGGGCCCGCCTGCAAGGTAAAGTTACTGGAACACCAGAAAAACCGAAAGTGAGTTTGTTAGAACTGGTTGGTTTGGGCAGGGCAGGGCAGGGCTGCAGTGCGGCCCCTGGGCAGGGAGCTGCCCCTGAGGAGGGGATTCAGCGAGGGGGCTCTGATGGGATGAGAACGAAACTGTTCTTCAGTACAGTGGGGAGTTGGATTTAAGCACAGCTCACAAATCCAAGTGCCTGCTGTTAGATATGGTACCAGAACTAAACTGACCTGTGGCACTTCCACGGGTGCTGTGAAGGAGGAGCTCACTGTGGGTGTTGAACACAGCAAAGCACAGGCTTGTGCAGCCGTGTGAGCCTGCAGGGCTGGGCTGGGTAGGGCTGTACCTGCCCCGGAGCCACAGCTGAAGTGAGCAGTTCTGGGCTTTGTTGAACTGACTCTGGGTGTGAAGTGATGACTGAAACCAGGTACCTGCAGGGGGAGATGATTTAGATTTGGCTCATTCTTTCCCCACCTTTGTTGTGCTTTTTTTACCTCACTGGAGTGGAGGTTGGACTGGCTGGCTCCCAGCTCTGGACTCCAGTACAAGATGTGTTTGAAGAACAATACTGGAAAGACACTTTGGCATTTACATCAGCAAAAGAACTCCTTGTGTTTCTCTGCTTTCAAAGAAAAGCTGAGCCTTAACTCATTTTGTGAAAAGGTTTTCCAAATTACTTCTCAAGAGTAACTTCCCAGTCCATCAGGTGAGAGTTTGTTAACTCCCGCTCAGAGCTGCCGGTGGGTTGGCAATCTGTGTCCCAGCACCACCAGGCAGGGAGTTCTGGAAAAGCTGAGTCCTTTCTGACAAAACCTGGTTGTGTCCTTGCTCCTGCTGTGCCACAGGAAGCTGCTGGCTGAAAATTCAGACATTTAAGAAGTTACTTTGTGTCCTTCGTGGCTTTAAGGGATGTTACAAATACCTTTTAAAAAACTTAAAGCCAGAGTACAGCAACCTTTATCTGTTTAGCAATGACATAAACAATTTGGTACCCTTTTATCAACGAGCATCACATTTGTCTCAGTACCTGGCAAGGTAAATTTAGTATTAGCAAGCTCTGTAGTTAAAAATCAAGTTTCAGTATTCTGAACTCCTGGGTGTAGTCACTGAATATTAAGACTGAAATCTGAACTCTAGGAGTGTTTCATTTGCCAGAAAATTCCAGGAAATGCCATTTTATACAGTGATTAAATTAAAGGTCTTGCACACAACCATTCTCTTACCAGAATATCAAGGATGGAGGGTGGTTATTTTAAGTCTTGGCATAAACTTTCTAGTATTTCAAACTCGTTACTCCTCAGATCTGGCTTTGAGGCTGGGCACGGATTCCTCTCCAGATTTGAGGCTAACCACACTTTTGAGGAAGTCAGAAAGGGGAAGAAAATAGCCCAGTAAAACTGGAAGAACCTTAACCCAATGTGTGTAATTTAGGATATCGTACCCTTAACTTCGTGGGCTGGAAGTTACCCACATTTCACAGCCGCTGGGCAGGGCCGGAGCAGGTCCCCAGCCCGGCCCAGTGCGCTCGCGGAGGAGCCGCTGGAGCTGGCACTGCCCCTGCCCCTGGAGCTGGCACTGCCCCTGCCCCTGGAGCTGGCACTGCTGCTCCCGCTGGAGCTGGCACTGCCCCTGCCCCTGGAGCTGGCACGGCCCCTGCCGCTGGAGCTGGCACTGCCCCTGCCGCTGGAGCTGGCACTGCCCCTGCCCCTGGAGCTGGCACGGCCCCTGCCGCTGGAGCTGGCACTGCCCCTGCCGCTGGAGCTGGCACTGCCCCTGCCCCTGGAGCTGGCACGGCCCCTGCCGCTGGAGCTGGCACTGCCCCTGCCGCTGGAGCTGGCACTGCCCCTGCCCCTGGAGCTGGCACGGCCCCTGCCGCTGGAGCTGGCACTGCCCCTGCCGCTGGAGCTGGCACTGCCCCTGCCCCTGGAGCTGGCACTGCCCCTGCACCGGTCCCGGGCTCCGGGAGCACCGCGGCGCAAGGCCCAGCAGGGCTCTGCTCCAAAGGCTTCGCGGCAGCCGCTGCACCTGGGTTGAAGGAAAGGGCATTTTGTGTCTGACCCGGGCTCTGCGGGGCGCAGTGCAGGTTATGGGCACAGACAGCGCTCCCAGCCCCTCGGCTGTGCCCTGTTACCTGTGGGGACACCCGTGGGGACACCCATGGGGTGCTGAGGCAGTGCCAGCCCGTTGCAGGGCTGGGGTTGGTGCTGTGGCTGTCGGGTGTCGGGCAGAGCTGGCGTGTTGAAGCCCTGTTCACGCACAGGCTGCACTGAGGTGCTGTGATCCAACACGGGCACTCTCCTGGCTTTTCCTCCTGCTTCCAGGGTACTCTTGCTTCCTTCTCCTGCCCTCTGCCCCGAGGCACAGCCCCTGAGCAGGGATTTCCCGGCAGGGACACACAGGCAGCTTTGTGAACTCCAGTTCTCTGCCCCGTGTATCAGGCCCCAAAGCCACCCTTCCCCTCAGCACCTCCTGTGGGGCTGTGGCTGAATCCTTTCCCCTCTCTGGGATTGCTGCTCAATCTAAACATTTCTGCAGCCTGATGTCAGAGAGGCACAGAGAAGGTTCATTCACGAGCTCTGACTCTCACTGAAATCAGCTCCAGTGCCATTTGCTGCTGCTGTCCCTCGGTCCCACAGTGACAGCTCTGTGACAGCAACTCACCAGTCAATACCTGACCCTTTGACTTGTATTTTCATGACAAACCTGAATATTCACTCAGTATATTCATAGGAAAATTCTGTCATTCTTGCCACTAAGAAATTAGCAGGTTTCAAATAGTAGTGCAGTTACAGGGAAGTTTCCCATTGTGTAGAACACACATTTCATACACAGCTGTGGTATGAAAACAAATAATTTCCATTCTTGTCAGAACCAGAAGATTTCAGGAATATGTCGTGTGCATTGTCTCTCCAGTTTCGTTAATAAAGAAGCTGATTTGGATAAACAGGTTGCTATAACTAGGAGTATTTCTTCCTTTTGTAAGTGCTTTGCCTCTCTGTAACCCCAGCCCATTTGTGATGATCCATTACAATAACCTGCATTGCAGGGGCAGAGACAGCCACTCGCTCTGTCTCTATTGCTTTATATTTTAATTTGACTTTATCTTTCATCATCAGTCCCACTAATAAATATGAAAAGGTTGTGTTCATTTATTTCTGCATCAGAAGAGCTTTGGTCTCCATGGTTACAGCCATGCAGCTTTACTTTCACCATAAGCTTGGGGTTTTTTTTCCTTTACAGACTTTGCAGTGGGTTCTCCATCTTGAGCTTTTTCAGAGGCATTTTTAAAACAAGCATTTTTTTCCCATTTCTGCATAATGTACTTGGTGCAAAGCCAATCATCTAAAAGGTACATCCCCTCCTCTGTTCCTTACTCACAGAACTAAGGGGGTTTCGTTTTCCTGGGCCTATTTTGAAGTAAGAACATTAAAAATGCTACAGGTGCAGGGATGGGATGGGCTGTGCTGCTGCTGGTCCTGGCTAAGTCACACCTACCTTGCAAAATGGCACAGCTAAAGGTCCAGAACAGCTGCACAGAAAGTTTATTTATATCATTCAGGTTGTATCACACAACAGCTTGTAAAGCACTGCTCCCAGTGCAGAGTGTGCTGGAAGCTAGAGCCACATGTCATTTATGGCATTTTAAAATTCTGCCATTGGCTTCACATTCTCTTGCAAAATCTGAGCGTTTGTGACGCTGGCAGTGCTGGCACAGGACTGGCAGGTTTGACAGGCTGCACCAGAGCACTCTTCAACCCCCTGGTCATTTCAAATATAAAACATGAAGGTAACCAAAGTGAGCTTTTGGACATTGTCTTCACTGATTTGGGAAGTTCATCAACCAAGTGCAAACTCCTGGGATTGAATCTTGGAATAAGTGTTCCCTCTCCACAAAGCTACAACAGGGTCAGAAATCTGTGCTTTCCCTGAGAGCTGCCAGCCAAAGACCTGAGGTGTAACAGAGTCATAATGTCCTAAAGTATGAACCATTAAGAATAAACCCTGGCACCTTCCCTAGAAACCTCTTGGTTATCAAAAATTACTTACTTTGATTTTGGGTACCTACACAGTTCCCAGGAAGAAAGTCTTCAGCTGGGGAGGGCTCTGGCAGGTCAGGGGGTGAGGTGCTGGCAGGGGATGTCTGAAACAGAAACAGGGCAGAAATTCAGCTGCTTGCTCAAGAACAGGAAATAATACTTGAGGGAATTGTCTGGTAGAAGAGACAAGGGGGTGGAATCGTCATCTCAGAACTGAAGTTGCTCTTCAGTAATAATACCTGACTTTGTCAGCAATGCTGAAAATGTGAAGTTGTTTACTCTCACACCTGATTCTACAGATTTGGCAATCAGCTGGGTTAACACTGAACAGATAAAAATAGAGTAGAACACGGGGGAAATTAGTTTTAAAGCACTGGGAAATGCAAATGAATTAGTACCACTTGAAAATACTGACTACAGAAGAAATACAGAAAGGGATTTGGGTTTGCTTCTGGGGTTTTTAAGGATTCAAATAATTGATTAATCCTGAATTGAGATAAAATCATTTTTTCTGTAGTGCAGCAATCCAAACCTCTAGCTAAAATCCCAGTCTCGATGGAAAAGAAGGAGCCTGTCTTTCCCAGGAGGCTGATGCTCTCCAGGCTCTAAACTTCACCTGTTTCCAGAGGCCAGTTTGCTTTTTAGATGAAATTCTCCCATGTATTTGTGTGCAGTTCTCCTCCATGTGTTTCACCACCTCCTTCCCACGGGCACAATGCTACAACTTACAATGTAACACAAACCCAAGTTTTTCTTCTCAGACTCCGAGCCTCCTAAAACCAACATCCACAAGCACTTGGTAAGATCACAAAGAACTGAGCATGGAAGTGCTGCTGGTGACAACCTGCACCTCTGTGAAACAAAAAGGACAAAAAGCCTGAAGCAAAGAAGCTGTGAGAACATCCAGCTGTAATAATTCATGGTGGAACATGAACACTGTCATTGCCTTCCCCAAAATAAAAGTAGAAAGAAGGAAAAGTTACGGATCACTCCAAAGTCCCAAGTAAAATAATCTGTCCCTCATTTCCAGGACAACACTGCCAGTGGTCACACCGGGAGAAACGGGCAGCAGTAGTGCTGTGAATTACAGTAATTAGGCTTAACGAGCTGGGTGCCAGTCTGTTTGCAGAAAGCACTGGCCAGAGCAATCCAGCTTCATTATGGGCACAGCCTCTCCAACCAGCCTTAAAAGCAGCCTCTGGATTCCCCACAGCTCGTGAAACCACTGTCCCACTCCAGTTTGTAACCAACTGCTTGAGAGAATTAGCACTTACTATCCAAAATTCCTCTGACAGGATGATGCCTCAGTTGCAATGAGAATTTACTATTTTTTTAGATCCCTGCAATAGTAAATCTGACAATTTGATGACTAATGCCTTACTGTTTATATAATATTACAGGTATTTTGACTCACAGATACACCTCCCCTCTGACCTGCAGATACCACCACATGCTTTCTCTATACCCCCTTGACATGGGGCATTTTTGGGGGTGACTTCCCAGAACTGTGCCACAACCACTTCCAAAACAACTCCTCTGGTTGCGTCCACCAAACTCAGGGAGGAACTCTTGTTACCAGCCTGAGTTAAAGGAATTACTTCACTCTTACCTGAGCTACAGCTGCTGAATCACTGGGAAGTGAGAGGCAAAGCTCCTAGTCCACGCAGCATTTTCCAAGGAGGGGCCCAAGGAAAGCTTTTCCACAGTGGGACCAAAGTCACACTTTGAGGGCAGGAGGAATCTCTGTGCTGGGCACATCTCGCAGGCTGCAGATGAAATAATTCCTTTGTGGTCAGGCTGCTGGGAAACTCACAGAAGTGAGGTGGTTGCCTGCTAAGCAGGAAGGGGACATGGGGAAGAGGGAGAAAATGTCTTGAAATTCCAAAGGCCCTTGAAGTGATCGAAAGAGAAAGGTTTAAGTAGAAGCAAAGAGCTTTTTGCACAATCACTCGATTCCTGTGTGCCACCATCTCATAAAGGCCAGATCACAGCTGGCTGCTGGACACAGATCTCTCTTGAGCTGCCCCTGTATTCTACTAACTTAAAGATCCAACAATGAGGGAATAAACTGAGAAAATAAAGATTAAAGGAATTACAGAGGAATTTAGCATTTGGAAAGCAGCATAGCATGTTCAGATGAGGCCTGATCAAATAGTAGTAATGAAAGGATTAAAACATTTGCAAGAGCTTTTGAAAAATCAAGTACACACAACTCTGCACTTGCAGGCAAATAAGAGCACTGGCATGTAGAATCATGTCTGGCAGATTAAAACTTCTGGTGGCAGCTTTAGAGACTTCAGTCAGCTGCATTTTAACAGGCAGCCAGGTTATCCAGGGAGACAAATTGTGTGACACACTGTGGAAGGCACTAAAAGCACCCTGGAGAAATGCAGCTTGAAGCCCCCAAGAACCAGGTCCCAGCTGACACAGCAAACACACAGAGCAGTGAGAAAATGACCCATTTAAGAGCACAGTGGTCACTCTGACAACTGCAACCCAGCCTCAGAACAGCAAAGCTGGGTCAAAAGGCGATCACTTCCAGGCTGCATCACATCCAGGTGGAAATTCTCTTCAGAACAGGAGAGTTTCTGTCCTAAGGCAAACACAGCAATGTCAAACCACTCCAACTTTCCGAGCACAAGCCTTGGAGCCCAAGTTCTGCTTTCCTCCCACACTACATATCCTTCACCCAGAATTCCTTGCAGGAGTTGGAGTCCATTCTCCATATGGAACACCTTTATTATCACAGGTAGAGAAATCAAACTACTGCTCTGCAAGCCCAAAGTCTGACTGAATGAGGAGCACAAGCTGCAGAATTTTCTTCCTGAAGAAAAACAAAAGTCCTTTCCTTCCTGTTGTTCTAAACATTTCTGTGCAAGCACTTTGGGGCAAAGCTAATTCCATGCAAGTTCCAGAAAGCATCCCATAGATCCTGTTGGCTGAAACTGGACATTAATGACAACCTCTCACTTACAATGTATAATTTCCTCAAGGCAAGGATAGATCAGGCTTCCCTTGTGAAGTACAATACCATGAAAATACAAAAATCTGCCAGTTATTTGTATTTCATAAATAATAATGAGATACATGAAGTCAAGACAATTTAGAAAAAGGACAGGAGGAAAAACCAACAACCATGTCCCCCTTTTTCACCCTCAATCTCCTCAGATCTGTTCAACAGCTGCAGGAATGATCTGCACAAATCAATAACCTTGCTGAAGCCTTGGGAAGGCGCAGTTCATTGTCTGCTTGGCAAGGAGACAGAAAACAAGGATACACAGGCAAGTGTGGGATGCAGCAGAGGTGTGACAGCATTCAGGAGCTCACCACAAAATGTGTTCTGAGTGTACAGTCCCAGACTCAGCGTTTGGTCTGTCAGGCACCAGGGGATGGATCCAGCCCCTCACTGATAGAACCATTCCCCAGGAGGCTGTAGCCAGGAGGAGCACGTCCTTTCAGGCAGAAGCTCTGGGTGTGTTTGGTTGCCATTTGTGGCTGGTGTGACACTCTGTGTCTGTGAGGCTTCCTCGGGCAGCCAGCCCTGGCTGTGGCACGCCCAGCCTCCCAACTGCCTCGTGCTCAGCTTCAGGAAAGCCAGAAGGGAACAGGAGTGAAACAAGGAAGGAGACAAACTAAGATAAATAAAAAACAACGTACTGACCATTTCTACCTTCAGGAGCAGCACGGGCAGAGACCTTCACAGTACCCTTCTACCACAACTGTTCTCATTTCATCAGTCAGGTAACTCCACGCATTCTTTGCCCTGGTTTTTTGCCAGCTCTGCTCCCAGATTCCCAGGTCCCTGTCTAGTGGCACAATCTGAGGAAGTGCCTAAGACAGGCAGATCCAAAGAGGGACTATTACAGCAACCTGGTAAAAAAGAAAAATACAAAACAAAACAGCAAACTCTAACAAAACCTTTGGGACCAGATGGATGCATTTGGGAATGCTCAAGATGCTGGTTCTCATCATTGTGAGGCTGCTGTCAATCAGCTTAAATGTCAGGGCAATCAGAGCAGGTTCTTGATGACTGGAAAAAAGCCAAATGTCATGCTCAGCTTCCAGAAGGCTGAGGAGGAAGAACTACAGGATGTTCAGCCTAGCCTCAGTCCCAACGACAACATGGAGCAAAACCTTTTGGAATCCATTTCCAGCACTCCAAAGTAAAGGAGGTGATCAGAAAGAGTCAGCATAGATCTAATAAGGGTGAGCAGTGGTCAGTGACCCTGATTACCAGCTGGCAAGAAGGCAGCTCTGCAGGAAGGGCTGGTGCTCCTCAGAGAGCAGCAGCTGCCCTGGCCCAGCAGGCTCTGGCAGGGGAGAGGGGACAGAGCACAGCCAGGCTGAGCAGTGACTGCTCAGTCGAGGCCTGTGTCTGCTCTGGGCTCCCAGGCCAGGAGGCTTTGCTGGGCTGACACCCTGGAGTAGACCTGGCTGGAGGACGGTTGGTGTGCTCAGAGGGCTGGACACGTCACCAGCAGAGGCTGAGCCTGCTGCTTCCCTCAGCCTGAGGAAGAGAAGGAATGGGCATGGAAAGCGCCTTGGACACTCCAGCAGATCCTGCAAATGTGGCAAAACTGGAAGTGTTAGATTTAGCCTGGCAAAAGTCTCCATATTCTAATGCTCATTGGGAAGGCATTCAGACAAACAGAGACTGACCCACCCACAAGTCACAGGAGATGGAAAATTACACTCATTTTCCAAGAGTAATACAGCAGGAAATAAGGATCAGTGAGGGCTGGCTTGTATGTCAACCTCTAGTGAGCAGCTGGGATGCTGTTCTGTGGTGGTACAGCAGAAATTTGCCCACAAATACAAGAATAGCCAGCATGCCTTCGCTGTCCAGCCAAAGCTGAGGAACTTGTTTCCAGCTGAGACCAACAGCTGATGCTTAGACTATAAAAACAGGGCAATTATGCAGCATTCCTGCCTAAAATACTCCCCTAACCTATAGGAATTTGCAGCATAAGAGTTCCTAGAAATAGAAAGATAACTTTGCTAAATTACTTTGATGAAATATTACATCTATAAATCTTTCAGTTACAACTGCAACAGTGAGTTCCAAACGTGAGTTCCATACATCACGTGTCAAAAACCCTCCCTTAGTTCATTTGGAGACTATTTCTTGATAATTTCTCTTTATTGTCTCATGCAATTTCGGATTTCCAAAACTCTAGTGGATGCTTGTTGAGTGTGGAAAAGAGAAGACTAACATCTGCTTAGCTGTTTCCCAAAGGGATGTGGTTCCCAACTCCTGTTCCAGATGATTTTTCTAGTCCTGCTGCAACAGGATCAGAATTTCAGCTGAAGTTAAAGATGAAACCACAGATGTAGAGAGGGGCACAAGATGGTTTTGATTTTCTGTCTTTGTACTTTTCCTAATGGTTCCTAACTTTCAATTCTTTCTTGCCTGTAACTGACCTGTGAGCTGAAGGTTTTCCTGAGGCCATCTGGATTACTTCATGATCTCTTTCTTTAATGAAAAATGCTGGTTCACAGACCAGCACCACTCATGTGAGGCTCCCTCGCATCAGCCCCATTTGCATCGTAATCTGTTGGTACCTTGTTTTGGCTAGAGTTGTCTCTCAATGTTGCAAGGCCTGTCTGCAGCTCTCTGCAGCTGGCATCCCCTTTTGTGATCTCAAAATAACCATGTCAACAAGCTTCTCACCTCACTGTGTGCCTCATTTTCTAAATCCTTTGTGGTGACTGAGCAGCCTGCTAGAGATAGAGACAGTACCTGAAAGACTTCTTCCCAAGCCTCTTGCTCAGGAGTACATAAAATCTTTGGGATCCCAAGAGGCTGAAGAAGTCAGCACTGCACTTTTACGCTTTGCAGTCCCATCATATGTGAATATGTGACTTTTAGCAACCTGACAAGAGCACAGCCACAGCGCTTAGGGGGGAGAAGAACGGCCCAGACAGTCCCACTCCGGATACAAGCCTCTGTTTCTGCTTTTGTAAAAAGAAATACTGTTTTGTCTTCTGGGCTGGAAATTAAAATAGTTTTGCAATCCCACAAGGTCCTGCTACAGAGGGCACTCGGAAAAGGAAAGAGTTAAACAGGAATGGTGGGGGCTCTGCATGGATTAACTAGACTTTTCTGGAAGAGTCAGGGAACAGTTCTCCTTCAAGTTGTGCCACCTAACAGAGAATTACAGTTTGCGTGCCAGCACACCAGGGCTGGGGAGGGCACGGGAGCCCAGGGCACCCAAACCGAGCCCAACTGCAGCCAGCCCGGCCGGGAAGAGCGAGGGAAGCGGCGGGGTGAGCCCGGCCCGGCTGCCGGGGGCCCGGGCTGGTGCGCACAGACAGACACATGTCCTGCATGTCTGCTCCTGGCGAGCCAGAGCGCTGGGCAATCCTTGCAGGTGTGTCCAAGCAGGCGCAGCCCAGCAGGGAGCACGCCCCAGACCAGCCTAAGTGAGAAATCCGACCCAGCAGAGCTGGATCCCTACGGCGTTTCAGTGCCCGGCTGAAGTGCAAAACCAAGGGCAAACATGCTATGCTCATACCTTTCTTTTTTTTTCCCCCAAGCCATATTGACACATGGACTCTGCGACAAAATGAATGCTACTGAAGCCCAAAAATATCTGCACTGAATATAAATATATTATGAAAGAGCTTTAAACTCTGCCCTGAAGCACTCCCCGATTGGCTGCCAATGATGTCACACAGCCCCAGAGCCCAATGAAGCGCCGGGCTGGGCAGGCTCCGCTCGGAGTGCGAACTGCCGGGAGCGGGAGCGCGCACACGCGGGGATAAACACAGTGTAACCACGGTGTAACCACAGTGTAACCGCACGGTGTAACCGCACAGTAACCCCACGCCCGCTGCCCCGTAACCACACCACAGCTGCAGCAGAGCCGCACCTCCCCCCAGGGAGCCAGGAGCCGCTGTGCCCTCAGGCCCCTGCTGTGCTCACAGCCTGATCCCAAGGCACAGGACAGATCTTTACTGGGAGAGAAGGCTTCCTAAAGAGTGCAGTAAATCACTGACACCATTTAGGTGTTAAAGATACACTTGTGCACATTCAGAGCAAGTAGTTTGGTCTTTCCCAGAAGTTGTGACCTTACATTTCAAGGCAAAGGTGAGCTAAGTATGGTACCCTTCCCTTTCCCTACAGGAACCTGGCCTTCAGTCCTGTTTGAACAAACTGCTCTTGAAGTGAGGAATATCTTACACCAGCTTCACCAAATTTATTATCCCAGGTTGCTCCAAGCCCTGTCCAACCTGTCCTTGAACATTTCCAAGGATGGGGCAGCCACAGCTTCTCTGGGCAACCTGTGCCAGGGCATCACCACCCTCACAGCAAAGAATTACTTCCCAGTATCCCATCCAACATTGCCCTCTGGCTGTTGCCCCCTGTCCTGTCACTCCAGGCCCTTTTAAATAGCCCCTTTCCATCTTTCTTGTTGGCTCCTTCAGGTGAAGGCTGCATGTTGCTATCCACTGTTGTTCCTTCTACCTCTCTTAGCAGTTTCATATTGAAGACAAATGTGCTAAAATCAGTCATAGGTAAAAACCCCACAAGCTCAGTGTCTAAAAACCTCCTGCTTTCCTCGATTACTCCTAAAGGATTTCTTGACCTCTGAACCCAGCACATACCATGGGTTATTTCGAGTGGAACAAGTCCATTAACTTGTAAACACTCCTGGAAACTGGGAGGCAGCGCCAGCCCTGCTCCCTGTTCCCGACTCCAGGCAGAGCCGCAGTCCGTGTGTTCACACTCGCCATCTGCTCGGCTGCGTTCGTTACCACAGGAAAAAATGTCACTGCTGAGTAAAGACTCCTCAGAAGCGAGAGAGGAGAAACCCGACCTAACC
>VZRQ01008095.1:1044903-1064156 GCA_013397975.1 Machaerirhynchus nigripectus | reverse complement strand
TCGGCTCTCGTTTAGGCACCGGGAAATTAAAGGGCTGCAGAGGAAAATGCAGCTCTAAGGTGCTCGGAATTTCTCTATCCGCGTTTGCGAGTATTGAAATGATTTGAGGTTAGAGACGTTCAGTTCCAGATTGAGCAGCGCAGAATCTGTGACACACTGCCTAGGTCACAACCCGATCTTGTCCTTTACCCCTTCCTCCTTCCTTTCTTTCTGCATTCCTTTCTACAATACAGAGATCCAGTTATTAACCACCTGAAGCATATCTGAAAGACAGTTAATAGCATTTCAGTGTTTAATAAAACACCCAAATGCTCTTTTGCAAGTAGTTTTTTGCTTTAAGTTTAGTTCATTTCTTAACTCACGAGTTTGCGAAAATATATCTACTTTTCTCATTTTGCTGCAAAGGACAGAAAGAGTGTGAATGGCAGACTTAGTAACAAGGTTAATACGAGATTTAAGCTATTAGGTTTTTAAATTTCAGAATTATAAGACCAAGCATTTTATGTAACCTTATGCAGCATTCACAAAGTCAGAGAAATCTATGCTTCTACATTCAACTCATTCTCCTCAGCATTTTAAAAACATCCAATCATTTGTACCCTCCAACAGAAAAGAGAATCACACTGGTTTTTTTAAATTTGGTCCACAATACCCAGAACAATAGTAAAGAAGCAAAAGAAAAAAAAAAAAAGGCAAAGGCCTTGAGAAATTCCGGTGTGTCACGAGAGGAATACTCTTCTCGTGCCTAGAATTTACTGCTACAGCTGTGAGGGTCCAAAGGGAGCAGGCTTGCAGTTAGAGATAGGATCTTTTATTTGACCAGCTTACACAGCTTCATAGAACAGACAAATTTGTGGCCATTGCAGAATTAGGGGCCGGGACTCTCAGCTCCTTCATTAGTCAATCTCCTATTTGCTTCCTACTTTTTACTTTTATCTCCATTCTCTCTTGCAGCTGTGGATAGTTAGGCCATTTTCAGAACGGATTTAGACAGGACAGTCTGTGATACACATCAGCTTTGTGTGTTGTAACCACACCAACAAAGTGTTGTTTATAGAAGTGTGACCCCCTGCACCGGGTGGTGTCCCCACCGTCTCTGGCTCCTTTCACAGCAGCTGCTGTTCCCACCTGTTCCTCAGTCCTGAGCACTGCCATTCCACCTGTGATTACAAAAAAGCCATTATCAGTACCTGGGCATTGCCAGGTGCTCACGAGAGCACTCTGGAGAAGTCACTGCACCACACAGGACAAGAACCGTGTTCTGATGCAGGGACAATAAATACACTCTTACACACCTTCTTAAGCATAACACCACAGAGCCTGAAACAAGTCTCTCACTGATGAAATGCCAGGTATTTCCTTATGCTATCAGGTAATAAAATAGTAGTTCAATAGAAAGGAATGTTAATTGGAAAGACAGGAAATGATATCTTATTAGCAACACTTCTGAACTCTGTATGAGAACTGCTGGTTTAATAGCACAGCACTTGTTTAATCGCTTTGTGCTTCATGGCTCTAAAGCACTTTTAAATCAAGCACATGACATTAAGTCCCCAGAGACAAATTTATCTCCTATGTGAGAGGAAAAGTACACAAGTGATCTGTCAGAGCTGCACAAGGAGTCTGAATTCCTACGTCTTGGCTGCAGTCTTGCCTCCCCAAGGACCAGCTGTACCATTTATTGCATACTTCTACAGCATCCAAGAATACTGTTACCATCCAGCACATCTTCCCTCATGTCAGCATTGGAAGCCATTGATGAAGCTACCTTACAGCTGATTATTCCTCTCTAGCATTACCACATGCAACTACATCCCAGTATCCGAGTATGACGCTTGTATTGCAAGGAACACGTGTTCAGAAGAATTCTGGAAAGTCTGTAACTAGAATGCCAGAGGTAATTTGAAGATAAAAAAACTTCAAAGGGGTATTTAGCACTGGTCTAAATCTTCCTCCTGGTGGTATACCAGGAAGAACAGGATTTTTACTTGATTACTTATGAAAATCCTGGGAAGTCTTTGTATCTGTAACCATACATGAATTTTCAATTTCATAAAATAACCCAAGTCCTAATGCCTCGTTAAGAGCTCATCACCTTGAGCAAAGATAAATGCTGCTGGGTTTAAAGGACAGACACAGTTAACAGCTGCATTCCTTCCTCAAGGAGGCAGCAGTAGGGAAAGTTAGAGTTTCCCTTTAAATGAGCTTCTCCGTTTAAGAAAACTGCTGAAGGTATGAGTGCTTTGTAGAAGCAACGTTGCTGACCTGTGTGAGTGCACTTCAGCCTCATTCCCTGGAAGTGGCCCAGATCAGCTCCTGTTCTGTGCCTCCTCTGCAGAGCCAGCCTTATCAGGCTCGCTTTACCCTCACAGACAGAGGCATTCCCAAGGCCACGTTCCTCAGTCTTTGCTCCTGCTGCCTCAGTGGGTGCCCCACACCCTGTGGGGAGCCAGGAACACCGCAGAGGATGCACTGCAGAGAGCTCACACCGTGCCAGGAATGCCACGCCGATGTCAGCATTCCTTCCAAGTGTCCTGTGCAAAGAGAACAGAACTCCCCCAGCTCCAAGACACTCAAGCTCCAGTGCCCAGGGCAGCAGCCTGGGTTCTTTGGGCTGCATTCTGAGCCAGCGCTGATCCAGCCTTGCTGTCCCTCCCCACGGCTCTGTCTGCACGATGAAAAGTACTGAGCACACAAACAAACCAGTCCCGCAGACACGAGGGAGGTGCAGAGCAGAATTCCGTGCTCAGCCACAAAGCAGCAGAAACAAAAGCCACAGACAAGGGGCTGAGCACAGCCCGAGTCTCTCCTCCCTGGGTGAATGTTTACCAGGGCTGCCAAGGCAACAGAGATGGGAGAAAACATCTGCAAGTGAAATGGGTTTGAGTTCGAACTGTCACGCTTGTAGCAGATACTCACAGCAGCAGCGGCAGCCGCCCCAGCAGCACCTGCCACAGGTGAGGCAGCAGGAGGGACCCAGACCCCTCCCTGCTGCAGGGGCGAGCAGAGCACAGCTGGGCCAGCAGAGCACAGCACAGCTGGGCCAGCAGCACTGAGGGACACTCGTGGGACCCCGGGGACCGCCCCGCGCACAGATCCGCGCCAGGGGACCGACAGAGGCACGCGGAGAACGCTGCCAGGGAAACACAGCCTGGTAGCTGGCCAGGAGAAAAAAAACTAAGCCCATCTATTGTCACACTTGAGAAAAAGGATACATTCTTCCTCATTTTGATTTATCTAACAAAGTAATTGAGAAAAATAACATTTTATTTCTATATCCATTTATTATTTCGGTCTGTAAAAATATAAGACTAATATACAACTACATCTAGCTTGATTTTTGTAAAATCAATCTTCATTCGGTGAGATACCAATGTACATTATACATTAAAGTTGTAAGAAAAATACTGATATTTGACATTTTAAACAAGTTCATTCATGTAAAAATCACATTGCAAGTAAAATTTAATTAGAAAATACATAATATTCACAAAAATACACATGTTAAAGACAGCTTGTGAGAACATTGTCCTAAATTTAATTCAGGTGTGGAAAAAACCATATGATTCACAGTTAGGCTTGACTTCTCCAGTACCACAGCAGAACTTCAAAGTAAATGCATCTTAATTCTATTAAGAATTTGTTCTTCTTCCTATTAAGGTGCACTTAGATCTCCCAGTCGCAAGGGAGGAATCACTTGTCCCCCTCTGTGCATGTACACAACATACAACACTAATCAAAGGAATTTTAGTTTTTCATTCCATTCTGAAATAATTTGGATATTTCATAAGTTAATTTATAAAATCTGGATTGAAAATACAATTTACACACACAGGATACTTAATACACAAAGATTACATCAATAGCAGCGTAATATTGTCAATCATGCGCAGCATCCTCACTATCACTTCTGGATTTTTTTCTCCTTTTTTTAGCTATAGATAAAATCTATATAAAACAGTCAAGCCTTTAAGTATTGTCTTCCAGGGAGAAAACAGTATAGATGTTAAAAATTTAGGAGGTAGTGAATGAAAGGCTAACAATATCAGCATATTTTAAAAAACCTTATACTGAACCCCAGTATCATTTACATATAAAATTAAATTTAGCCACTCATAATCAACCATTGATCATCCTCAAGTAGCAATTTAAAAATATTTTGTAATTAACAGTGTATGTATTAGTAAGATATGGAAGAACTTTAGAAACTTTATGGTAACTGCAGCATTAAGCAATTACATGCTGTGCAGTCTGTCATTGTAACTGTAAATACACATTTTTTAGATTTAGTCTTTAAAGTTTTTTATCAAGTCCCAAATGCTTAGTTTTACTACATGTTACCAAATTTCTGTGAAACAGAAGATGATGTATGTCAAAAAGAACATTATCTCATGTTTAGATTACTCAGGTTGCAGGAAAGGTCCCACGAGATGAAGTCTCATGCAGTTTAGAGCAGGACCCCAGTTAAATTTCTACAAGTCCTTAATACTGGCATATATATTATTCAAACTACCCATGCACGTGCCTGGCAGCACAGCAGCCTCGGGGCTGGGACCTGCCCGGTTTCCTGGCCAGACTCAACCCCCCCAGGCAAGTCCACCCTCCCAGTGATCTGAGCTGCAAATCCTCACGGAGCACATCAGCCCCAGAGAGGATTTCCATGGAATGAAAACGTTACACCTGCTTTAAGTGCACTACCAGTTCATTCTCTGTACCTGTGGCCCTCTCTTCTCTTCCCATCCAAGTGCCTTTATTCCTTTGATTATTCGCAGTACATTCAAGTAAACCAAAGGCACAGAAGTGCAAACTAGCAGAATAATGAGTCTCACCCTTCACTGTGGTTTCATACAGGAAGGAAAGTCTTTTGATAAAGGAAAATGAAAAAAGATATTTTCAAAGTAAACAATCTTCCGTAAAGAAAGGAAGTGTAGAGCAGCGCTGAGAGAAAACATGTACAGGTAAAGTCTCCATGTTGCAGAATGAACATTTCTTTTTCCTCATTTCACACTAAGTGGATGTAGTTGCTTCATTTTTAATAATTATTAGCGAAAAAAGTGAAACATTGGAAAGATCTTGCTCTTGTAAAAGATTCCGGGGCTCTCCACACACACTGAAGAAACCATAAATAAGTGTGACAAAAGAGCCCCTCACCTGTATTTGCAGAGTACCACTGCCTTGCTGTGCCTATTCTCCATAAATCCTCAGGGGTATGAATGCCTCTCTCGGCATCTTGGACTCCACTGGCATTGGAGGTTTGAGAAAACTGCTGCTCATGAGATACCAATTTCAAATGTGCATTTTGTAACATCAAACAGCAGGGATTTGTTTCGGCAGCAGTATTTGCATCATCACAAAAACCTGAAACAAACACAGGTTTAGCCTCTGATAGTCTGTGACGACTTTTACAGATGCCCTAACATTAAACTTACAGTTGGTCTCCTGTTAGTAAAGTTACCAGAGGTAGATTTTCCTCAAATAGACTGAGGGGAAAAAAAGAAAGGGGTCAGTCTCCCTTCCCACTCATCACATCTTCCCAGAGGGTGGAACACACTCCCAAGCACCTGACTCCTGCTCTGGGGAGCACAGGACCACAGGACAGAACTGGTAGCACCCTACTCCTCCTCACAGGCTCACAGAGGCCACGGGATCCCCAGGGAAATCCTTCTCCCCAGTCCTTTTAGTCCCCATCTCATTCTCCTGCCACAGCTGCTGTTCCCAAAGGAGGGTCAGGTTGGGAACCAAGGGCCAAAGCGGTAAAGCAGGAGATACAAAAAGGGGAAGGATAAAAACAACACTAGGAGCCTCCCCTGCACCTGTGAGTGCAGTGGTTGCACACACCTTCGCTCTTGCAGCATCAGCACTTGCCATCAGTGTTTTCACACAGAGCAACTCTGTAACATCCACAGCACGCAGCCAGGGGCACACAAAGATCTGCATTCACAGACCAGTTCCTAATAATGAATAAGTTAATATCACATGGCTCAAACAAGGTGTACTAAAGCCTCATCCTGATTTAAAACTTTTTTTAATCCAGGGATTTAATTTAAACTGTTCTAACTTGGTCAATTTTGAAGAAAGTCACTTTTATATAATCCAGACTCATTCCAACAAACCTTTGCTAGTAGAAATCTTTAGATTTTCTACTAGAACTGCAATTTTAACAGAGATTACATTATGCTATTTCCATAGCATTGTTTACATTTGATTTGTTTGTAATTTACTAGAATTAGTAACTAAATCCAATGATATCCTTAAATATTGCAAACTGGAATGAGAACAGGTCTTTGATGCACTAGTGTTAGGCCTTTCACATTTGAATTTCAAAATCAGAGTCATTAAAAGTAAGCTTGCCTGGCCATTGAAACCAGTAATGGTGCCTGCCCGTGGTTGCACATTCACTCACAAAGGAACAGTGACCTCCAAAGCCCCAGTGCAGGTGCTGCCCAGAGCCCTGTTGTCCCTGTGTCAGCCAGGGGACCAGACCAGCCACCCCCATCCCTTCCCAGCCCACCTCTGGCTTTCTCCCAGTCTCCTCTTGCACAGAGCCCACCAACAGCTCTGCCATCGGAGCAGCAGCCAGGACAGGAGTGAGGGGACTAAAGCAGCTCCATCACATGTAAGCAGCATTTCAGAGGAACATGAAACCACAGTACATGAGATGGCCAGCCTCACACGTAAGGAAGTTTACTTCTATAGAACCAGTAGTATACGGCATTAAAAAAATAATAAAAATCAAGTACCTTTAAAAGAAAGCTCACAGCCATCTCTTAGCTATCCTTCATTTTCAATTTAAATTTTCCTCATTCAATTTCAGCCATTTATCGATTATCTTCCAGCTTTGTGAATTATTTACATTGAAGTGCAGAATTAATGAAGTTAGTCAACTTATGTAATTCTGAATTTCTTGTATTTACTTTTTTCCCTCCTTTTAATCTAACTGCAGTGCATGGTAGATGGAGAGGTATAACATGTATTACATATTAAGCCCAATTAAAACATGTATGGCATCCTTACTTATACAAAGTACACCACTGTCATCTCATAGTGTTATTATAGTTCCATCTTCTTCTAACGACTTACGCCCTGGCTCTGGTACTTCATACTCCATGCTAATGCTGCCTGCTGAGTGATTCAAGTTCATCTCACTGGAAGGAAGGAATCCATTTTGCGTGGACTCATGGAGGAGTTCAATTTGTGATAAGGATTCTATGCTTTCGCTGGCAGGTGCAGCTTTTGGGATCTGCTGTGGCTCCCCACTGTCTTCAATAATAATGTCCTCCTCATCGCTCTCCTCCTCTCCTTGTAGCAGATTTCCCAGAATGTTTGGAGTGCTGCTGGGAAGGCTTGACTCAGTGGACTGGCCGGAGCTGCCCGAAGTCCGACTGTTCCTCACGACGTTGTTCCTCTGGTTGGCGGGTCTGACCGTGATGATCAGGTTGCGGCTGTTTGCAATCATCATGTCTGTAACTTGATCGAGGCTTTTTCCTGACACCTCTATCCCATTCACCTCCAGTACCTCATCATTGACAGCCAGCAGGCCCGTGCTCTGAGCCAGCCCCCCGGGGACGAGCCTGGAGATGAAAATGCCCGGGACCTTCTCCAGCCCGTGCGGGGTGACCCTGACGCTGGAGCCGTCGCGGATGTAGAAGCCCAGGGGTTTGTCGGTGCCGTACTTGTAGAGCCGCACCCTGCGGTGGGTCTCGGGCAGAATATCCACGTCTATGATAGAGGACACGGGCCTGAAGTCCTGGGGCATGCTAATGACAATGTGGGGTTTCTTCTTGTGGTTATCCGGACGCAGCACGTTGGATAAGACGTTCTTCTTCCTTGTCATCGTATCCGTCCCGAAGGCACTGTAGTCTGCATCTTCTGTAAGACAGAGCACACGGGGATTAGAGCCTGCCGGGCACGGCCACCTCACATTGCTCAGCAAAGAGCTCATCTAGAAGGTGTCTGCCTAACTGTCATAGAAACCTCTCTCTCTACTCATGAAACAAAAGCTTTAATGTTATGAGACTCAAAGTTTGGAATACTTTTGGTTTTCTTCTACCAAAAGAAAGAGAGTGCACAAAAGAAATTAAAGCAAGTTAGCAGCAGAAGGCACAAAGAGCTACAGCAGCTTGAGAGAAAGGGTATAATGGAAAGAGTGAGTACATTCCTAGAAACATTTTAATTTTATTCAGAGTAATTCCACTTGCTAGTTTTCTCTCCTCAGGTTTCAGATCATTGGAAAAGAAAGAATGAAAAAGGGAAAGCAGCCAGTGTGCCTATTATTGCCTAGTTGCTGGGAGCCAGCCAAGTGACCTGGATTCAAACTCCAGAAAGCTTATTCCATTCTGCACTCTTCCCTGCCCCCACGCCATGTAGGTGAAATGGCTGTGGAGCAGAAACAAAGAGACCTCGCACACAAATACTTCAAGCAAAACTGTTCATGCAAGCAATGCTGTAACTGCCACAACTTGATACAGGAATAAGCAAATGGCTTAGAGCTTATAAGAAAACCAAAAGAAAACATATTAGTCCTACAACTACTTGTAAGGGACGAGGAAGCACGTTCTGTGGAACCAATCCTGATTTCTGAAATGCTTATTTTAAAAGGTTCCATTTTCCTTTTTAATATGCTATAACTCACCAAAAAGAATGAACCTAAATACATTCAGATGTGAGCTTCCTCGGATTTACACTCGTACTTTGGCAACACTGCACACATCTTTGTTCTGCATGGGAACACCCCCCATAATCACACAGGACTGGACTGCACTAACCCCAGCACCCAGGGAAGTTGGGATTTCTTTGTATTATCACATTCAGATGCCACTGGTACAGCCAAGAAAGTGGGAGAATGGCTATACATTTCAATCTGTGGACTGGACTGACTGTGGCAATGTTGCCCTGGTGGCATTTCAGGACAGCTGCCAGCTGCTGAGGAAATCAATGAGTGCACTTGTTTCTCAGGCTGAGATATACAGACATGCACCAGTGAGATCTGGACTCCTCAGATGCTTTAAGCAAAACAGAACAGAGAAGGTATTCCTGGAGCAACAGGTTAACACTACTGCAGCATAGAACACTACCTCCTCCCTTCCCAGCCTTTAGGGCTGCTGAAAACAAGAACAGTCCTCTGGCTGCTCTAGGAAGGCAGCCTTGGACCTGGTATTCTAAAAGATGAAGGACAACAGGAAAAGAAACAAATTTAAATTAGCCCACAAAAAAACCTCAAAGGGATTTATTGTCAGCTCCTGGCTTGTGTGTACACAATAGTTCATCAACATGTCTTAGAAAAATGTGTCCTGATGATGGCCTCATTTACATTTCTTTTTTACTTCCTTTGTTTAAAAAAAATAATTACACCATAAGGAAGACAAAGCTCTTGCTTAGCTGTTTGCTGAACACAGAGCATCTTTCGCATTGATGCTTACAGTTAAAGCTGTTCAACAATTTAATTGACATGATCAGGAGTTATTTCTGAAGATACCTCACTGCTACAGAAGTGACTTCAGGCTATAGTAGGGCTGTGTCAATCTCAGTTACTCTGGAATTTAAGGTTTAATTAATATAACATTAGATCTCAACATCAAGGAAGAAGGCTTTAAAAATAGCCTAAGATCTGATCTTCACATGTCTAAGAGTGTTAAGTCAGTTGTGTTGAAGAGCTGGTGCATTAAAAAACAATTCAGCCTCCCCAACCAAAGCATATTAACAGGTGAACTATGTCTGAAGTAAAACACCTACCAAAAAATGCAAACTCAGCCTTTTCTCTGTAGAAGGCCCCCTGGGATGTCTGACTAAGATCAGCTGGTTAAACCCCTGTACTCCGCTGCTGACAACTGACACGCTGACTTTTCAGACAACACAGAGCAATTCTTTTAATGTTTGCTAAAAATTTATGATCAAAGAAAAAAAAGTGAGAGACGTTTTGCCCTTATCTCTCCTGACAACCCATCCAACCAGTTTCCAGTTACACATCTGGTGTTTCATTGAAAGGATTTTTGCAATTCAATGAGGTGCAATAGCTTCTCTCTTTTTATTTAGAGCTACAATTGTTTACAAAACAACCTGGAAAGGACAATTGTGAAGTCAGATCCTAGACCTTTTACTGCTTTAAATACAAAGTAACACTTGCACTCATTCCTGCTGGGGTGCAAGTTGCTGATGGCAGCTCCGGGACACAGGTCCCAACAGACTGGTGCCAATCAAGCACTCGCTTCCTCCTGCTTTTAGTACAACAGCTGGTTTAGAAACAGACACAAGAAAACAGTTCACCTTAAAAGGCATTCAATTTATAGGGTTTTCTCTTAAATTCAAAGTGCAGAAATTTGCAGAATCAGACAGACTGTGTGGTATTTTACCCATTGTGTCATATCAAGTATGTGAAAGTTCAGTGTTCCAGCTTGCTACGGTGGGCTGCAAAGCCTCCTCACCTTCATGGCAGGCCACACACCCCACAGGAAGGCTGGCAGGGACTGGATACACACACACAGATTTATTACATCCCACTAGATCTATTGTGTCGTGTAAATGATCAGTTTGTTCTCTTTACTCAAGTTAGATTTAGAACTGCTCCCAACCTCCTTCACAGAAACCACCTCCCAGCCTGCCTTCCACAACTATCAGCTGGTAACTTCTGCCCAAATCCTTCCAGTTAGCAGAGAAACATGAAGATCAGCTTCAACAGGAGTGGCTTTGAAAGAACTATCATGTAAATGTCTGTATGCGAAATAACAGATTCAAAAGGACTTTTTAAACAAAAACTAAGGGCAGGAGAACATTTCTTGGAAAAGAGAGGAATTTAAAAAATCTATTTCAGAAGACAAATCAGAGAGCTTAAATTGAGCTGGTGCTTTTGCTTTTAGTAACTTCCTTATGTTACAGGACACATGGCTGAAATAAAAGCATCCCAAAACTGCAAACCAGATGTCAAAACATTAAAGAAACTCTGACACACCAGAGGGTAAGTTTTTTGCATTATAACTGCTCCGGTTTTTTGCTCTTAATAGTTTAATAATTCAGAACTAGCACGAACCTTAAGACAGATAATTAAGGTTAGAGAATTTGTGAGGAAAAAAATAGTGAAAGGTTGATAAACTCATCTCCCCAAATCTCAGCAGAACAGCACACTCTGGGTAACCTCTCTTCCACTGCTAAACAAGTTTTCTAAAGCAATAGTCTCAAGTACAAAGGCATCTTTGTTCTGGTACCTCACTAATCAGTTTAAAGCCCCGGCGAAAAATATTTTGGCTTAAAGCCAAAGGACAAGGTGTTAACTACAGATAGTGTGAAGGAGAACGTCCACACGGTGCAGGAAGGATTTCTCCTCTCAGCAGTTTCAAGCTCAAGGTGGCACCAATCTGTACAGACTTATTATACTAAATTGAAAACAAAAGCCCACAAATGCCAAATCTGGTTTCAATTTAATGTTATAGAAGACAGATTTTTAAAATATTTTCCTGACCTATTTGTAAATCACTGTAGAATTACCCCTTCAGAATTAAACTTTCAAAGCCCCCATGTAGTAAGTATATTTGAATAGAGATGCAATTTAGCATTTTTAAAAATACGACCCAACAAATCTCCTCTTATTTAGTACAAAATATAAGAAAATATGGTTCTAGGAAACTAACCTGTGTTTTTAGGAAGAGGCCTCAGAATAGCTAGGCTAGTCCAGAAAGAGCTGTTTAAAAAGCCAACTGCTCTTACTTCTCACCAAAGGGAAGCTTCTCAGTGACAAAGTCTCTCTCCAGAGGCACAAGTGGATTAACCAAAGAATCCAATTCTCACTAAATACAGTCACAACATACATGCAGAACTTGCAAGAGCTGGATATTGTAATTTAGAATCCTGCAAGGGACTGTTAAGGATATTATAGTTAAATGTATATTCTGTTATCTCAATGGTTCTTGTATTTAAAATGCAAAGTTCCCCACATCAAGCTGCCCTTCAGCCTGTGCAGACTGTTACCCTCCATTTTCTCTTCAGTAGGGTTTTTCTCACAGACAGAGTGACTCCCATACATCTGGATTTAATCACAATACATCAGTTTAACCTTTAAATACCAGATGTCAACAGTACCTGTTAATCTGTTAAACTGCAGAATGAAATTCCAGCAAGGAATGTTTTCTGCAAGCTGACAGCCAATCCTGACTTGTGCAACATCAAGCCCCAGTTTAGATTCAGCACTGGAGCAGTTTAAAGTATTTTAAAGGAATTTAGTGAAATGCAATTAGAGGAGTCTAAGGGGAATAATGTGACTTCATTACAGGACCTCTAGCTTTCTTACCACATTAACCAAGACACATAAATGTTCAGGACAAACTGAGAGCTTTCAGAAATGAGGAGCCAAAACAAGCAGGAGAGAAAAGAGTTCCTACTCTGGCATAACACTTCCCAAACTTTGGAGTCCCATTCTCACACCCATCACTTATTAATAAAAGCAAAACCATCTTGTAGCTCCCATTTCAACCCCTCAAGGAGCTTCTTGGATGCAATATACAATGAAGTTAATACTATTTACATTAGATTTCATTGCAGTCTGGTCATACCGTAAGTTAGCTTTGCACAAATTACATGTAGTTTGTAAATAGTTAAAGACAGTATGATAAAAATTTCATATATTATAAAACAGCAAAACGCTTTCTCTCTTCCCCACAGTGGCTTTTTGTCAAAGATCTCAAAGTCCCAATTGCTGCTGCTGGAAATATAAAAGTGAGAGTTCCATTACAAAACCCACAAAAAATTTTCAGCTGATTTAAGAGAATGCATGAAAGCCACAAGTAGCCTCACAGGTGGAAAAGTAACTTGTGTCACTTATTACAGTTCCAAACCAGCACAGATCAAAGCAGCCCCATCAATAGCAGGTATGTATTCAGACATTTCTTTTCCATTCCAGAGGCAGAGCCAGCAAGGTTGCTGCATGAATTAAACACACTTAAACAAATCACACTGCACAAAATACAAACCATCCCTAACCCCACCAATTCAGCCTTGGTTACAGGCAAATCATCACAAATAAAATACAGAATAAACTTATTTCTGTATTTTCCATCAAACAAACATCTACTCTCTATGGCAAAGATGCCACTGAAGGCAAAGCCTCAATTTCATCAATAGATGTGATTATAGTGTGGTCACAACTAATTCCCAACCAAGTGCAGTGGGGACTGTGGTGCCAGCCTGGGTTCTTCACTCCCTGAACTCCACAGGCAGAAGGCTCTGGTGGCCAGGGGAAGGCAGTGCCACCTGATGCTTTCCACACAGCTTTTCCTGCTCGTCAACTCTTGTTCTCATAAACTAAAATGGATTCACCTTACTCCTGTGCGTTATATCAAGCCCTGGCACCAGAGTAGTGACAAATAATCCACCTGGATCAAATCAAGGGAAATGATGGTAGGAAACTAAAAAAGCATTACAAATGTAACACTAGGAACAGGCAACATTAGACCTGTCACACTAGGAACAATCTAAAAACATATGGTGTTAAAATACAAACTCAATAATCCCAGTCTGACAAAGTGGTTTATCCCTTCCTGTCATATGGCTACTGCAGGGGATTAAATGGAATCATAGACCTTGTCTCCCTCCAGGTTCTGCTAAAGCAAATGGTTCATGCCTTTGGCATTTCAGCACTGAAAACACAGGCCTTACCAGTCTATAGTCTCAACACAAATGAAACAAACGTTTTGCCAGCACACAGCAGCTGCCAAGCACCCACACTGATTGTGAATATTGGGTTTGTGTCAGGCTGTTGTGGAGTTGCTCACTTTTTGGAGTGGGAGTTCATAAAAGGTTCTGATGCCCAAGCATTTTCTAAGGAAGAGATGCCTGTCTTAGCAACAACCAGGAACAACACCAGAAAAACAAATACAAATTTCTAACTGGATTTTTTTCCCTTCATGAACAAAAGCAGAGAGTAGGAACACACAATCAGAGCAGACACACACTTTTAAAGGCCAACCAATAAACCTAGCAGCCCTCACTCCTGAGGTTTGCTAACTGAAATAAGCTTGTCAATTGAAAACTTCAAAATGTTTCATTATGGAAGTGTGATAGGAGTAGCATATTACAAAGCTAGTCTTGAATTTATACTTTTATAGTACATTTAATACTCCATGTAATACCATTTTTAATATTACTTTCCATCCTGTAATGGTCTCTCTTGTCTGATCAAGATTGGAATTTTATGTGGAAAGTATCCAACATACAGAGCAGAAAACCTTAGAGGTTTAAAGTTTATTTTCATTTGCTTACATAAAACCAGAAAGAAGCATATGCTGGAGATTTAACTTGACCTTAACTCAACTAAATACAAGCAAAAAATCATAAAGTATAAATAGGTTGCCTGAGGAAGTCCTTGCAAGAGAGACAAGTTGTGAATACCTTTCATGACCCATAATTACTACGGAATGTGACATGACGAAATAGGACTAAAGGGGTTTTTCCTCCATACATCACACTGTAATTGGATAAACAGATGATTCACATTCTTCACGTGTTCTTACCTTTTCTCTGAATGAAAATCCTGAGCAGAGGATTGGCTGTAGAAACTGCTTTGTGATAATTGTCGTCATTATTGATAGGCAGCAGGTCTCCGTGAACGTCCGTGTATCCCACCAGAACATCAACGTTTGGGATCTTGTGCACATGCTGCAGTAATCCATAGAACTCCTCAAACTTTCCAGGCTTGGATCTCTCCAGAGAAAACCGTCGAAATTCTGCTCCAAACTACAACAAAATATATCTTACATCATTAATATGGAAGCAATAGAATTATTTCAATGTTAAACCAGAAATGTTATGGAATTAAAAGTGCACTAAAAAGTACAACCAATAATTTTGATGCAGTATAAAAAAGTCAGCTAGAACAGTTGGGTATTTTCCCCAAAGTTATAACTAGTTCTGTACCTGAAAGAACATGTACTTTTGAGCATGCCAAAGCTGTTCCACTGTTCCACTTAAGGAGAGCTCATCAGCACTAAGGTGACAAACGGGTGCAGGGATAACTGCAGATTCCCACAGGCTCACCAAGCAACCACGCTGGGTAAGGGACAGAATTCAGAGGCAGCACTGCTGTGGTGGCTCAAACCAGGACTGTGATTAACACCCCGTGGTATGTGACTACCTGGAATTTTGTTCCAAGAACTACCAGCGCCCTTGAGAACATCGTGTAGAGATTGTTACACAACTGTGGTTCACCCACGCAAGGCTGAGCAGCCTTCACACCCCCAGTTGTTTGGCCAGGAAGTGAAAATGCCACTTGGATGTGAAGACCACAAAGAACTGTTGCTGCTGTTCAGTACCAGCCACGTGCAGCCCAGCTTTAGGGAGCTGATCTCAGGTCCACTCTGCTCCCACCTAAAGAGAGGTATCAGAGGGGCCCAGCCACTACCTCTAAGAGCATTCAGAAGATTCGCTTGCATGAGCAAGGCTCAAATCTTGATTGCAACCGTCTTATCAGGGCTCTATCCAGGGCACAGAACCTGGATTTTCCCAATCTGGCAAGATTCAGAAAATATGAAAAAAAAATTAAAATAAAATTAGTCACTGACACTGCCATCAGAGGTAGGATTTGCTTGTAGTCAACATAATCATTCAACAAAAACCCAGCTCACAAATCCACTCAAGCTCAGTCTCCTAAATCATCTCTAAAGCAAACACTTATTAAAATATGTTGCTTATTAAGGCAACGATACAGTGGGGGCAGGCAGGAGACTTAACTGAGTGCCAAGAAAAGGATGAGCATTTGATGTAGACTAGACAAATTGTGCTTTTTACCACACATAACCAGTAAAATGTTGGTGTTCTGCCTTACAAGGGCAGGACCCAAAGCAAACAGAATATTGGATCAAAATTACTCCAAATCCTCCGTATCAGCCACATACACAACATACCAGAGATGTCAAAAGGAATTCAGAGATAGCAGCCAGGTTACAAAAACCAGAACAGATTGTGTATGAGTTACAGGATAATAAGCTAATAATTCAAAGAACCTCAGTCGCCTGGTTTTTTTGTGTGAATTCTATTGCTGACCTACAGTGAAAATAAAGACTTTAAATAATTTCTTTCACAAGTTTAGTTTTAAGCAGAGCAGAAGGGCACGTGGAACAAAATGCTCTGCGTGCAAGTTTGAGCCTCAGTATCACATACTTTGGTGTATGTTACGCACAGGAGATGTGGAGGTGCACTTCACCTCACACCTGATTACAATCTTTTGGACAATAAGAGCTTCGGAATTCTCACATACAAACAAAGGACTGAAAATCCGGAGACAAGGACCCCGTTGTTGGCACGTTAACACCACGCTATCTCAAAACAAGCTACACCTTCAACACCCCACCTTCCTCTAAAAGCTTCAAATCAAGGAATTATCTGGGAACATTCCTCCTCTAAAAAACCTGCAAGAACAGTAACATTAACTAACAAGGCAGAAGGGATGACTCACACCTGCTTACAAACAAAAGCCCAGCGCACAGGAGGAACTCCCATCACGTCAGAGGCAGCACAGCTTCATGCTGACATCAGTGCAGGACTTCATCCTGTCTCAGATCCTTCCCCAGCTACAGGAGGCCTCAGCCCCAAGGAGCTGCCCATGCAGCAATCGAAATTGTTTGGCTTTCAAGGATTACACAGTTTAAACATAATTCAGTAATAAAAGTTTAAAAAGCCAACAACCTCACCCTAAGGTTGGAATGAATGTCGAATCTTACCATAGCAAGCAAAGGGCCAGATTTTCAAACGGGCCACTTGTATTTTTTCCATGTTATTTTATACATATTTGGTGCCAATACCAAGAGACTCCCAACCTGCTCTTACTTCCTAACACAGTTTGCTCAGTACTATTAGAAAGCAGGTAAAAGACAAGTCCAACTGTGCAATTCCATTATTTGAACCCCTGAAATGTCTGATTTTCTATCAGATGCTGCACTCCATCCCATGAAACAGGCCTGCACTTGATGTTCTAGAGGAGATGAGACACTGGAAGACACTGGAAAAGTAACTTAAGCAGAGAAGGCTCCTTGCCACCTGAGCTCTTTACAAGCACGTGCAGTTCCCCTGCTAATGGGAATACTCTCCCGGGAAAAGGCCAGGCCAGCACACCAGGAACGCACCCGGGATGCTCACTTAACACTCGCTCATGGGACACATTTTTAAGTCCTCTGAAACACGGCATAAAGCTGCTCTATGCAAGTCTCCAGCACTGACAGAACACGAGCTGCAGTGACCTTCTCTAGCTTACCAGTTGTTAGACTTAACTCAGAAAAAAATATTACTCCAAGTCATGAGAAAGGGGGAAAACCCGAATTTTAATATCTAGAGAACTAGAAGCTTATTTTGGGGGTTCTATACCATCACTAGGAACTCTAGTCTGGGGTATAAAATTTTATTTTCCATGACAAGAAAATAGGCTGACTGGAATTCAAGTACTACAGGGAATCGCCAGGGCAAGTTCAGAGCAGTTACCCAAACTGAATAAACTAAACTAACAAAAGCATTGTGCTCATATAACTGCAACCACAGTTGGGCTGTGCCGGCCCAGCCATGTCAGCTGAGACACAATTATTGATTTGGAATATCTAAATAAAGAGCTGTACATCACTGAGCAGCCTTCAAAGCCCAGGCCACTCCACAGGAACGGCTCCCTCCACCTCCCACAAAGGCCTTTCTTCCTCCTCTTCAGAACTGCTCATTTTCATAGAAGGAAGATGACTCCTCCACGATATTAAATTGAGGTGCTGTTAAATAATGCATTAGCAACAAGAAGTTCTAGGAATGCCTTGAATCCTGCTCCATAATACGCACTTAAGGGACAATCCCTATTCATTAGGGCTACACTTCCCTATACAAACACCAGGAACACATCACATGGCTGATTCCCTAGATATATTTTAAATCAAGGAAAACACACAGCGGGGAAACAGTAAACCTAGAGTTTCGGGCTGAGGAAACAAGTGATTTGGGTTTATAAGCACATCATACTAATAATTTTCAACCTTATAAGAGCATAAATAAAAGACTTCACCACCACAGTACCAGCTGTGCTTAACTGGTATTTGAAATAACAGCTACCAGATATTCCTGTGCTTTCTGGTTTTGGCCACATGAAAAATGAACACTTTAAAGAAGTCATCCTCATTCAAGCTGTAGAGACCAACCACACACTTTCCAGAAGTTCCAGCACTATGATGTGTTATCCTTAAAAGTCCACACAGGTCAAGTCCTGACTGCTTCACCTGCACTGCTGCTGTAACACTTCACTAGCAGAAAAGGAGGGGACACAACACAGGCTGCTCCCCACTTTAAAAAATAACCCAAGAGATCTATGTGTCCACCAATGGAAAACATATTCCCACGTGGATGCACTTACAATCTGCCTAGACAATGAAAAAGGGGTTTTAACTCAGCATTTATTTACCTAAAAGCTCGATGCTCCACCTAATACTGTACATCCAGCAGTTTTACAATTGGAAAATATTATAAATAGAAAGCAGAACAAAAAAAAAATATAATTTCTCTCAGAATATCAAAGCTTTGTCATCAAAACTTTGCCTAACCAGCAAATAAAAACTAAAAATAGAAGAGATGTGGATACATGCATGGGAGAATTTACAGAGCTGTGCAAGGCTCTGAGCACAAGACAGTGGTGATCTATGCGGGAACACAGAGGTACACACTCCTGAAACACTGCCAAGGTAAAAGTCTCTCGGGGCCTCGAAGAGAAGGCAAATTCCACTTTTGGATAAGCCAGCCAGGGCTTACCTCTACTTCTAATGTAAGCCCATGCTGTACCCCACAAAAAGCTACAGAAAGACATAATCATTAAGGAAAAAAGGTAACTACAGAAACAGTCACTAACAAACGCACTCATTGCAATTCAGACAAAGAATGGGTTTTGACGCTTGCGAATTATCACAGAATTGTTAGGGTTGGAAGGGACCTCTGGAGATCAGGTAGTCCACTACCCAAATACGTCTCTAAACGCCTCTTTCGGCCCAGTGATCCCACACTTTCCCCATAACACCTATTTTTCTGTACGTCTTTTAGTCTGTGCAGAAACTTAGGGGCCAAGTCCACGTACCCATTTTTTAAAAACCACTTCAAAACCACTTCTATTTCCCCCCTGCAGACAGCGCACGGAGGAAGCGACCCCACCACCTTCCGCGGCCCCGGCGGGCACAGGGATCGGGCTGCGCGGGGACAGGTGGGGAGGGAGCGCCGCGGCCCGCCCGCCCGAGCCCGGTGGCCTGCGGAGCGCTCAGGCC
>VZRQ01008095.1:995363-1034605 GCA_013397975.1 Machaerirhynchus nigripectus | reverse complement strand
GACGCGGTCACCTCTGGGGGGACGCGGTCAGCTGTGGGACGGGCGGGCATCTGTAAGTGGGCAAGCTTCAAAGGATGCCAGCATTCCTGCAGAGGCTGCAGCCGCGCACAGAGGCTCGGTACCTCTTTATCCGGGGTGAAGGCATTCCCGGCGGGAAACACCCCGGAACCCCCAGCAGGGGAGCACCTGGCTGGAGCAGGTGGAACAGTGAGAGGAGCAGGACAAGGTCTATGCCATCCCGTAGAGTTTGCCTTTTGGAGGCGTCGTTGCATGGGCTGGTTATATTTTAGTTAACTCTTTTTGTCTGTGCAAAGATTACATTTTATTTGGTTTGGTTTTTTGTTTTTTTTTTATTGCTTATTCGTATAAATACAAGTTGAGGTTTTGGGTCACAGCCCAGTTACATTTTGATTGAGAGTTTAATTTCCCCTTTTAAAAAGTGTTTTAAATAAGTTGGGCCATATGGAAGTAGAGTTGTTCATCAACCAAAGAACCTTGAAGGAATTTGAAAAATAAGGTTACATATTTCTGGAGCCATTTCTTGAGTATGGAACCAGCACCAGTACTCAAGCTCCTGATTCAGTCATTTCCTTTGTTGGGATCAAGACTTAATCTGTCCATACCTGTGTTTTCACAGCTGCAAAATGGGAGCTAAACCTATTGATGAGGTGCTTTACATATATTTTTTTGAAAGCCCTTAATTAAAAGCAAGAAAAGCAGAGGAAGATCATTTGCAAGGGTAGTAAACAGCGCAAAATGTGTCTGAGGGAATACTGCATGTTGAATGGCGAGGCACGTCTGGGAGAGATGCGGTGGCTGAGGGAGTATGCAGTGAGAAACTCCTTCTCTGTTGTGTTCCTGTGTCATGCAGTTCATCCCTTCCCTGCTGCTGCTCTGGATTCTGCACAGTGAAGGGCAGAAGCACCACGTGTAGCAGTGCAGGAAAAGCTGCACAAAACCTGCCCAAATGGGCTGGAGCTGTCGTGGAGCGGCAGGCCCGGCCTCTTTATGTCCCAGGTCTGGGGAGAAACGTGTGAGATACAGCACGTGTGAGCTGGTGGTGAGCAGTTAACTTGGCAACATGAGGTAGAGTCTGGAAACCCTCTGGAGGAATGAGAGGGCTTCCCCGAGATGACAGGTCCTGCATCCTGACCCAGTGCTCCGTTCTGGAGTCAGTCAGGAGCTGCAGGGGAGCGGTGGCGTTCTGTCCGCAGCCCGGAGCCAGGGGCGTGGGGATAGAGGCCAAACAGGGAGTTATGTAATGGATTCCCTGAGGACTCTGTAAGGATGGGATGGTTTCCTTCTGTCAAGACAAAGAGCAGCTGCACAGTTGCTCTACAATGTTCTCCCTAGCCCTGGGTTCCTTAGGAGCAATCCGGGCAGGGAGCTGGCATCCTGTAAGAGCACATCCACCAGTGTCACTTTAGTCCCTTCCACGGCCAGTTCCTTCAAAATACTCCTTTGCCACATCCTCATAGTCTGAGAAGTGGAATAGAGCCACTCTGGCTAGGAAGGGAAACCAGACTCAGTCTGTGGGCAGGGGAAAGTTATGATCCTCGTGTGTCTCTTTCTCAGGGGTCTGAGGTGTGACAGTGTGGGGTTACAGAGCACCAGGACAACACAGAGGGTCTGGGTGTAGAAAGTTATCCAAGATAAAGCAAGGGAGGGGGAACTGTCTCAGAAGGGTTTTTCGTTTGTTCCATTTGGATGAAATAAATAAAAGACTGGAAGCGAAGGAGATAATTTGTGTAAAATAGTAAGTTTAATATTATTTAAATCTGCACGCTTGATCTTAGCCAAAAGGCTGAGAAAAAAGGAACAGACAGAGTTGAGTTATCCAGACTGTTGTTGGCCAGAACTGGATTTTGGGAGGTGATTGGCTGGTGACAATCCAAAATTATGGACAGCGAGTCGTGCAAAGGACATCAGCCAACCTTTAATGGCTACAGGTGCTCCAGGCCCTGGCCTTAGTTCCCATCCTCAGATGCTGCCTCCGGAAGCACAAAAGGGACATACATATTTATGAAATACCAGGTTTTATCCTCTTTTTTCCAACTTTTCCATTTCTGCTGCCAGTTTATTCTCCCTGAGGACAGACTGCTTTAAACCAGTATGTCTTCAAAGATAGAATGCCTGAAAACTATCATTTTTATTCAGTTCAACTCTTTTGGGCAAAAACTTGGTTTTCAGACAGACAAAGCATTTAATCACCAGTAGTTTAGAAGATCAGAACACTAAGATGATTTTGTCATTAATACAGAAATACCCTAAGTGTAGTTAGCAAACAGATTTATATGCAACCACTCTAGATGTGAATTTAGCTGTTTCAAATTAAATGACAAAAACTACTTTATGGAGAACATATGCAATTATTATTGGGACAGTAACTGTGTCAGTGATGTTTTATTGCTCAGATATGTTCTTTCCATGAATCCATCCCTGATCTGCTTGATGAAGTAGCAAAAATCTACTTCCATTATTTCCATAACATAAAATCTATTGGTCCTCAAGATCTTGAAGAGCCCAGGGCCACATGTTTTGGGAGGAATTTCTTCATTGAAAGGGTGCTCAGGCCTTGGCAGGGGCTGCCCAGGGAGGTTTGGAGTGCCCATCCCTGGAGGTGTCCCAGGAAGGGCTGGAGGCGGCACTCAGGGCTCTGGGCTGGGGACAGGGTGGGGATGGGGCACAGCTTGGGCTCCATGGTCTGGCAGGGCTTTTCCAGCTTTAGGGATTCTGGGCTCTGGGAGGGGAACTCATCCTGGGGCAGCTGAGTTTTACAGGCACGTGAGGCGTTCTGGCCTCATGTGCCCCTGACGTGTCTCACGTGTGGAACGGTGATAATCCAGCAATGCCTGCACAGTGCTGGGAGATAAGAAATCAGCATCAATCTTGCTCCATTGCATAGGGAGAGTTATGTTTATGCTCCTCTTAGCTGAATAATTTATTTATTTCACACGGTAGGAACAGCAGTAGCAAAGCACTCATCATTTTATTTTAAAAACCCCCTGGCTTATAGACTGTGTTTGCCATGAGAGTTTTCTCTAACCTTTGCTGAAATGTTTTAAAACTTGCCATTTTAAGCTATGCATAAATATCCATAGCTGATGTTCTGTGTGCCTGGGAAGGCAGAAGGGGTGACCTGATTACGTGTGTTCACAGATTTCTCTCTGCTTCACATTCTTGCAGACAGAACAACAACATAACTTTCTTCTTTCCGAATAGTTAATGTTCTGGCCCAGAACTACAGCACCAGATGTGTTGCCACAGAAACAATTTAAAGGGAGAAGGAATTGTGAGCAAATTGTCTTTCTTGTGGAAAATGTTTGAGAGCCTCTCCTTGGTTTCCCTGTTTCTATCTGTGTGTGCACAGCAGAGAATAAGGGACAATTTTGCTTTTGTTTCATACATCTGCTAGTGGTTTAAAATTCTCTATACAGGGTTGAAAATTGAAAAGTATTCTATTATGGGCATGACTTACGTACCTCAAAGACATTTTTTATTAAATCCTGATTCATTTTTAGAAACTTTTATCCTTTAAAAATGTGCAGTGTGCTAGCTGATTTGCTTACCTCCACTTGCAACATGCTTTGGAAAATATTTCCAGTCACAGTTGTTTCTGTGAAAGTCAGAAGCATTTGACTTTTTAAAGTTATCCCAGATTTTGATGCTGAGAATTAGGATCACATTCTCCTTACTACAGCTGACATGCTGATGAAAAGAGGGAATGTTTACAGGAAATATTTTGATTTAATCTTGCCTAGGAAGCCTTAAAGTAGCCAAAGCCCTTGATTTTAGCTAGCATTTCTTTTTCTCACAACAGTGGCTACTCTATTCAACACACTCTTTTCTCAACTACTATCAAAATACTTGTCTGAACAAAATGCAATGTGAATTACCTTAATATGTCCTTTTCCCTTTTTTGACCGCAGCATAGCATCTTTATCCTACAGTTCTGCATTCTGTTTGGGGAGAGTAATGAGAGAAACATCCAGGAAGGTCCCAGCCCTGGCAAGATTTTAAAAAGGCCACAATCCACACATAAAGAGCTTTGTTTCCCCAGTTCTTTGTCCTTCATGCATTTGGGAGGTCTCTGTCCCTGCACATTTGAAATACTGCTGGCTGTGGAACTGAAAGAGCCACAACTGGTTTATCTCAGCAAAAGCCAAGGTGAAGTTTGGGTCTCTCTGGAGTGATGGAAAGATTTTGCCATGTGCAGTTGCGTGCACGCTGCTGCCCGTGGTTTGGGGGGGAATGGACACCCAGAATTGTCCCCAGAAACCTCCTGTCATTATTTGTGTGTTTGGTATTTCCCTCTGAGGGATTTATGATTATTAAATCTTTTTTCTTATAGCCAGACTTTCAAGTGCCCTTGAGTCTGGAAATACACAATTTATTCCTCTTTTTACTAATTTTTACACAAATCTGGGATCTTCACTTTTCCTTTGATGAAAATTGTTTATAACAAATATATCCAGGTATCCCCAAGTCAGGGGATACCCCAAGGAGCAGTTGCTTATGCTTTAGAAAACAGTTTTCCCTTATTTCAAGCGTCCTGCCAGAGTTCTGGTTTGCAATCTCTGAGCTCTGGAGCTCGGCTGCATGCCATGTCCCACACTGGAGTCCTGGCAGCCTCACAGACATCTACATCACCCAACAAGATCTGCCAGGCCGATAAGAAACTCATTTCTCTCTTGCATTCCTTCCTCAGGCACAGCTCCAGCCCTGGGTGTGGAAGGAATGCAGAGCTGGGCCCAGAGCTTGTGTCTGCTCAGGTTAGAAATGAACCCGCAGCGTGAAGTGTGGCTCTGAATCTGCATCCCTGTTTCTCTGGGAGACCGCGGGTATTTGCATCCAGGTTTCTGCTTTGGGAGCTCCTCGGGGTGGAATCAGCCCTTATGTTTACAGGCTGATCCAAAGGTGCCCTTAATTAGTTCACATCTCTGCTGTTTGATCCCATGAGAAGGTAGCTTGGTGTTTCCTTAGGCGGCAGAGCTTTCCCAGACAGACATTGTAAACTAGAAATATAGGTACGTGTAATTTTCTTAAAAGCCTCCTTTGGGCCTGAAATGTCTTGTGCTTGGTTTCAATCCAGTATTGACTAAGGCTGGAAAGTGTGAATAATGTCAGTTCAGCTGTATTTGAGTTATTCAAATGAATTTTAAAACTATGTACTTTCCACTTATATTTTTCCATAATTCTCTGCACTTACATAACCTCTATTTTATTATTGAAATTGCTACAGGCTTGAAGAGGGAAACACCATTTTCCAATACTGGGCCTGAACAGATAAACAGGGAGGCAATTCCAAGGCCTCAGTGTGCTTTAAAATCTGAATGTTTGCTGCTTTAGTGTTGGCATGAGCAGGTCTGTACTTCTACTAGTGCAGAAAAAACACCACCTCAACAACCTTCAGTTTCCCTGGGCACTGAATTTCTGAAATGCTTCCATTACATCACTGAAATTTTACAAAAAGAGCTTAAAAGATTCCTCCAGAGTATAAGGAAGGATTTTGTTTGATGAGATCTGTAAAGCTAAAATGGTAGGCCGGGGTTTTCCAAAGGAATTGACACCCGTGGCTGTTCCAAAGGCAGCTGTTGGAGCAGTCACTGCAGCCCAGAGCAGGGATGTGCCTGAGGCTTGGTCTGTACAGAAAGTTCATTGGCTTTTTGAAAGTTTGGAAGCTAACTGGTTTGGAGCAAGTGAGTGCCCTGGTTTTTCACGCTGGAAGACAAAAGAAGAGCAGTCACACTGGATGGACCATGTGTGAAAGCGCCTGGGTTCGGGTCCGTCAGCGACACGCCGTGTTGTGTGGGTTTGTGGTGTGGAGCTGTGGAACTGCACATTCCTCAGGGCTGTCAGCACAGCACCAAAATCTGTCACTGTGCCTTGTGTGAAACGGAGCCCAGACACTGGTCTGGAAGGTGATGCCCCCTCTGGAGAGCCCTGGCACACAGAAATACTCCTTCAGCTGGGCCCAGCAGCTGCTGAGACAATAGAGCTGTGCTTTGTGCAGCTCTGCTGAGCCCACAGGAGCTCATTCCTAATTCCACTGAGGCCGAGCTGTGCCTCTCCCTTTTTCTGAGGGGTTCACATGCCAGTGTGTTGTGCAACAACGCAATTTGTTAACAAATAAAGGAGGATTTAAATACCCTGAGAAAAGCAGTGCGGGCATCCCAGCTGCCCACAAACAAACAGCAGAGGTGCACAGCGTTTAAGGAGCAATGCAAAGTATCTCAAAATTGCTTGAGCTTGGGTTCTTCAAGAACAAAACCACAAGTGTAAGGAGAACATGCTCTGCAGGAGAAGGCTTGGGATGAGAACATACCCTGCATCCTCTGGTAAGGTCTCCAGTTCAGACAGAATTTCTGTGCTGTTTTCCCCAGAGCTGTAGTAACACAGGATGAATCTTTTCCCCATGTGTGTGTGTATGAATTTGACTGTGTTTAGTTTCATTTAAAGCAATAAGCAAGGATACTTTGACCTGTAATTGTCAGATTGTGTTTACAGTACAGTAAAACTGTATCTTCTTGTAAAATATCTCTCTTGAGTAAGCCATGTGGAGCAAAACTGCACTTTTCTGTTGGAGCATGGAATGCACAGCCCGCCCTTGCTGCTGTCGCTGTGTCAGTGCCTGGCTTTAATCCTGGATCTGAATTAGAGTACTGCTGGAACCACTTGTCAATATGTTTGGTATCTGAATGGCCATTTCTGAGTTTTGAAATCACCCAAGGGTGACTTCCTGCCGGGAAGGTCTCTGGGCTGTGCCCTGCCCATGGCAGGTCTGCAGAGGATCACCAGTGGGACATCAGAGGTCTGCTGGTCCAGAGATGCTGAGTAAGCCAGTCCAAGGTCTAAGAAAAACTCCTTGTGATGCTGAAAAATAGGGAACACTAAGCAGATGTGTTAGTTGCAGTAAAAGCTTTGGGTCCTCAGGGAACAAACAATTGGGTTCAGAGGCTTTGAAGAGGTCTGAGACAGACAGCTGATTGATTTTTTTGTGCACAAAGCTGAAATGCATTTTCAGGAGTGACTCTCGCCGTGTTTGTTGATGGTGCTCATAACATTTCAAGGGACCTTAAATTACATTAGCTTTTGGCCTAAATGTTGAAGTGGTTTGATCTCAACTGATCCTGCTGAGCAACTTCTGCTTAGCACTTCCAGTTGTGTCTGCCTTTCCTTTCCAGCAAGCAGCTCTGGTGTGCTTGGGCTGGGTGTTCTGGGGGGCCTGGCATTTCCAGGAATTTGTTATCTCTGGCAGAGGCCTCGTTACTGTCAGTCATTGATAAGTGGGAACGTAAACATGTTGCTGATGAGACAGTGCACCTTCAGTGGCTGAGCACTTGTCTGATTTCACTGCACACAGGGGTCCTCCACAGAAAAATTCTTCTACCACTCATTAATTTTTAAAATTTTCTTTGCTGGATGATTTTGGCTGTAACTTATCTACTTCTTGCTCCCTTCTAATGTAGAGTTTTTTTCTTGTTTACAAAGTCACATCAGAGCCATCACTTTCTAGCCTTGCTAGAAATACTTCTGAAATAAGTGTGGCAAGTATTTGACTTTTAATGAATATGAAAAGGGAGTTTTCACGTGACCAAAACAGATTCTTTCTATTTGCTGTGAAATACTTGAATTAAATAGCAATAACAAAAACACAGGGCTGCAGAAAGGGAGTTTGTAGAGCAAGGCAGGTCTCAGTTATTCTGATGGATGGCACAGCCACTCTCCGCTGGAGATGTGCTGTCAGAACTGGTTTTGTGAGCCCTCCCTACCAGACTTGCAGGAAAACAACTGCTTTAGAAAAACCACTTGAACCAGTCCTTGCTAGGATGCCTTCTTTAGGCCGGAAGAGATTTAAGGGGCACTCCAGGAAGCAGCAGTCACTGTAGGTTTTGTAGTGTTTCCTGGGCAAATGATGCCCAGAAGTCAGAACACAAGTTTGCCTCTTCTGATTTTATAATTTTCCAGAGAGTTTTGCTGTAATTCTGTTTAGGCTTGAAACAATCCAAAGCTGTCATCTAGGCAGGGCCAGACTGACCAAACTTGAATATCTGGTTTAAAAGTGAATGTAGTCCAGTTTAGACTGCATTTTCCTCAGCTGCTCACTGCACCATTTGTATCCTAATGCACATCAGTCTTTCAGCTGTTTCCAAAGCCATCTCCTCTTGAATGTTTAATATCTAAGAACCAATTAGTTCCATTTTGTTTTCTTTGGATAGTTTGCAATTAAACATTCTTTCAAGTGGGCTTTATTTAGCTAATTCCATCACAAAAATAAGCTCTAAGGGAATGAAGAGAAGTTCAAGCTAGCCAATGTTTATTTTTATTATTAATAATTTATATTATGGGAGTCCCCAGGGGAACTAGGGCCCCACTAAACCCAGTTTCCTCTGCGTGTACTGGCTGTGTCTCGCAAGACTTTATTCAGCAGAAGATTCCTTTTGGCTGCTGTGGCTCAGTGCAGGGGACCTGCTCCATGCTGCAGAGAAAGGACTGATGGAGAGCACATGAAGACAAATCAAGAATCATTATTTTAAAGAGGCTTAAGCTAGGCACCAGAGGGAGAATCTGATGCATCTTTCCTAAAAAAGAAAAAAAACCTCACACTTATGTATTTTTCCAGTTTGAGTGCCAAATCATGACCTCCAAGGTCTTGTTCATCATCTCTGAAGTGATGGTAATGCTCTCAGTGACTCTGATGGGAGCAAGACTGGGCAGAGAAGTGAAGGTCCTAAAAATCTTATCTCTTTCTGAACTAGCAGCAGAGGACTCTTTATATTTTAAAAACACACCGATGGGCAAAGTTGGTTTAAAAAATGTTCTTGTTTAGTCAGATTTCTGTCAGAAGCTACAGTTTTTACAGTGTCTGATCCTCCAGAGCTGGTCTGCTTTGTGTTTTACACAAGTCCTGAGAGAAGTAATTTGGAGTCCCTTCAGAGGTGCCAAATGCAAAGGTGGCACAGAGCAGCCCTGGGTCTCTGTCAGTGGGCAGAGCAGAGCAGCTCCATCCCCTGGGGGATCCCGCTGGCTCTGGGACCCTGTGTGGGGTCAGGGGTAGAAGCGACCCCGGGGTGAGCAGGGCTGCGGGGTGCAGGGGCCTTCCAGCGAGTGCAGCCCTGCGAGTTCTCCTGGGGAATTACCATCCTCCTCCCTTCCCTTCTGTGCAAGCAGCAGCCTTTGCAGTGCTCTTCCCATAATTCCAAAGGCAAGCTCTAGACAGGAGTTTCCCTGCCCATATTCCTGTCCTCATTAGCTCAGTTTAAAGGGGTGAGACATCTGGTTCCAAGTACAGCTGTGTGGTTGGGACGGAGGGCTTTTTCTCTCCACAGAAAAGTCACTCAATCTGGCCATTTAAGACACAGATTTTATAGGAGCTAGAGCTGGGCTGTGCAAAGTTCACCTCATTAAAAACAAGCCCAAACCAAATAAAAGCAGAGAATAACAGCATAAAAAATGTGGGCCATGAGTGTCAGAGCATGTGTATTAGGAACTGGTAAGAAGTGAAGGGAAAAGTACAGATATACCCACATACATTCAAAGTTCTTGTTTTTTTCCACGAGTAAATATTTGGCTTTAAAGCATAAACCTTTTTTCCCTTCCATTTCTCTCTTCTATGAAATTTTATATACTTTTCCTCTTTTTCCAGTGTACTTTGGGATACTGATCCTAACTTAGCAACTTCATTATTTCTGTGGCACAAGATTATCTTGGTAACATTTATGGGAATAAACCACAGTTACCATAGGAAGTGGGCTGGCTGGTTCAATTCTTAGCAAAGGGACAATTTTCCTGGTCAGGCAGGTAAATGACACGGTTTGTCCCACCTCAGAAGCACCAGGATACTGTGATTCACAGAATTCAGTTTTTGAAGATAACAAATTACATCCCCCATGCTGTTGGACATCAGATTTCCCTCTTGCTGGAAGTTTGTCATCTGATTTGGTTAATATACCCTTCTTGGTGTAATAATCAAAGCATTTATCTGCCCTTCATGGTGGCTGCTGTTGAGACTTAGCCCTGGGACTTCGCACAGCCCTAAGGCTGAGATGAAGGACCTTCCTGATGCCATCATTACCCTGGAGATGGGCTGCTGCTGCTGGAGTGAGAAGGCTGGCTGGAGACACGATCCCAGCTGATAAGTCTGTTTGGGACACACCTTCAGGCCTGCGTTGGGGAAAACAAGGAGAATGAGATCTGTATTAGAGAGGAACGATCCGTGGGGTTCACACTTAAGGAGGAATGTCCCGAGGCCGGAACTGCTGGGATGGGGTGCCTTGCTGCCAGGCCGATTTCCCTTTGTCCCAAATGCAGGAGCCTGTTCATCACTCGTAAACTGCTCTCCCTCACCTGCTTCTCCTGGGCAGGAGCTGGGGCTGCAGTGTCCCTACAGGGAGGCTGCTGCTCACAGTGCAGGGAAGGCTGCGGGCCAGCCTGGGGAGCCTGCCACCTTCCTGACCCCCTGGTTCAGCCTCCGAGTTTGTCAGCAAGCTGGAATTGAAACCAGAGGAGCACAGCAGGGCCCGTGCTTGGGAATCAGCTGGTGATGGGTGAATTGTCCCGTGCCTCCCCAGGAGGAAAGCCAGGGTGCACGGAGGAGCCCCAAGGCTCGGGGAGCTGTGGCACGGGAGCGCGGCCAGGGCTGTGCCGTGGGCTGGCAGGGGATGGAAACCAGGGCTGTGCCATGGGCTGGCAGGGGATGGAAACCAGGGCTTGCTGTGGGCTGGCAGGGGATGGAAACCAGGGCTGTGCCATGGGCTGGCAGGGGATGGAAACCAGGGCTTGCTGTGGGCAGTCACTGCGGCTTGCCTTAGCCCAGCACTGCCGAAACACCACAGCAGCATTTACAGCCAGCTGTGGTCCCCAGGAACTGTTCCCATGGGGGAAGGGGGCACAGTCCGTGGGGTGATCCATGCTGAGCTCCCCCGGTGCTCCTTGGCAGCTGCTGCTGCTGGGAGGCACCAAGGGGCCACGACATCATGGCTTGGAAAATAATTTCCAGGTCATTAACTAGGTCAGGCCAACTTCTGCTGCCGGATTCTACTGGAAATCTGGAATAAATGGCTGATTAATTTCCTCTGGATGTGCACACTGTCACTGAGAACAGAACTTGGAGCTGCGTGCTGAGATGGAAAGTGATTGGAAATACAGGAACACTTGGGGTGCAGGCTTGAAAAGCAGCTCATCCTGGACTTGAAATATGAGTCCTGTGTTCGAAGAACCCCCTAGAAACGGGGCCATCAGGCCTGACCTCCAGCACGGGACAAGCTGTCTGAGAGCACTGCCTATGACATGGACATTTATTGCTGCCTGGACTCCAGAAAACCATTTCCAGAAGCTGGCATGAAGCTGTGGGAGGGCCTAATGAGTAAAGCAGAAACTTGGATCAGAGCTGTTTATCTGATTTTCTTTTAATGGCTTGAGTATGGCTAGGAGGAGAGTAGGCAGTATTTAAATATATATTCAAGAGTTAAATCTGCATAGATAAAATTTGTAAAACTCCTAAAACTAGTTACACACTGAAGTCCTGTCTTTCTAAATAATGTAAGCTCTGACTGTAATTCTTATTAAAAATCAACTGAAGTAGCTCCTAGGAGCCTGAAGTACCCATGAGAATGGGATTGTATTCCTGAATCATTTGACATTTTCAAAACCCGACCTGACAGATGTAAGTTTGGTGCAAAGTAAAGGGCCCATCTCATAATCTGAGTTAAACAGGCCTAGGTCAAGAAGTTCTGTGGAACATGTGCAGCTACACAGGGGAGCAAAAGCTTCCATCTGTAGCGAAACTGTGACGTAATTGCTCACAGTGCTCAATCTTAACCAGCAGAAATGTCTGATGAAGGGGTGGGAGCCGTTTGTGTCCCTTCTCTCCCTTTTCCCAAATCTGTTTTACCAGATAAAACCTCAGTAGCAAGCACACATTGCCCACGTGTGTGTCAGCAGTGGCTCTCCATGGGGTGGGCAGTCCCAGCTCACTCGTGCTGCTGTGGGACACCAGCAATGACAGCCACAGGTCAGAGTCCCTGCCCTGGAGTGAATTACAGCAAACCTGGTCAGCTTCTGCTGGCAATCCTTGTGCTGGGAGCTCTTGCCACAAACAGGATTTGTCTGAAGAAAGGATCCCTATTTGGGTGTTGTGTTAAAATACCTATTTTGAGATGTATTCTGAGATCGAGGGCACTGAGAGTCTCCCTAATCCAAATTATATTTCTTCTCTTGAAAATAACTGGATAAATTTTTCTTAGTTCTGCCCATGACTGTATAAACAGAATGTTTGTCAAACAACTGAACAAAACCACTTAAAATGCGAGGGGTTTGAATGATAAATTTGGAATGTTTGTGCAGCACAGTAGACATCGCTACTGAGGTCAATGGTTTTCCTGAGGAATGCTGGAGAGCAAAGATTAAACACAGTGTGTATTTTCCCAGTGGATTCAGCCTGGGGCCGTGCCCAGGCGGTCCCTTCACTGCTGCCTCACTCAGCCTCCATCACAGCCCCCTTCAGGGTAACAGGGGCTGGCTCAGGACCTTGTCACCTCTCCTTCATCTCATGGCCTGGGTTCTTCACACGGCCACCACTGCAAAGTAAGTGCCAAAGCACAGACATTTCCACCTATTCCCCAGTGCACTGAAAGCAGAAAATCTTCAGTGGTCCAGGCCTAGACCAGCCCTGAGACTTTGTTCCAAATCTTTGACAGGATTTTGATACAGGCTGGCGAGCTGATTTTTCTTTATCAGTGTCATGAACGACAACTGCCACTGTCTGCTGCAAGTGTTTCTGCATACAACCCGTCAGCAGCATTCACAAGGGTCAGGTAAATCCATTGTCCCTATGTGCTGAAATAAGCAAGAAGAAAAATAATTGTGATTACATCAATGTGATGGTAGACAAACGCAGCCCAGTTGGCAAAATCAGTCTGAAATTTAACTTATGCTAAAGATTTCTGGTGTAATTATATTAGTATTGTCTTTTCACCCATGAAGTGTTTGCAGTATGTATTTCTTTCAGTTAAATCCCTGGTCATGATGCAGTTGTAGCAGCAAAACCATTCTGGTGGAATTTGTAACAAATTCAGGGAAGAAGAATGAAAACTTAGCAGCTCTGACTGGTGTTTTTTTGAACAGCTGATGATTAGCTGGAACCACAGCTCGTTCCTAAAGACCAGAGAAGGCCTCTGAAGGCCCTAAATGCTCATGCACTGAATCACTGCTGGTTTTGGTTCTGTCCAGTGAAAGCTGAGTTTCAGCAGAGGTGGTACAGACCAATGTTTGTTTGGCTGTCATGAAGTGAATTTTATAAAACCATGCTAAAAAAAGATGTAGATTCCAGGTGGCAACTCTGCAATAAACCTATGTGCTCTGCTGTGCACAAAAGCACCAGGGGAGTCTCCTGATAGGCACAAATCTAAGCCCCAGATTTTAGCATGAGGGCTCCAGTCCCTCCAATAAACTGTTGGGCTCACCAGATACTGAATTAAGTGTTATGTTGTGATAATACAAAATGAAATCAACTCTGTTTGGTTCCCACAACTAGAAGATAAAAATGGCTCTCTTGTCTTTCCAAGTAAAGTGAGTGTAATATTTATGAATAAAATTATGCATAAAAACAACAAGGGTCTATAAGCATAAGGAGAAGGTTTGCACCGGGCAGTGGAAGGCAGTTTGTCATGGTCACATAATGCATCCACAACCACAAACGTGACCCTCAGACACTGAGGTGATTAACAACTGATGGCTGTCAGTAATTGTGTTCATTCTCTGTAGTGACAAGGAGTTGCTTGAGTTCAGCCTGGCTTTGTTGTGTCAGGCCAGCGAGGAGCAGGTGAGCTCTGGAGCCCCGTGCAGGCTGCCAGCCCCCACAGCAGCTGAGGCAGGCAGAAACCTTCTGCAGAAACACAACCAGGAGAAAGTGTCTCCTACCCACTGCCCCTTCACAGCTGGAACATCACAAACTTCAGGGAAACAGGAATACTTTCCTCTAGCAAGGGTTCACCAAGTGGACCCCTTGGAGATGCTAACACGAAAACATGGCTACTAATTTAAAGCACAAAACACGAGCAGAAACATTTGGCAAGAAGTCGGTGAGTCATATTTTCCTCATAAAATTGTTGAAACCATTGTGCCCAGAAACAATTAAAGATGTGAGCAGGGCTGGAAAAGTTTAGCCATAAACACAAACAGAGCATTATTTTGTTTGTAGAAGGTGAAGGTCATTTGGCTTGAGGAGCTTCCCCAGCCTCGGAGAGAGGGAGCAGAAGGTGCAGTTTGTGTGTCCTCGCTGCTCAGAGCAGCCCCAGCCTGCCTGGACACCTGCTCACACCGAAGCTGAAACACCCCTAGTCTGTTATGGCAAATGGACTGCTGAAACAGGGCCCAACAAACCTACTCCTTTCACCAGGGGAAAAATCCTTTTTTAACTTAAAGGTACATTTGTGAGACCTGAAGTCTCAGTTGTACAAATCACAGGTACTAAAATGTTAGAGCCAGTGAGCCCCTGGCAGCTGGGAGGTGTGCCCAGGGCTCACGAGCTGTGTAAGACTTTGTCAAGACTCCGTGGTTGTTCCAGCAGTTTGGTGTTCCAGTAGTTTGGTGTTCCAGTAGTTGGTGTTCCAGTAGTTTGGTGTTCCAGCTGCCCCTGGCAATGGACTCCTTTATTTTGGCCCGCTGCTTTTGTGCTCTGCATGTGCAGCCCCTGGCTAACTGCTGTATGCATTTCTGTGCTTTGGGGGAAGAGTAAAGGAGAGAAGTTCCTCTGCTCCCCAGGGCTCAATCCCTGCCTTTATGAGACTTGGACACGCTGGCCTGCACAGCAGAGGTTACAGGTTGGAAGGCAGATTTGAACTGAGCTTTGTTGGGGCTCCTTCTCTGATTTATTTCTGCCCTAAAGGGAGGGTAGAATTTGAGATGTGTCCAGATGCTTTTTCTCAGGGGCACTTGTAACGTAGCTCAGCACTTTTCTACAGACACTCCAGCTAGCAAACCCTCTGTTTAAACAACTGCATTTATAAGTCTTACAAATAAAATGTTTTCTTGACATCCAACTTATGGTCTTCTGCTCAGAAGTGTGAAACGAGCCACAAGATTTCTAGGTCACTGCAAAAAATACATGTGCAAGTGTGTACCAAGAGGTATTGACTTCATTGGTATTATTTTGAAGCAAGGAAGATAACCCCTTCAATGGTGCTTAATTCAAATTCTCTTTGTCCTTAGGGAATTGGGAAGATGTGCTTGCGAGCTGCTTTTGAGAGGAGCAGTGCACTGGAGCAGAGCAGGACAGGGTCAGTGGCCCCAGGGACGGAGCTTTGGGCAGTTACAGAGAGCAAATGACCCTGGAGGAGCTGAAATGCCTTTGGCCATGCCCATGTGAGGGCCAAGGCATCTCTGGCTTCTACTGCACTGCAACAGTGCATCTCCTGGAAATTCAGAATTATACTGGATTTATAAAAAACACACATGGTCAGGTCTAGGAAAACTGGGCAATTTAGTTATTTTTCTAATTGAGTTTTGGGGGTCTGTACATTTCTCACATAGTCCTTCACGTCAGTCCCACAGATTTGACTTCAGGAGTCTTCTCATCCTTTCCACTTCCTGTTCCCTGCCAAGGCTCTGCCTGGTTTTGTTTGTTCCCTATCTATGTGCTCCAAAGGCTTCCAGTCTCATGTTAGGCAGGCTTTAAAGCAGCTGCTCTTGCACTTTCTTCCTCCCTTATACCCATGAACTGAGTTTCCCAGGTTACAGAGCTGAAAAATAGAGCCTGGGAATCTGGCTTAGCCTTGATGAGGGATGTGGTCAATAACCACAAGGCTATTCCTTTTATTTCTTCCTTTAACAGCTTGTTATGCAATTACATTTTTCAGTAAGTTGCATGCTCTTTTCAGGCTAATGATCCTTTTGATGGGGTGACAGTTCACAGACTTCCAAACATCTGAAAGCTAGAGGGAAGAATGGAAAATATTTTGAAACTTCAGCTGTGATATGATGCAAGTCCAAGGTCTGATTAAGGGTGTTAAGGAGGATTTTTCAAAGCAAGAGAACGCAAGCGCTGTGTGGTTTGATTAAGAGGTGGTGAAGAGGCACCTGAATTTTCCCTGTACCAGATTCCTGTGGATGCTCCTGAGGCTCTGGAGTCACGAGAACTCGGCTCCTCTGAGCAGGGAAATACCTGGCCATGCTCAGCACCTCTCTGCACACCGGGCAGCTTCCAAAGCAGGTGCCTGTTGGCTGGGATTTATCACTGTCACACCTTGTTCTACAGTGTTGTGCCTGCTTTCCCCAGGTGTATTCCTGAGCTTGGCATGGCCCATAGAACAGGCAGGGAGGTGGGAGTTTAAACCTCAGCCCAGGGAACTGACTGAGTGGCTTCTCCTGAACAGGCAGGATCTCTGCAGGATCTCTGCTCCTGGGAATCCAGGACACCTTTAGCTCCTGCTTTGGCAGGTGATGGTACCTAAGGCGTGGTCACTGGCAGTGGTTCCCTGTACTTGTAGACTTTCCCAGGTTTAGCAAAACACCCAAATCCCCTTCCTCTTGGGAAGTGTGCTGAACCACTCAGTTCTCCACAGGCAGGGAGGAGGTTGCTCTCCAAGTGAGTGGCAGAGCCAGGGAAAGTTACACTGACATTTCTGGGCTTGTTGTCTGACCAATGGTAGCCACGCTAAAGGGAGAACGCCAGGCACAAGGGCTGAGGGCAGAGTTCCTCTCCAGCATCCCCTCTGAGGGATTAAGTGTGTTCTTCAGAGCACATTCTGTAATGTGGGACAAAGTTCTGCATGGAGCATTCAGAGCTCCTTCTTGGGGTTTGTGCTTCTCTCTCCAAACACATCCTCCAGCTTTTTGTTATACCCAGATTTACTCACTTGTGGTGTTTACATTACACCAGCTTGAGGGGGAAAGGAAGGGAATTTGTCTGTGTATGAACTGTCTGGGTGATTTTCTACAGCTGCTTTGAAGGATATGTCTGTTACTTATATTGGGACTTGGATTCTATAGACATATGGCAGAGAACACAACTCTCCAAAAAGCAAAAGAGTTTGACTGATGGAAAACAAGAGAGCAATCCAAGAGAAACCCTGCCAGAGGAGGAGCGTGAACCTGAAATTTACTGTTGAAACCAGACTTCTGCCTTGGGCTTAAGCACCACACAGCCAATTCTACCACTGACTGCAGTGTGGCCCTGCACAGATGCAAGGAGCTGCTTTTTGGACCTAAGTCTGGAGCTTAAGTATTGTTCTGGCATCCACACTGATTTGGAAATGCACAGGTTGGCCTGGACTCCTGAAGCACTGGGACAATTACAGGGTTTCTAAAATGTCAGAAATACAGAGAGGCTCTGAATTGAGGCTATTCTGGCTTTTGCACAGTGAGTTTGTAAAATCAATCAGAAATTGAAGAGGGCATGAGAGATTTCATTTTAGGCTGTTCAGTCCCTTACTAATTGCACCGTGGATGGCAACACAGGAAACGTGAATTGCAGACCGGTCTTTTTTTTCAATCTATTCTTTTTTTTCAATCTATTCTGCTGTGTGTTGTTTTGACTTTTCCACGTCCATGCAGCTCACCACTTGCAGCAGCACAAGAACTGCCGGGAAGGTTTGGCCTCATCTGTTTCTGTGTCTGATTCCAGGAGGCAGCAGACTCGCTGACTGGGAGCCATGTCGGTCAAGCTCACGTTCGTGTCCCCTGGGGACGGGGCTGGGATCAGCAGGAGCTGCTCCTTCACGGGGTTCAGCACGGTGCAAAGCAGGAAACTGGCGTGAGTAACACCAAACCCAGAGCCCCGAGCCTTGGGCAGCGGGCTGGGAGGGCAGCGGGCTGGGAGGGCACCGAGCGGAGGCAGCTCTGCGGAGCTGCTGCTCCTGCACTCCCACCTGCAAGTGCCCAGTGCTGTCCCTGCCCTGGGCAGGAGCCGTGCTGCCCAGCACAGTGCCCAGCACAGTGCCCAGCATGCTGCCCAGCACAGTGCCCAGCACGCTGCCCAGCACGCTGCCCAGCACAGTGCCCAGCACACTGCCCAGCACGCTGCCCAGCACGCTGCCCAGCACAGTGCCCAGCACGGTGCCCAGCACAGTGCCCAGCACAGTGCCCAGCACAGTGCCCAGCACGGTGCCCAGCACACTGCCCAGCACACTGCCCAGCACACTGCCCAGCACGCTGCCCAGCACGCTGCCCAGCACAGTGCCCAGCACGCTGCCCTGCTGCTGGACCCCACGTGCAGGGCAGCTGGGCCACGCAGGGGATGCACCTGGGCCGCTAAAAACGCTCCTGTGCTTCTGGGGAATTTACAATCCCCCTAAATCCCTGTACATCTTGAGTGCTTTTAGAAGAGGTGACCTATAAATGGAAAATGAACACGATCTCTGACTGCCAGTGCGTGCTAGAGCAGTAACAAAGTGAATCGTTTAGCAGCACCACAGAGAAGTGTTGGGAAGTGTGCCTCCAGCAGTACTGTACTCAAAAAAATCCAGTTCTGTATCAGCAAAATACCTGACTCATGCAAAAAAATACCTTCACGAAGAACCAGATGACTGAAATAAACTTTTGGTTAAACACAGCATGGTAAAGTACGAACAAAAAATGAAATCCCAGTATGATTGTGATGCAACTGAGAACTCCTCAATTTGAATAAATTAATTAGTTGGTGAAAGTGAAAATTAATATTACCCCTAGCAAAGATCAGACATCTAAAGTCACACCAACTGCTAAGATCTGGAGAAGAACTCTGTCAGGTTACATAAGCAGGCGTGGGCTGCAGTCCAGAGTGGGAGTTGTAGCAGGGAAAGGATCTGCCAGGAGCAGTGGTGAGCGACTGCTTCTCCAACAGGCACAGTCCAGCAGGGTCCCAGTGCCCCAGACAGAAAGTTCATATATCCCTTAGGGTTATCCTCTTACTTGTAGCTGCAAAGCTTCCCTGACCAAGTGCCTCTCTTTATGCATTTTATGATGCTGTTTTTCACTGGTTCAGTGTTCAGACAGACATTTTTGTTCAGGAACCGCTGCAATAAGGAACATTTCTGTGCTAGACACCCAGTCACAGCCCAGTGAACACCAGAGCCTGCCCTGGCACAGACAAGAAATTTTTAAATCACCCTTTCCTAACTTATCTCTCCCTCGGGCACTGTTGCAAAACTCAGCAGGAGCTTGCAGGGGCCCTGTGCAAGCTCTGTCCAAAGGATGACACACAGATCAGGCCCACATGGACACTCTTGAGCAGATGCTAAATATACTTTTGCTTTTCTTTAGCAACTTCCCCTCGAGTCTCTCAGCCAGACACACGATTTTGTATTTCCCCACCGTGGTCTCCACAGGAAGTAAATGTTATTGCTGTTATCTATAAAGTGGGAAATCTGATACTTAAATTATCGGGTTCACAAGGGAAAGCAGCAACAGAGCCTTCAGCCTTTAGCTACTGGCCCTACAGGCCATGTCAGCAACTTAACTTCTGTATGAAATGTATGAAAATGGGATTCTTCACATCAGTGCTCAGATGGGCTGCAGCAGCCAGTGGGAGCTGCTGGGGAAAAGGGGGAGTGGGAAATGCCAGCCTGTGAGCAGTGCTGAGATGCTGTACTCTCAGCTGAAGGGAAGTCATTCCCAGAATTTAGGACCTGCACTCCAAAAACCTGAAGGTAAATTCCAAAATGAAACAAAACCCAGGAGTAATTCGGGCTTTTAAATTTCAAAATAGAATTATCTTGTCTCTTCTATTTGGTATCTTGATAATTAGAGTACTCTAGAGCATGGAATTAGATGCTATTTCTTCTTAGCATGAAAGAATTTTAAGCAATGAGCCTTCTAGGAGACTCTTTCAACTGCTCTTGTTGTCCAGACTGTCCCTTCCAGTGTTATTCCTGTGGCAGCTCTCTCACTTTGCATGGAATACTCAGATACATTACCATGATAAAGAAAAGTAGTATTAATGTAAGGTTCTAATTTAACACTTATGTTCCTTATTATAGGTAACCTTAGCTCCAAATGGTTTGGTTAATTAATACTTTACATTAAGGCATCATAAAAAGCCAAGATAATCGGTGGTGTGAAGAAATTAAACCAGTAAGGTTTGGCAACACCTCGTTTATCAGATTTTTTGCAGAACAGATGTTAAAAAATGGAGTTAATTGGAAATTTAGGACAAGGATAATTAAAGGAGTGACTCAAGGGCTTCTCTAATAGGACTAGGGACAGCTCTCAGGTGTGTTGGGTCTGGGCTTTAATCACCCAGCACAGTAATCTCCTTAGGCCTCCAGTTCCATGCCTGGAACTGAAACCAGGCAGTTGTTAACTATTGAGCCTGATGAAGTCCATAATTTCTCCAGGTGAGTTGAATTTAGGATGGAAATTGTAGAAAAGGTAGAAAGCTCTTCAGAGAGCAGCTGCCTGGTTTGGCTCCCTTTGGTAAATGGGAAACTTCTGTAGGTACTGTTATTTCAGAGGCTTTACTTGGAGGGATTATTAACAAACCTATATAAAAATAGCCAAGATTTAGGGGAGTACATAGACAGAGGTAAGCCAGGCAGGAATTAATTGCAGAGAGCTCATTTTCTGCTTTAAAGATGGCTATAACTGATGGTTCAGAGTGTTCTAACTCCTTAGGCTGGCACAAACAATTCTGTGTGGGGCACTTCTTGTTGAAACAATATTTAATTTTGATTTTGCAGTTGCTTTCAGGAGTAATTAGCTGAGGTGTCAGATGCTGGAAAAAACCCTTGATAATTACATCTTGTGTGCAGTCTGGGCCTGGCACTTGGCTTTGCAAAAGCAGGTGGGGTTCTGAGCCATGGTTAAACGGCTGCTGAGTGCAGGCAGAGAAACAGCAGCTTCTGAAGGCTCTTCAGGGGAGCTTTGCCACTTTTGCTCCCTGCAGCAGCTCTGGGGCTGTGCCCAGGCTGTGCCCAGGCTGTGCCCAGGCTCTGGCAGCTGCCCTGCCCTGCCAGGCACACGGAGCCAGCCCTGTGGGGCTTCTGCTGTCTGCCAAGGGGTTCTCAGGTGCCCAAAGACTCGGTGATTCTGAGTAAATGCATGTGGGGTTGGGTAGAACCTGGACCCTGAAGTTCTGTGGCTGGAGCAGCTCTGTTCTCCCAAGTGATGGGGTTTGCACCTTTCCTGAATTTCTCTTCTCTTTCTCCAGCAAGTCCCTCAGCAGAAGTTCAGTGAGATCCAGGATGTCACTGAAACCCCCCAAGGCCTATAATTCCCTGCAGAAGGGGGCACTCATCTGGGATCCAAAGCCACTGCAGGTGAAGAAAATTTTTGAGGCTTTGAAGAAAGGACTTAAGTAAGGACTTTTTCAATATTGTAACTTGCATTACCTGGTCGTGCTGCTTGAGTCTGTGTGTCACTGTGCTCTGTCTCCATCTGGCATCTCTGACCGTGTGTGGTGACTTCCCCTGGCCTGGGACCTTGTAAAACGAGTTTCATTCACTTTCAAACACCCTGCTTGCAGTCTGGTTCTGTTTGTTCCTGGTTTATGGCACTATAAAAAGTGACAGTGAGCTCTGTCTGTCTCCTGGGGAGGAGCTGAGCTTCCATGAGGAAGGGAGGCTTGCAGGACAGGGTGGCAGGGTGGGGTGGGACAGCCAGACCTGGGGAGGGAGCTGTGTGCAGTTTGCTTTGACTCAGAAAGCTGACTTAAAATCGAGTCTGAAAATGAGGGTGTGCCCTGCAAAGGCAGAGTGGGGAGGTTGGTTCATCAGCCACTTCTGTTCTCCTGTGCTAATTACTGAGCACTGACAGAGTGAGCTGTTCCAGGAGGGTTGTTCGGGGTGGGGTTTTTTGGTTTTTTTCTTTATTTTTCTTCTCCCTCTTTTAATAGAATTGCAGTCTGGAGTTTAAAAGTACTCTGTGCTCTCCAGGTGTCTGGTGAGACAAAGGTCTAAGCAGGTTCACCCAAAAACTTCAGCTTTTTGATTTCCCAGAATATTCTGAGTCTATTATCACAGGAACTTCATTTACACCCTGCAGCTGCCATCAGAAGATAAAATACCTTCCCTTGGATTTGTAAACCCCGCAGCTCTTTGTGCTGGCACCCTCCTAACAGTCCCTGCAGTGTGCTGCTGCTGTCCTCCCTGTTTCGGTCACAGTTTGTTTTCTTAAGCAAAGACCATAAAATGCTCTGTAGTAACACTTTATAAAGTCAGATGTGTCACATTTTTAGTCCAGTAAAAGACTATGAAGTCTTAGCCCTAAAAATATCCACCAATGGCTTATTAGAGGATTTAGATTTAAAAGAAACAAGGAAACCAAATGTTTTTGCAGAGTTGGGAATTCATCTGATCCTAGGGAGGAGAAGCTATAAAGTGGACCAGAATTTGTTCCCAGTTTTGCAGCGAGTGCCACATGACCAGCCTCCTGCCAGGAGTGAGTGGCTGACTAATTGACTGAAGTAACCTACAGAAAACAACTGTATCAAATAGCAATGCAAAGGCCAAATTTTAAGTAAATGCAGACTAAGTCCACTCGGTGCTGCAGTGACTTGAATTTTTAGTACAGAACATATTTTACGTGCCTGTTTCTTTGTAGCGGTAGAAAACAACTCTTTATTCTGTTAACCATCTGGGTGCCATTGCATCAAGCTGATAATTCTAACATACCTAAATCTAAAAGTGATGAAGCTTTTCTGAAAGGTAAATTAATGCTTTTCTGCCTCCAGCCTTGGCTGCTTCTGCACTGAGCTGTTACTGGGCAGGTGTTAAGAGCAGACAGCTGAATGCTGGAGACGTGGGATGTCTTGGGGGACCTGGTTTTGGAACAGTAAGAAAATGAAATGCATCAAAGCAAATGTGAGGAAGTGTAGCTGTCTAAAATGAAGTTATTTTGACTGCTTGGAGACTGTGTCTAATAATGTAGTATTTACCAGGTGATTCTGGCTCCCTTTTGAACACTGGAGGAAAAAGTTACCTAAGTCTGCTCTGTATTAAAAGCAAAGTTGGATGAAGATGGTCTCAGCTGAAAAAGTTTAAGGCCCTGTTTGCAGTCTGGAGTTTGCAAGCAACAACCCATGCATGCAAGCAGCTCTGGAGAAGCCAACTGGCACCAAGTGCTTCACGCCCTGCAGAGGGGTTCTCGTTCTGGGCAGAGGAACAGTTGCATTAAGAAATTGCCTTGATGGGGTGTTCAGCTGTGTTTGCTGAAACACGGGGTGGCACTGGCCCCACCGGACACTGGGAGCTTGGGTTTGTGGTGGGAGGGTTCCAGGTTGCAAAGTCTCTGAGGTGGGGTTGGATGGGAATTCTTCCTCCTCAGTAACTGAGCAGAGACCTCCTGGACAAATGAACCTTCTGCTGCCTCCCAGGAAGGGCCAGGCAGGAATAGTTAGAGGCATCTGAGAGGGAGATCTCTGATTTGTGTGTGTGTTAGAACTTAATGTTCTGCTCCTACATCCCTTGAGCCACTCTGCTGCAAACACCCCCCCAGAGAATCTCTAATGAACACACCAGGACAGACTCACCGTGGGCTTTCTTTCTCTCCAGGGAATACCTGGAGGCACATCAGGCTGAGCTGGATTATCTCTCTGGTCGACACAAAGATACAAAAAGGAACTCTAGATTGGTAAGGTGTTTCTAACGTTTAAATTCTTAAATACAGTCACAAAATTAGGTGCTTTCTCCCACTTGGGGCTCCAGGGGTTGTCCAGTTAAAACACTGAGGTGGGATCCAGCAAAGCATCACAATCAGAAACTTCCCAAGCAAGGTAGCCCTCGTTGTGAGAACTTGAGACTTCTCACTGTTGATATCCAGCAGTGCTCTTCAGATCATGTTTTTTACTGGGCTGTATCTCCTTGTGTCTGCTCAGTGATCAGTGTTTACTTATTAAGTGTTTTTATTATTATTATAGATATTATGTGTTATAGATATTATGTGTTATAGATATTATGTGTTATAGATATTATGTGTTATAGATATTTATATAGTATACATATGTATGATATATGTATTTTATATATTATTTATATTATATTATATATTTATATTTTTATTATTTATTAATGTTATTTACTTATTAAGTATAAGCAGTATTAACTTAGTGTAAATGAGGATGTTGCTAGTGATTCTTGCAGTAGCTATGAAAGTATCATGAGTGTGTACAAATACAGGCACTCTCCTCCTCAGCCTGTGCTGTTTCTCTTTCAGGCTTTCTACTACGACCTGGATAAGGTGAGGCTGTTGGGGCTGAGCTGGAACGTTGCCAGTAGAGGAAAATGGGTGATTTTCTGTCTGCTGTGGTACCTAATGACACATTTAGGAAATAATTTCTCACGTCCCTTTTTCTCTCCCTGCCTTCTTCAAAAGCAAATCCGCTCTGTGGAGAGATACATCAGGAAACTGGAGTTTCACATGAGCAAGGTAGGGGGTTTGTACCTTGTACCTGTGAGGCTCACACTGCTCTGTGAGCGATCCATCCACGTGCAAAACACTCTGATTGTAGTTCCTCTGAAGGGGAGAATGCTGGGGACTTGCTGAAAGCTGGAGCCACTCTTTTTACAGGAGGAGGGGATTTTTATTTATTTATTTTCCTGAATGGTTCTATTCAGGCTGAATGTTGGGCACGACCCAACCTGGGTTTTCCTGTGAAACCAGTGTGCATTCTCTGCCAGTTTATTCAGAAATGCTGCTCTGGGAAGCCTGATGTGTTCTCCCCCCTTCCCACGAGGGGCCACAGGGGCAGCTCTGTGTCTGCCCGTGCTTCCAGAGGGCTGGAGCCTCTCCTCTGGCACAGCTAACACTGCTGGGGGCTGAGTCTGTGCTGAGGGAATTGGTTTCCTGCTCTGCAGTTTTGGTGAGCAAGGTGTTACTCCTTGTCTTCTACGCTGGTAAAAGCAGAGCTGATTGTATTCCTGGAAAAAAGCATGGGATACTGAGGAGCAAACTGTCACACTGGCTGTGAAACACAGGAGCTGCACTGCCTGCAGTGCTCTGACAGAGGGATCTGGTTTGGTTGCTGCTTTTTTTTGGCCAGGAAACGCTGCTGATGTTCCTTTCCAAAACTCCTTAACTATGCCAGGGTAATTCCAGCTCCTTCTTTCCCATGTTCCGAAGGTGGAAGAACTCTATGAGGCTTACTGCATCCAGTGCAGGCTGCGGGATGGGGCCACCAACATGAAACAGGCCTTCTCCCTGTCCCCTTCCACCAAAGCCTCCAGGGAGAGCCTGGTGGAGCTCTACAAGAACGTCCAGGAGTGCACAGAGGTGGGAAATCCTTCATGCTTGTAGCCAGGACCTGACTGCCCCTTCCCAAAAGATGCACTGGGAGTTGCTGCTGGCTTTTTTTTTAATGGTGTGGGTTAAGAATGTGTGTGAATAAAATACAGGTGCATTGTATGAAAAAACCTTAATACTGGGGTCTCTTATGACTTCCACTGGAAGTGTGGGATGAGAATTGAAGGAATGAGCTGTGCTGTTTTTACAAAACCAGTGATGGAAGGTAAGTGACAGCGATGAGCTCAACGAGTTCCACTCTTCTGTGGAAGATTTTCTGTCTTACAGTATCCATTCATATTACTTTTATCTGCCTTTACTGGTGAAAATGTCTGTATGTCCTTTAAAAAAAATTAAAAGACATTAAGTCCTTTAAAGAAATGGCACATGTGTGGGGAGGCAGCTGCTCTGCCCTGCCTGGCAGCGCTGGTGACTGTGCAGTCTTTCTTTCAGGACATGTGCTTTATAGAGGGGGCACTGGAGGTCCACTTGGGAGAGTTTCATGTGAAGATGAAAGGTAGGTTCCTTTTTCCTTTCCTTCAAGACTCATCCCTTGATTTGGGGTTTCTGGGTAGCAGTCTGACCCACGGAGAGTCCAGTTATTCACTGAGACCTTGCAGAGAATTTTGGTACACTTATTTTTGCTCCAGTGCTATAAAACAGACCTGCCATGGTATTTTACATTTGAATACAAAGCTGACAAGCTTTCTTTCTTGAGCTCAGTTAAATGTTGTCCTTTTAAGAGAGTGCTGGGCTGGTGGTGTAGCTTCTGCACAGAGCTAAGGACAAGAGGGGGTGCTGCCTGGAGACTCCCTTGATTCATTGCAGGCTGAGGTGTTGGGGGGCTTTGTAAAGCTGACAAACATCAGGAGTTTTCCTTCTCTTTTCAGGGCTGGTGGGCTTTGCACGTCTCTGCCCCGGGGACCAGTATGAGGTGCAGTACACAACATATTTACATTTTTGTCCTTTCCTTCCCTGGGGTGAGAGCGCATGAGCAGCACAGGAGGGCAGGGGGGGAACGTGTGGAAGGAGGGCAGGGGCCAGAAGGATAAAACCACGCTCTGCTGTGAGGACAACAGAGTGCTGGCACACTCACTGTGCCCCTGGAGGGAGCTCTGGCACCCTGGCCGTGCCCCTGGAGGGAGCTCTGGCACCCTGGCCGTGCCCCTGGAGGAGCTCTGGCACACTGGCCGTGCCCCTGGAGGAGCACTGGCACACTCACTGTGCCCCTGGAGGCTGGGGAGGGACGGAGGGCATTGGGTGTGATCTGGGTGTTATGGGAGGGTTTAAAGGATGCCAGTGGTTGCCTATCAAACCCAACTGCCAGGGCTTTGCCTTCAGAGTTGCCCTGGAGTCAGATAGCAGGGGCTGCCTGGTTCTTGGAAGCTTGCCCTTGGCAAGATGTGAATGCACTCAGTGTCTCCCTGGGTGCCCTCCTGCTCCCAGCCTTTCCCAGTGAATTCCCGTGTCCCTGTGCTTCAGCAGCCCCCCAGCTGCAGTGTGGTGTGGTTTGAGCTCCTCTGCAGTGTGTGGGACACTGGTGGCACTGGGTGCTGACTTCAGGGGTTAAAGCCTGCACCCCCAATTCCCAGCTCCAGTTTGCTGGCTGTATCCAAGCTCCCAGGGGGCAGCGAGCGAGGGAATGGCTTTGCTTCCCTGGAACTGGAGCAGTGTGGGACCTGGGGGCTGAGGGGAACAGTCTGGGACACGCTGGCCCAACGTGCTCTTTGCTTTGTGCTTCCCAGGTGTTTGTGCGACTGGGGCGCCAAAAATGGAGGCTGAAAGGCAAAATTGAGACTGATGACAGCCAAACGTGGGATGAGGAAGAAAAGATTTTTATACCCAATCTGCACGAGAAGTTTGAAATCAAGGTGTGGTGTATAATGGTTGGGTTGGAATCCGTGGGTTAACAGGTCTTCTGCTACTTCTCTCTTAAGCCACCAAGGGTTTCTCAAAATCTTAGTTTTCTTTTTCTAGCTATGTAACAAATGGCTGTTAATTCATGTTGTGCCTAGCAAAGGGACATTACCTCTGATTTTCCTTTACTCCTGGCACTGGTAACTGTACTGGTGCATCTGCTCTCCCATGCTCTGGGATATGGGGTTGTGTTTCGGGTTTATTGCTTGGTTGGTTTCCTAAAAAAGTCCTAGATCAATATCTGGGAATTTCTAGGATGCAGCCTGGATGTGGGGACACAGATGTGTGTGTAGATGTTGTTCTCATCCCCCACGTGGATGTTGAGCACCTGTAGCACTGCTCTCTGCTGGAGGAGAGGTTCCTGTGTGGAAGAGGCAGCGCTGGTTGTGGCACTGCCCTGGCAGGTGGGGTTAATCCTCGAGCAGCTCTGCCCCTGCACTCGGGCTGGACTCTGCAGCATGACTCCTGTCAGCCTGAAGGGAGCTGAGCCCGAGGGCCCTGCTGGATCCTGTCCTACTGGGGAACTGTGCCAGTGCAGGCCTTGGGGCTCTGGCAGCCTGCTGAAGCAGCTCCTGCAGAGTTCCCTCCCCTGGCTGCAGGAACTGGGTTACACAGGAGGCACCCTCTGGCACCTGGCCAGCACTGCCTTTGGAAATGGGTTTATGAGGTGGTTTTGAACTTTCACTGCACAATGAGGATCCGGTGAGAAGGTCATTCAGATCCCTGTTTCACCATAATTGTTGTAAAAACTTGTATTCCTTGGTGTCACAATGATAGTTTTACTCTTTTTGTCAGCTTGTGAAAGTCTGCTGGTGAATGTCCTCCACACCTCCTGCTCTTTCCACTTGGTCCCCAGTAATCTTTGCCCAATACAAATACCCAGCAGGTTTGAGACAAGTGAATGCTGTGCTGCTCTGTGTTTCAGCTCCTGGAACCTCTCCCCTCTCTGGCAGCCTCCTGTCAGATATTCCTTGTGGGGACAGTGGCTCAGGGTGGTTTGGGAGTGCAGAACTGGGTCCCAGGGTTTGGTTTGCTGTGGGCCTCGGAGCAGATCTGAGCTGGGCTGTTCTCTCCATGCAGGTGGTTTAGGGCTGTCTGGTAAGATGGAATTGGATGTGTTTGTGCCCCTGCAGGTGACAGAGCTGCGAGGCCTGGCCACGATCCTGGTTGGGGTGGTGACGTGTGACAGCACCAACTTCTTCACCACCAAGCCCCAGGCAATCATCGTGGATATAACGGAGCTGGGCACCATCAAGCTGCGGCTGGAGGTCCTCTGGAAGTAAGTACAGCCTCAACAGCAGCAGCTAGGAAACATTTGAAATAGTGAAGGGCTCCCAAGTGTGTCCCTGAGCTGCATTCAACATCATGGTCCTCTTTCTGTCTGAGAGCAGGTGTGGGGTACAGAACAGCCCCGTGCTCCCTCACAGCAACCCCTGGGCCTGCCCTGATGGTGGGAGCAGGCAGGGGAAGGGACAGAAGCTGTTCCTATGACCTTTCAGCTCTTCCTTTGGTGTCACCACAGCCATGGGACCTCACCAGTGGCCGTACTTAGCTCTCTGCTCCTCCCAGTGAGCATTTGATCTAACGCCAAGCCATGCGTGCGTGTCTGCAAAACAGGAAAAATAATCTTAAAGATGATGAGGTGAAACTGAAAGTAGAAGTTTCTGGACACAATGAAAAGAATACACAGCAGAAGTTTTAGGACAGTCATTATTACCGAGAAATGATCTGTTAAAAAAGCAGCTTTCCCAAAGACGTGGCACCTTTGTAGTGCACTGTGGGCAGTTATGGATACAAGGCTGTGTGTGCACTCCAGGGAAGCTGCTTACAGATGTACTTTTAAATAGCTGAGCATTGTCACGGTGCCTGTGATTTGTTAAATTGTTTTCCATTTTAAATGTGTAATTTGATTTTTGTAGTGGATTACTGCTGTTATTAAAAGTAAATTCTCACTGCTGGGGATGGTGCGCTGGCACTTATTCCTCCCTCCAGAGTCACCAGCACAGGGTTCTGAGGTGGTTCTGCTATTTCTGCTGTATGGCACTGTTGTTCCACACTGAGAGATCCATCTGCACCAAATCAAGGCTTTTTAACTTGTTTGCATTTGCTGTTGTCCAGGATTACATCAGCCCCTCAGTGAGGTGCCCAGTTAGGCAGGGGATGCTCCTCTCATGTCCCTCTGCAGCCTTGGCTCTTCCCAGCCCTGCATGGCCCAGAGGCCTTTGAACGTCCCTCTGGTGTCAGGCCCTCCCTGAAGGCCCCAGGCTCCCAGCAGGAAAATCAGAAACAGCTCTGGTTCCATTTCTGGGGCTGGGGAAAGAAAAGCTTTATTGATCCGACACCATTTCCTGAGTGCCCCTTGCATGTGCAGTGATCCTTGACACTTGTACCTGCAGCTGGGCTGGGAAAGGTGTCCCAGCCACAGCACCTGCAAGTTATTTTCAAGCACAAATTTCTTCAGGTCAGTAAGAAATAATCTCAGCATGGCAGAGTTTTGCCTGCCCCTGTTCATGGTGCTTTTTCCTTGTGAGATCTGATGGTGGCCACAGTACGTGGAGAACAGAGTCTGGAAGAAATCACTTCTGCTCTCTTCTTGTGAAGCCCCAGCAGTGGCACTGACAGGCAGAGCCCTTCATTCCCTCCAGCCAGACCTACTCCCTTCCCGTCCTCGTGGGCAGGAACTTCAGAATTAATCGTGCACATAAGCTGTTCTGGCAAAAGAACTGGGCGAGGAAAACCCCCTCCTATTCTGGGATATTGCACAGTTCCTCCTAACTTGAATCCCCAAAGCAAATTGTATTTGGGGCAAAATGCTCTGGAAAAGTCCCGTCCCAGTGCTGCTGACACTGTCTGGCTGCAGTCCCCAGCTCGGAGTGCAGCTTTGGGGGATTTGGGACAGCATCACACAGCCCTTGGAGCTGGCAGCAGCTGAGCTGGGAGCAGGGCAGTGGTGACTCATTTTCTTTGGGAGTTAATCCCCCCTTGGAATGCTCCGGCTCTGTGTCTCTGCTGTGTTTGAGTTTCCTGAGATGCGTTGGGATCCCACCAAGTGGATTCTCCAGAGCACTTCTGTGCAGGGCTGGCCTCTCCTCTGGCAGTCTGCTGAGGCTGTTTACAGAAGAGAGAAGCTTTGTGGCGATAACTCAGGGTGTTTCTGTTTTCAAAGACAGAGCACTCAAAATAACAGCTGCTTTTTTCTCTGATTGAAGAATAACCAAACAAATCCATCGGATCTACCCAAAGTTCCCTGAGAGGCAAGACTTCAGTCTAGACCTGCTTTGTGAGAGATCCAAATGTAGATCTCTCTTCTGCTTCTAAATGTATATTTTCTTTAAATAGGCCTCTGGTCTTCTGGGCTCAAACAAAAGTGCCTTCAGCTCCTTTATAGACTGTGCCATGAGGAGTGTGAATGAGCTTGGGGCCGTTGCAGAACGGCTTTGTTGGCCAGTTTGGCAAAAGGCTTTGGGGTTTTTGCCAACCTAAACAGCAGCCTGAATTCTGTGTGTCTCACATGCAGGATAAAGAGAGAGCTGTATTCTCTTTTCAGAACTCCAGTAGTGCCCTGCACTGGGATCCAGGGGCACCATCCAGTCAGAACCACTCTGGTGACTGCTTTGAGCAGTGCTGGCCTGGCTCACAAGGGTTCCTGGAGCAGGAGCACAAAACCTTAAGGCAGAGTGAAGAGGAAAGTCTGGGTTTTATTTTGGGATGCAGCCCTCCTGCCAGTCTTGCTCTTAGAGATGCAAACTCAGGTGAGGAGGCACTTCCTCCTGCAGGATCTTCGGGCAGTGATGCACTGGTGCATCCCTGTGCTCTCACAGCTGGTGCTGAGCCAAGCTGGATAACCTGGAGGCTGGTGCTTGTTAGGCTGAGAAGGGTGGGTGAGACCCAACAACCACCTCCCTGCTAAACTGCATGGGCATCTTCCCCTGGGCTGAACGGGGGAAAGAAAAATCTCATCTTCAGCAGTGAGTCCAGGCCACTTGGCTAGAACTGGCTTTTTCTGGTGTTAGTGTAAGCCTGGATCCCCAGGCTGAGCAGTGGGATTCAGGCAGGGAATTCTATCCACCCTTCTGCCCTGGGGATATTGAATCCGTGGAGTGGCTGGACAGGAGGGGAGTGATTCGGGCACAGAATGGGGACTGCAAAGGTGGCCAGACGTGTGCGTCACTTTAGAATTGTTTTTAACGGAGTTTTTCAGTCCTGAAAAGCTGTGGCAGGATAATCCTGTGCAGGCATGTGGATGCTGGCTGGGGAATGTGGACAGGAAATGTGGAGCCACCACTTCTCTCAGTACAGCCACAGCCACCCCCCTTAAAGTACTTGTCCCACCATTTAAGGTTAAACAATGACATTCCTGCACAGCTTTTACCTATGCAGAGGTTTTATGGCAATGATTTCAGGAAGTGACTAAACAAACTGAGGAAAAGCCAGTGACAATTAAAGGCAATAGTCTGCTTGCAAAGTCTGGTTTGTGACAGGTCCCAGGTATGGATTGCCTCAAACCCCAGCCTGTGCCTGGGGAGAGCCCACTCCGTTTGACCGACTTCCCCCGTGTTCCCCTGGGATGTCCCCGGCTGGGTTCTGTCTGTGTCAGAACGCTGGGAGAGCTGCATCCAGGGGTGGTGTTAGGTGCCACGGTTGGTTTGCTGGGGAAATGTGCAGGGAGGGGATGGATCTTGCCCAAGGAGCTCGTAATCGATAATTGCCCAAGCGATAATCGAAGCTGCAGAGCAGACTCCGTTCTCGCTGTCCCCCTCTGCTCTGCTCTCTCAGCCGTTCCTTGCAGCACCAGGGGCATGTGCTTGTCTGCAGCCAGCTGAAGAGCTGCATTTTGCTGGAGGCTTTTGGGAATTGCCAAAGGGGCAAAGCAGATGTTGTTTGTTCTTGTCCCTTTCCTAGAAGTGTCATTTTGCATTACTGCATCGCTGTATTAAAAGCTAAAAATGAGAAATCTGAGGAATGGATCCCTGTGACTTTTGTTAAGAATGCCATGGGTAGGAGTAATTTGCTTTCATCAGTAAACACAGCAGGCTTTGGCTAAAAGGCTCTTGCTGTCAGAAACCCGATTTATTTCTGCCCATGAGTCAGTGCAGATGGTTGTTCCCGCGGCTCGAGGAACGGGGCTGTGATGGAGCCCAGCTGGGTGACACTGGCCAATTCAGCCAATTAACCTGGGTTAGGGCAGCTCCCAGAGCATGCTGTGTGCTCAGGAAGAACACAGAGTGCTGCACTGCGGGATGCTCTGCAGAAGTGTCCCTGTGCAACACGGGAAGCCAGAGAGAGCTGGGACTCTGCTTTTCAACTTTCACTGGAGAGCAGAAATTCCTCTCCCTGCAACTGATGAGTCCTTGCTCTCACTTGGATCTCCTGCAATGTAAAGCTGACTGCAGCTGACTTTGTCCTGCTCTTTGGTTGTTCTATTCCTATCACCGAGGCTGCAGATTTGTTGTAAACAATTCACTTTTTTCAAAATGCCAACACTCGAGTGGAAAAACAAACTTCCTTTTGGTGCCACAAGGCATCTCAGTAGGCAACAAAAAATACCACATATAAAACCAAACTTGCTTTGCTTCACTTGGAATGTGTTTCCCCTCTCCTGGTTAGCTGAGTTGCATCCCAGGAGATCATTTATCCGAGTTTCCTTGGACTGCTTTGCAAAGAAGTTGAGAAACTAATGGCTGTGCTGAAGTAGGTAATTAGGAAGTCTTTGGAGCAGCACTTGACAAACTCTTGCAGACCACAGCCAGTATCCTCTGGGGCTGTAACTGGCTCATCCCTGCCTGTATGAACCACAGAACTTGCCAAGTAGCACTGCACAGGCTTCCTCTGCCAGCCAAAGGAATTGTTTATTAATAGGTGGAGGATAATGAGGTTTTTTTATTGGTTTTTCCAGGTGCTGTGTGCTCTGCAGGAGGGAAATTGGCAGTTCTCTTTTATTACATGTGTTGTATTTCCTTCCTCTATGGTTTTGTGCCTGTCACTGCCCGGGCCAGCACCGGTGTTGGGAGGACAGAGCCCTTCAGCCTTTGGGGCCATTGGACTCCTCTTCTAAAGGTTCTGGCACAGGTTTCTGTCTAAAGGGTGTTGAGAATTCAGTGTACAAACTGCAGCCTTCTTGCCTGTGTCTTTCTGTGCCGAAGCAATCAAAGATACTGGTCAGGGAGGCAGTTTCTGTTTCCCTTTATTCCCTGTGTTGCTGACTGAACGTCCCAGTTCAAATCCTACCAGCAGCTGAGAACACCTCTGTGCTCTCTGCTCTCACTGACACTCAGGCCTTTGTTTTCTGCTGCAGCCCCTTCGACACAGAGAACCTGTTTGTGTCACCTGGAAGCACTGCCAAGTTTTCTGTGGGTAGCAGGAAGAGCTCGTTGTACAACTGGACCCCCCCAAACACCCCCAGCTTCAGAGAGAGATATTACCTGGTGAGTTCATGGGGGAGAGCAAAAGGCAAAGCACAGACCCAGGGCTTGGTGTTGGGTTAGGTCAGTCTGTTCAGGAGCACACCCAGAAATGTGAAAACAGCACTCTGGGGCCTTTGTAGTTTATTTTGGGGCTTTGTTAAAGTTTTCCTTTAACCCCTGTTCTTGGGAGTTCTAGTTTGGATTTTGTAAAACATGAAAAAAAGCCCTCAACAAAACTCTGCTCAGAGCTGGAATGGTGGGGCTGTGGGTGTCTGCTGCAGGAGTCTGTGGCTGGCATCAAGCTGGGAGCCAGGAAAGCAGAGTCCCTGTCCTAGGTGGGACCTCGGTCTTTGCTGCTGTCTCCAGGCTCACTTGGGGATCTCTTTGCAGTCTGTTCTGCAGCAGAGGCAGAGCCCAGGGGACGGAGGGGAGGAAGCCCAGCCTCCCAGCATCCTGAGCTACTTGGCTGCCTGTGATTTCAATGTCTCTGGGAGGAACAAGCCCCACAACCCTGCGGAGACGAGCGAGGGAGACTCGTTCAGCTCTGAGGATCAGAAAGGGGCGGAATCCAGAAGCACAACTCCAGCCCTGGACCACAGGATGTTGCCGCTGGTGATAATTCAAGAGACTGGAGCAGAGGAGCTGCAGCATCCTCTCCCAGACCGCACCACCCTGGACATCCTGAAGAAGACTCCGTGTGTGGATGGATTCCCGAGCAGCCCCTCCGGTTTTCCCAGCCGTCACAGAGGCAGGAGAGACTCTCTGAGCCAGGCCCGGAGTCGCCGTGTGGCAGAGCAGGAGAACATCAGCCAGAAGAGCTGGAATGCTGCGAACGACCTCAGGCCAGACGGACGTGCGAAGTCAATCGACAGGAGCCTCCAGGAGGTGTTAAATTTGCTGAAATCTCGCGGCGAGGGCCAAGCCCAGCTGGAGAAATTGGAGTGCCAGGTTTCGTCCCTGAGGGATAAACTGAAGGTGCGCTGGGGTGTTGCTGTGGGGGCTGGTGCGGCTCTGCCCGTCGCTCCGGAGCGAGCCCCGTGCCCTGTGCCCTGTGCCCGGGGCGGGTCGGGGCTGCAGCGGCGGCTCCCAGCGAGGGAGTTTGGCCAGCAGAGGTCAGGCAGGGCCCGGGGCGGNTCAGCAAAGGAGCTGCAGTGCCAGTGGAAGCTCTGGGCTGAGCAGAACCCGGGCTGTGTGTCCGGGCCTCAGCGTTTAGGTTTGCTCCCAATCTGGTGGTGTTTTTCAAGCTTGGTGTAGCTCGAGGGGACGGGAGCAGCTCATCAAACCCCGTGTGTCCAGGCTCCCCCAAACCCCGTGTGTCCAGGCTCCCCCAAACCCCGCAGGCGGTCAGGCTGTCCGGCGGGGCAGCGGTGCTGGAAGCCTCTTTCCTTGGAGGAAAGGTCCTGGAGAAGAGCAGGCAGGGGCTGTACTGCAGGTTTGGGAGCAGGCACTCGAGGGCTGGGGAGGGAGTCCAGGCTGGAGGAAGAACGGGTGGTAACAGAGCTGCCCGGGCCTCCTGCTCCGGTGAAAGCCCTGGGAAAACAACTTAAAACCCAAACCAACTACTCTCAAAGCAGCCTTTCCAAGGGGGAGAAAGGTAGTGGCCCCATGAAATCCACTGTTGATACGAAGCTCTTGGATGCTGTGCTGGAATGCAACAGCCCCCCAAGGTTGGTGCTTTGAGCTCTGAAACAGGGAACGAGTGAAAACTCTGTTAGTGACAGAGGATGCAGAGAATATCAGCTCTCACCAGCCTTCCCAGGCATGGAGATAAAGGGGAATCCACAGAGATTAAGATATTGAAACATGTTTTGAATTTAACTGGTGACATTATTTTGGGGTCAGAGTGCTGCACCAAGAGCAGACTTCCCTGATGTGTTAAGAATGAAATCAGAAAAACAAAGTGATTTTTTATTAGGAATGATTTCAAAACCAGCAAAGAACTCCTGAAAAATGGCTAACTACAAATAATGGCATTTTTGCTTCTATTTCATTAGCTAAAGACACTTCACAAACATTCCTCTATGGAGAGTTTAATGGTGGAGACAGTGCTGGAGAGTTTTGACTTCTTGAACGCTGACTGCAGTGCTGACGAGCTGTCCTTGTTTGGGAGCATAAGGACAGGCAGTGTCAGGTATGTGCTGCAGCACCTCGTGGGGACGGGCAAAGGGGGTCCCAGAACAGCCACACTTGGCTGGGAAACAGCTGTGGTGTCAAATCCAGCACAGAAATGTGTCCCCATGCTTTTAGAGAGGGCTATAAATGCAATTAAAGAAAATGCTGTTTTCTGTTCAGTGCCACCTGGTTTCTTTTGCAGCTTCCTGCTGAGACAGTACAGCTTCAATTCTATTTAGTGATGAGGCTTCTAACTCTTTTTTCCCCTCATCTCACCAGCACATACAATGACAATGTGCTCCAGTCCCTGAGCTGTGACACGAGACCAGAAGCACGGGATGTAACTACTGGGGATGACAACCTGGACATGCTGCTGATAACACACCTGAGGCTGTGCAAAGGTCTGCTGCAGGTACAGAGCAGCCTGGGGGTTTCCAGGGCACTGGCTGTCATTGCTGATTCTGATTACAGGAGAAGTTAATATGTTTTGTTTGTTTTATAACATCAGAGAGACTCAGAGTGGGAATCGGGTACAACAAATGCAGGGTACACGTGTGTCCACACAGAACATGTCATGCAGACCTCTGCTGCCTCTTTGGAGCCTCTGGGTTTTGCTGAAGCTCTAAGCAATACCTTTGTGCCCAAAGCAGGCTGCAATTGCACAGGCTTGGCTTGGCTTGGGTAATGTTTAATGAATGAAAAGCTGCTGCTACAGGGAGCAGGTGTTTGATGGGCAAGGGGCCTCCTGAGAGCAGCTGCGGTTTTCTTGCTGGTCTTAAAAAGTTGGATTCTAAGAAACAAACCCTCATTTATCTGGAGCTTGATCCTGCCCTTGTTTCAGCTCCTGAGTTATATCTGTTTCATTTCAGAAACTGAGGGCACCAAATGTAGCCCAGGTTGTCCAGGAGAGCATTTTGGAGGAAGTGTCGGAGCAGACACGAGTCCTGGGGGATGTCCTGGATCTGTCTGTAGAGAAAAGTGAGTACCTGCCTGGCTCAAGGCATGCAGAGATGGGAGAGGTGCACCCCTGGTGTGTCTGCTCGAGCCTCCCCAGACCCAGGGGGTTCCATTCTAAATTCCTTGCAAACATTTACATCATTAAAGCAGCTCTTTTGTCTTGATTCTTAGAAGAAAACAGGGCTCGTTCTTTGGTTCGTTTTTTCTTCTGCACAGAAGGAAAATATTTGGAGAAGTTTGTCTCAAAGAAAGAGCAGCTGAACTGGTCTTAAACAGGGGTGTTGTAGATGGTGGAGTTTGCAGTCAAAGAGCAGCAGAGCAGCCTTAATAAAATCCTCTTTTATATCTGTGCTTTTCCTTGGCAAGCAAACAGCCCAAATTCTGTGCCCACGGGCAAGAGCAGTTAGGTGGGCACAGAATTCTATCTCAGGGCTTCCCACTACCAGGTTCTTCCCTTGGCTGTTGGACATGACAAAATGATAAAGCACAATGAGAGGCTTGGAAGCCTTTTGTTCTCCTCTTGGTAAATACAGCAGCAAGAATGCAAATTTTAGTTGGAAGCATTTGCTGCCAGATTTTATCCTGGAGGATGTGAGAATAAATTGTTCCCTGGAGCAGAGCTGCAAAGGGGCTGGTGCCGTGTGACAGGGGAAGCGTGGGAGTCGGAAACGCGGGAGCTCGTGTCTGGAGGCAGAAGTGAGGGATCCAGGGTCCACATGAGGAGCCACAGGGTATTGCTTCACGTGCTCTTGTGAGGGGTTTGGGAGCACCCTGAGGTCAGAGCTCTGCCCTGGGCAGGGCACACGAGGCAGGATCCCTAAAACCCTTGGGTGTGGCAACTCCTTGGCTGACAGAAGGGCAACCACTCAAACTCCCAGAAAGTTCTTCTGGAACTGACTCAGATGCTGGCATAAAACAAACAATAAGAAGCAGAAGAGCTGCTGATGGCAGTTTAGGAGCTCAGCCCAAGCGTGGTGAGATCAGTGCTTGCAGGTGTGAACATTTGGGCAGCAAATGTCCCATTTTGAACAAAACCATCTCTAATGCAAATACAAGTTTATAGTGTCCCATGTCCAGACAGGCCATCTGCTGCCTAATTTCTCATGTAAAATCCCAAATCTCCTAGAGCTCACTGACTTTTTAAAATGTTGGGTTTCAGTTATTCAGAAGACTAAAAAGAAGAAGCAGTACCTGAAGATCTGGAGTGATCTTGCAGAGCCTGGCAGCAGCATCTTGGTGACCTCAGCAGAAAGGTTCCGCCATGCACTGAAGTACACAATGATGCTCAAGGTGAAGGAGAAGTACCCCAGCCACCTGGAGACAGGTACCACACGAGCACAGGGCCACGCTGACTTCGCTTCAGCGCGGTGCTGAAAATTGTCCTTGTGCATCTAAAGAACCCCAGACCTCTCACTTGTTTCCAGCAGCTTCCGTGTAACCAACCTGCTGTTTTCTCTTTGTCCTCCTCCCTGTGCCCTGCAGTGCTGCAGAGGCTGCTGGAGCAGATCCTCACCTGTGATGGGTTGCTGCCCTCTTCCCATTTCCAAACGGAACCGGTGACTCTGTTCCAGTTTTATCGTTACCTGGAGAGACACCACGTTGCCAGCCTGGAGAAACACCTGGCAAAACTCGCTAAAGAGGGTAATGGCCGTGCTTGGCTCCTCCTGGCAGGGCTGGTGCCCTCAGCTTCCTACTCAAGATGCAATTCCAGAGCAGGAAACAGCCCAGCCCTTGCACTGACAACTTGTTTCCATTTTAATTCCTCTTATGACCGTGTAGTTTTAATCAGAACAGGAAAAACGTGCTTGACTCCCATATCTGACCATGTGCAAACAAACCCTGTGTGAAGGATGGGCTTATCTTGAGTGCCCTGAAAAGTGGCTTCTGGGATATTCTGAAGCTAAAGCAGACACAAAGTCAGGAGCAGCTTCCAGCTGGATCCAAAGACTGAGTGCAGTCCGTGGCTTTGGTTCACTGTTGCAGCTGGACTCAGACACAGAAAAGAGCAGTAAACCCACAGAGGTTACTAACGGGCATTGTGTAGCCTGAGGTAGCCAGTGCCTCCCTGGAGTCTTGTCCCACATGTGAAAGTACTTCAGAACTTCCTTTGTGTTAGAAAAGAATTATTGAAAAATAGCCCTGGTGTTGGCCGCATCTTCAGGCTTGTGTTGGACGCAGAGGACTCGTGGAGGGGCACCAAGAGCTTGAGCATTGCTCTGCTGTCCCGGCCTGGGCACGGTGACAGAAGGCAGGGTGGGCAAAGGGCGGCTGTCCTGCTCTGCTTCCCGCCCCCTCGGGCTGCCACCGGCCGGGAGGGCAGCGTGTGGCCCGGGGCACCGGGCCGGGAGGGTTCGGGTTCCGCGCTGAGCCGTTTCCTCCGGCCGAGCGCGGCCGGTCCTTCCCCGCAGTGATGCTGATCGAGGAGCTGCAGTGCCCCGGGAGGCTGAAGGCGCTGAAGAAGCTGAAGGGGAAGAGGCTGAGCAGGCTGCAGCCGCTGCCGCGGACGCTGCGGCTGCTCGGGCTGCTGCAGCTGGACGAGAACCACCGAGTGAGCAAAGCGGCCACGGCGTGCCTGGCCCGGGCCGCCGGCAGCGGGAGCCTCCGCGCCCGGGTGAGCGGGGGGACACCGGGGAACGGGGGGGACACCGGGGAATGAGGGAC
>VZRQ01008095.1:960525-995075 GCA_013397975.1 Machaerirhynchus nigripectus | reverse complement strand
CGGGGAATGAGGGACACCGGGGAGCTTCCCCGGGAACGGCACTGCCCTCCCCCCCTTGCTGTAGCTGGGAACGAGCCCCTGAACACAGCAGTGCCCCAGCGATTTGTCTCTGCCCTTGTTCCGTTTCACGGGGGTAAAACCGCTCCGGTCGCTCGGATTTGGCTGCTTGATTACACTTCCGACTTTGTTTTTGTTTTCCTCTGTGCTCCTTCAGGCTGTCTTGTTTTACACCGATGCTTTGTCTGACCGCGACGCAGGGCTGCAGCAGGCTGCGTGTCTGGCTCTGAAGAACCTCAGGGTGAGCGGTGCCAGCCCCGCTGCCCCCGGGCAGGGGTGCAGAGCGTGGCCCGGGCTCAGAGCTGGGAGGGGTCACTGCAACGGGGAATCACCGGATTCTGTGGCCGCTAAGGTTCCCAGCTGTTAATGCCGTTATTCCCAGGGCGGCAGGAGAGGAGCTGTGGGCACCTGGGAGGGTTTGATGTGCCCGGCGCAGCACAGGGGATGTGTGAACTCCCCTGACACTGTCAGTGGTGAAGGACAACAGGCAGGGTCTGACTGGGGACACCCAGCGCGTGGATAAATCAGTCCTTTGGTTTATAGGTCAGTCCTTCCTAAACATTTAACTGTAGGAATCTGAAGTTCTGTCAGGGGGTGTTTTTAACAATAGCTGATTGGAGTCAGGAAACAAAAGTAATGCTTGCATTGCTATTGTAAGAAACAGCAGAGATTTAAACCTTCCCCACAGCCCTAGGCTGTAGCAGGTTTGCACACAAACTGAACTAATGTCTACAAACAGGTACTCACTCACACAGCAGCACGGGGCCCTAAAGTCGATTTGCAAAGCACCTCCTGGAATTAACCCTTGCAGTGATGGGTGGTCGGGTGGTACTGATTCAATGGTCCCACTACATTGCCCAGTACCCTGGAACTTTTACACTTCCTCATGCCCCAAAACAGGAGAGAAGGTAACAGAGGGGAGATCATGTCAGGAAATGTAACTGCAGCCCAATATGTTGGGGAAGAGAGAGGTCCTGGTGGAATTTGGATGTCAGAGGGGACGGGAGTTGGTGTGTCTGTGTTTGCTTTGTAGAAATGTCCATCACACTGCTGAAAAGCTGCTGATGCAAATTTTTCTCTTCTCCAACAGGCTGTGGAGAGCATTGAGCAGGTTGCCCACCTGTGCCAGTCTGAAACAGAGGAAGTCAGGAATGCAGCCAGGGAAACCACACTGTCCTTTGGTAAGGCTTTTGTACAGCTTTAAAATGGTCTTAAAGAATGGTGTGAAATAGTGCAGGACCAGGAGGGGCCTCAAGTTCAGCCTGAACACATCCAGGACAACGGAAATACCTCAGGAACAGCTGTTTCATACCATGGAGATGAACTTTACATCGCATGTAACAGCCAAGGGCCCCCAGTGAAGTTTATAGAACCAGACCAAGGAGATCCTAAAGGATTAAGTGCTTTAGGAACCACTGAACCTTTTGAAAAGGTCAGGGATGAGAACTGAAGGTTTTATGCTGGTTCATTACTTGTTACTTCACTGGAATCCAGGTAGATTGACATTGGAGGTGGCCTGATAAAATGTCAGTGCTCCCCATCTCCTACTGCCCAGTATTTGTGCTTCTCCTGTGGGCTCAACAGGAGCAATGCTGCCAGAGGGTGGCCAGGTTATGCAGGAGACAATCATTTCCCTTTTCTGTTCACCCAAACCCCACTCTGATCCACGCTTAATTCTGGGGCTCTCCAGCCTTGCCCCACAGAAACACTCAGGCTCACGTGCATGACAGGTTCTCCAGCTGTGATGCTCCAAACTGTTACTCATGGAAATAGTTGTAGGAGGCCTGATTTTCCATGGTGGCTTCTAGCAGGTTTTGGAAACCTGTTCCCTGAGGGATGTTTGTCACTGCTGAGTCCTTCCTTCCAAGCAAGCCCATGACAGGAGTGTCCCCAGGGGCCACATTCCTCGGGGGGTCCTGCCTCTCCCTCAGCAGGGGCTGTTTTCTCTCCCCACAGGGGAACGGGGCCGCCAAGCCTTTGAGAAGATGGACAGGATCTGCTGTGAACTGAGAGAAACAGCTCAGGAGGCCGACATTGAAATCACAGTGTTTTAGCAGTGGAATGTGAGGAGCTAGATCCCACTGTCCTCACAGCCACACGGGTACCTGAGGGTTTGGTTTTGTCCGGTCTCCCCCTGTTGTGTTCTGTCCCTGCTGCCTCCTGCCCCAGGACAGGTTTATTTCCAAAGGGGACAGTTTGTGGTCTCCACGATGCAGCCTGGACTGGATTTTCTCACTGTCTCTCAGCACATGATGAAATACCAGCAACTGGACAAATGAAAACTGGGATCTCTCAGAATGTGGATCCAGACTGTCATGAGAGTTAAAATCTCCATCTTGCTGGAATTAGCTGCCCCTGCTCCAACTCTAAGTCCAGTATGATCTATTTTCCCAGAGAGTGTTTTATGAATTTGGCATTCCCCAAGGAGAGCAACACTCACTCTCCAACAGTGCAGCAACTGCCCTGTCACCAGAACCCATCCAGCAGCATTGCTCAGTGCTTCCCTTTACCTGGACAATTTAGCTGCAGAAGGAGAACTCGGTACTCAGTCACTTTCTTCCTCATTGTTGCAGCTCAGGCCAGGTCCAGCAGGGCCTGTACGAGGGTCAGTGCTCAGCTGCAGGGGCTGCAGGGGATTGGCCCTGTGCAGGTCTGACTGAGGGAGGGACAGCTTTGTTTTTTTTAAATTCTGAATTCAGTCATAGACCAAGACTTCTCCTCCTCATCCACCCATGGCTGGCAGGTGCCCGTGGGGAGCAGCCTGGCTTCAGCTGCAGTACTTGAAAGGGTTGGCCTTGTGTGTACATATTTATATATATATACATAAAACTTTTCTATTTGGTATTTATTTGTTGGATTTCATACTGTTTTCTAAAGTTCTAATAAACCATTTGAGACAAGTTCCTGGATGTGTTTCCTACTGCTGTGCTCGCAGCCCTAGGGACAGGGACAGGTAAGAGGCACTAAACCCCCAAAGGCCGGGGCCCTGTCCTGTTCTCCTTGGGTGAACTCTCTCCTCCAGTTGTGGCTTTCCTTAGAAACATAAACCAAAGGTAAGGACTGGAATTCAAACACCAGGATGTGCTGGCTGCAGCTGCAAACAGGGTCAGCACCAGCTCCTGCAGAAACCCACCAGCCTGCTTGAGTTCCTGCACTTCTTACCCTTAACTGGTTAATATGAAATGGAGGTGGCAGGGAGAGCTGGGGTCCTTGTCTCACTCTTTTACTGGTGCTCTGCCTCCAGGAAGTTCTTACAGTAACATTTAAATCCCTTTACTCTACAAACCCCCCCACTGGCCCCCCGGGCATGTGGGTCAAGCAGGAGCCCATGGATCCAGCCCAGAAGCAATAACACACTCGAATGAGTTCTTTAAAAAAAGAGTTTTATTGTTACAACTAAAATGAGAACTGAAAACTTGTATGGGAGATTGAAAAACTGTACAGTTGTACTCTAACCTGGGAGGCCCAGCAGCGGCTTACACAAAAGACAAGATACCTGAAACTGTATTATACCAAAACATTCAGCTTTTTTGTTGAGTTTTTACATTTTTTTATAAAAGTTTATTCTATGGCAATCTGTAAAAAAGAAAGACCTGATGAGTAAATATTTGCTTAAGGCAGATAGCAGAGCAGCTCACTAACTTTCTAACGAGTCTAACATGGATGTTTGTCCATTTCCAAGAACAGGTTACCCAACACCCCACTGTGCTACGGTATATACACCCCCCAACTACCACAGACAGTACAGGACAGCAAACAAATGGGCACAGCTCAGGATTCCCAGCCCTGCCCACACCTCCCTGGGCTCGGGGCACAGACACTGTGGCCCGGGACAGGGTCAGAGCTGGGCCTGGAACACAGGAAAGAAACAGGCAGGAACAGGATGCTCAAAGCTCTTCTGTCATCTGCAGGAACTTTGTCTGGGTAGAATCATTTGCAGTTGAATAACTCTGGATTCAGAGGAAGGATCCTTTGTTTTCCTGCCATGCCTAGGGTTTAAAATATTCCCTCTTGGGAACGTGGCCAGAGGTGGGCTGGGTTGGTTTCTTTCCGAGGTGTCCCAGTGCCAGGGGAGGTGTGGGAGGGCTGCCTGAACTCTCTGGAATGTCTGTACTACACTCACTCAGCTGAAAGGAACATGCTACCACCGGGCACACGGAGCACACGGGATCCCACGGGAAGTCATGCCAAGGATTAGGCGAGTACACGGGCTCTGATAAACACCAATCAGTCCAGTGCTGAACAGAGAGACTCAGCAACACCCTCTGAACCACAGCCACTAAGGATCAGGTCATGCAAATATCATTTGGGCACATCAGGAAGCAGGAATATAAGTTCTGTCACCTCTCAAGCACGTGGTGTTTCACCGGGACACCGCAGACTTCACATGCACTTTAATACAAAGGGGTACAAATGGTGCCTCAGGGCAGGGTCCTGCCCACGCTGCAGAGAACAGTGGGGACAAAGCAATCACAGAATGTATCTTAAATACACAGATGAGCCATTATATATTACCATTTTTCTATACTCATTTTTCCTGTTTCCAATAATATAACTAAATACTGACTGATTACAACATTCCTCCTTTCAAGTACTGGTCTGACCAACAGTCTCACAGGTAAAGGATTGATTCCCAGTACTACCTGAGGATTTATTATTGTACTCTTGAAAAGCCCTTGATGCAAGCTTAACAAAATACAAAATAGAAATAACTCCCACCCCCACCCACCCCTTCACCTACTCACCCACTGAAGGAAGAGCTACACCTACAGCCAGCTTGGCAAAAATAAATAGGGAGTGGAGGGACTCCCCTGGCCTCCTCCACAGCAAGGGCTGCACTGAGGGCTGGTTAAGTGCTATAAATCTAAAAAGACTTTAGAAACAAACAAAAAAAATCAGTAACACTGCTGCAGATCAGCTGTCATGGGGCAGTTCAGTCACTACAGCTCCCAGGAGTGAGTTTGCTCCTGTCCTCTGCACCATGACATGAGCAAAGAAATCTTTGCTATTATTGTTCCAACTGTTAACAATTTGGTACTGCCCAGAGGAACAGCACTGGCTGCTTGGTGCAATGCTGCCTTCCAGTCCCAGCCCTCCCCACACACCCCAACCCTCCCTTACCAGCACTGCCCCCTGAGCCCTGGCGGCCCCCCAGCCACAGCCAGGACTGGAATCTCTGCTCAGAGCAAAGCAGGACACACCAACGCTGGCACCGTAAGCCAAGGGATTTGTTCAGAGCCCAGCACGGCTCCTGCTGGGCTGCTGAGGCTCAGGGGAGCTGCCCCAGCAGGGATTGCTCTGGATCTCCCCAGTGCCCCCCTGCTCAGAGCCCCTCGCCGGGGCCACGCCGGGCCCGAGGGAGCAGCTGCAGAGCGAAACTGCATTTTACATTCCAAATGCTGAGGTTTAAGGACTGGTCCTGCCACGGGCCACGGGCACGGCCCCACTGCTGGTGGACATGGTTTGGTTGAATTTCCCTTCCTGTTTCTCTCCCTCCCCTCGACCTCTCCCAACCCAGAATATAAAAGTAAAAACAGCTTTAGAAAGGATGGTGCAATGTAAAGAGGCATATGTGCAAGTAGAGTGCAACAAAAGTCAATGAGGAGATACACTTAGTAAAGAAAAAAAAAAAATTCAAAGAGCTGGACATGTTGGGATACCCTGAGCAAATGCAGAAGCCTGGTTCTATCAACACAAGTAAAACAATCAGCTCTTTAAGAACAGTTATGCCAAGATTAAATATATCAATACCACAGGCACTGCCCACAACTCAGTCTTTAAAGATGAAGCAAGTTTAAAAAAAAAAAACAAAACCAAACCAAAAACCAACCACAAACACACCTCCCCTTCCAAAAGTTTACATTCTTCAGGTATGTGGGTTTCTTTTTCATTTTTTGGGAACTTGTCAATGTAAGTCATGTATTTGGTTACAACACTTGGAGAGTACAAGCAAGTTTCACTTGTGCCTAGTTTTTCTGAAACAAAAGAAAATGAACTGGCTTTTTAAAAAAGGCTAAAAACAACAATGTGTTGTAATTCTATTATTTAGTTAAAAAAAAAAAAAAAACCAAACAAAAAAGGAAAACAGACTATTTGGCATTTTCTCTGCTTACTCCTGAATATTTCAAGGCCCTGAGATTACAATACTATGTTCTTGGGACCACAGGGCTGGATAAAACCCTAGTGCATCAATTCTCTCGTTAAGCCCTACCCAAAGTTCTGGCCTTTCCCCCTAAATCTACCTGCTCTGAGCCAAGGCTGCCCTGCCTCGAGTGGCTCCGAGGAGCTGAGCCCAAGCCGGGAGCGGCGCTCCCGCGGCGGCTCCTGGGCACTGGTCAGTGGAAACACACCCTGTAGCAGAGATAAGCTCCTGCCGTGAGGAAAGTGAACATGCAGATATTCACTAGGAAGGGCTTCCAAGTCGCCACCACGTTCTCATCCTCCTCCTCCGAGTTCTCCTTCACGGACTCTTCCTTGTGGGGCGAGAGCCGCGGGTTGTCACCAACAGTTCTCCTCCGGGGTTCAGTGTCGTGACTAGTGCTGAGGGCAGAGGAAGGGACACTCAAGGCTGGGTAGGAACAAATATTCCATGCTGGATTGGCCATGGAGGAGAGGAGCCATGCAGGTGCTCCGAGGGCAGGGAACACCACAGAGCTGGAAACCCCTTGGGGCTGCAGCAGCCACCAAAGCACAGCCTGTCTCCAGTTAGGACACATATGGCTGTTCAGGAGGGGTTTAGGAAGAGCTTTGGAGGATTCTGTGCCCTCTAAAGAATAAGCTTTAACCACCACCTGCTTTCACTGGTCATCACAGATCTGCACCAAGACAGGCTGCGAACAAACCCAACTCACACCTACATCTGGTCAGGGGAACACCAAAGTTCTCAAATCGAGCACCTGCCCAGAAAGCCACAGGGATGAAATGTGGCTGCTCGTCCAGCCCTAGCTCCCACAGAGCATCTCTAGGTGGAACTGAGCATCTCCTCCCCTTTCCCACTCGCTGACCGTGGCTGTGTCTCCAGACCCCAGCTCTGAGGGGCAGTGAGGGCTTTACCTGTCCGTGCTCGGGGGCGCAGCTGAGCGGGCTCTGCCGTCAGGAACCGCCTCCTCCGCGCTGCTGACGGAGCTCCTGACCTCCTCCTCCACTGCCTGGTGCTTGGGGAAGAATTCCGGGTGCTCGTGCATCCTCCCGTTGTGCATCTCTGAGGTTCTCTTTGGGGGCCTGGGAGGTGGGGGGGTGTGCTCAGGGGGTGGCTCCAGGTCTTCATTGGAGAGCTCTTTCCACTGCTCCTTCAGGGAAGGATGAGCCCTGTTAAGCTTTTCTCTTATGTAAGCTGCTCTAACCTCAAACTTTACCATGGCAGGATCTTTATACTCTACATCTTAATTAATTCTTAAAGTGGCTCTTCATTTGCATTGAAAAAAAGGCAAGAAAACCACAAGAACTCCAAGCCCAAGCTACATCCACTACACAAAACATATTGGTCATAAAAGCAAGAAATTCCAATCTGCTTCTAAAAAACTTAAGCAGCACAAAATAAAATCTATTTTGCTGGAGTTCTGCTTACTATAAAAACCCTGATGAATTTAATCATGACACTTAAACTTCAGGCATATTAGAAAACTTGTACTGTCTGAAATTCCAGGGGAGGCTGGTGCAGCAGCTCCACCCCAGTCACTGTGCTGGAAAGCACAGGAGGCACCTGCTACATCACAGGTACTTTTGGAAATAAATAAAATACAGCACTTTGGGTCGTGACAGACTGTAAAGCACTGTACCTAAAAGCCCCACAACATAAACATGTACTGAAGCTGAAGCAAGCACCAAATTTGAAGCTTCTTTCCATCCTGTTCCTCCCACCCACTTGCTGCAGTTCCCTGGGAGCTGCCAGGAGCACTCACTTGCACTGAAGCATCTCCCATGATGAACTTTGCCCCTTCAATAACAGCTAGGTAGGAGAACCGGAGCTGATCTGCAGTCTGGATGAGCCCCATCCTGTACTTCCTCATTTCCAGCAGAACCTGCTTCACGTCCACGGAAGAAGGATCTTTCCGTCTGTCCATCTGCAGGTGAAAATGTGAAACGTTTTCTGCCCCGATGAGGTTCACTACAATGACTCATTTTGTGGTAGGGCCTTCACACCACCCTCCACCTTACAGAATGAATGAACCCACACACAGCTGCTATCAGCAGCTCTTTACTGGGTCCCAAAAACACACAGGGGAAAACACCGGGCCTCAAAAATGCTGCTTTCCCTGAAGGCAAAGCCTGTCTTTGTGAATCACTCTGAAAACTGCAGACTTCTCTTCCCCAGACTCAAAATGGCCACTTAGGAACGAGACCTGCCTTGGAATACACTCCCAGAACAGCGGAGTGACCCAACGGGAAATCCCAGGGAGCCCCTCCCAGCCCCTGCCCCAGCTCCTTAAGGCTGCACCAAAGCTCCTGTGCAGGAGAGCAGGTGGCCCTGCGGGTGGCCCTTACCAGCAGCAGACAGGTGTCCACCAGGCAGAAGGTGCCCGACCTCCCGATGCCAGCGCTGCAGTGCACCACGACCGGGCCGTGCCCGGCGCTCAGCGAGCCCGACTCCCGCACCTTGAACAGGAAATTGAGGAACGAGGCCGGCGACTCCGGGACCCCGAAGTCGGGCCAGGTGGTGTAGTGAAAGTGCAGAATCTCCCGAGTTTCCTGCGTCTGCAAAAACAGGGTTTGGGAACTCTTTTAGTTTGGATACACCACTCGGAAGGACTGACTTAAATTCCAAGGACAAAGTTCCGCCAGCCTGAGGGAGCTTTTGTAGCTGCACAGCCAAGAAACTAATTACAACTAATTATCTCTTGTTGTGAAGGTCTCCGTTGGGAGCAAAGGGAACTGGGTAAGTAAATTTACTTATGTACAGTTTAGTTATTCCAGTGCAGTTCAGAAGCTGGTGTCGCTCTGGGTACGGCTGAGACATGAAACTGCCTGGAGCGTCCCCAGGTATGTCTCAGAAATATCCAAGAGTTTCATTTCCACGACATCTCATGCAGAATCATCAAATCCAGAACAATGCATGACCACCAATTTCAAGCCCTTGTTGGTGAGGAGATGAATTTCACCCCAAGGAGAACAAGGACTAGGACTGGATGAGATCCTGTACTCACGGTCAGGTTTTCCAATTCCAGCTGTCGTACTGTGTAGTAGGATTTTATATCTTCAGATATCAATGTTAATTTCAAGTTTGTATCTTCAAAAAACATTTCTTTCTCGTCCTTCCGTGGCCAGTACTGTGCACACTTTATCTAAAACCAAGCAGGAGACACATAAATGTCATTACCTCCTTCTGACTGAATTGCCATTTTCTTATTAAGGTCTCCCAGAGAGATGAGTTCTGCAAAGACTGCTGCATGCCAGGACCTTAATGAGCCAAGCTACCAGTGTGCACTGAGAACAACTCCAGACCCCCTGGTTGGCAGCAGACACTTCCACTTGTGTGGAGTCATGTTGTGTTTGTGCCCTGTTTTAGCCAAATTCACAAGGAATCAGGACCCACAATTACAAACCGAGTGATTTTCTGCCTGCACTAAGATCAGTTCACCAGGTATTCAATTCCAGGCATAATTTCTTAGACAAAACTACTAACAGCCACCCCACACCATTCTTTGGGTTGGTTTTACTTGGGTTTTTTATTACAGAAAACCATAAATGTGACGAACACATAGCAAGAACTGGGTGAGTACTTACGGATCCCTTTTCCATCACTCTGTTCAACATGACAACACCACGGCTTTTCTGTTCCCAAACCATCTCCCAAAAGTGACCACAAGTATTTGGCAAAGGTCCCTGCAGAGACAGAATCCCCAGAAATAAGCATTATTTTTTGTAAATGTCAGTGCACTCTTCCCCAGTAACAGTCCCTGCACAAGGCAATAGATTTAAACAAGTAACAAGCAACTTCTCATTTAAAACTGTAAAAAAAGGCAGTGAGACAGCCTTAAGTTCCACGTTATGAATTTACCCATGAAAGCATGGGTAATCTCTTCCCCCCATACATAAGAGGAAGAGAGACACAGTCTCATTTGTGAGAACAGAACTGGGAGTGAAAAATGCTGCATTTTCCTAGAAAAGGTATACAAAGGTCATGGGGAAATAAACCCCACTCAATAAAAGCAGAAATAACATCTGTGTCAAACTACCCTGCAATACCTCATCCTTATCCATGATACTTGAAAATTACTTGACTAAATTATAAACATCCAAAAGACTGAAACGATGCCAGATCAGTAGCAAATTATATGGTTTTTCAGAATCTTCAAAGATGTGCTTTGGGACTGAATGAAATGGGAACTCCTTTTAAAGACTACTATGTATTCCCAAAGTACATTTCCTTGTAAATTCCTATTTCTGCTACGTTCCTCTGCAGCTTTCTTCTCTAAAGCTACTGCTCTGAAGTTTGGGGTTGCCATCCATCCACTCCTGTGCTCAAACAGAACAGCAGGTCCTCAGAAAGAATGACAGGATTTCAATTAAATTCTGGCTCAGGACAGGTAACCAGCACCAGTCAGCTGCACATTCCACTGCTCCACGTAGAGCCCACCCCTGATCAACCCCCCTGCCCCGAGTAAGTGGAATAAGCTGTGTTCAGAGGAGCACTTGCACACTGCACTGCCCATTTCTTCCAGAGAAGATTTATCTTTATTCTTTAGAAACAGGAAGGAAGAGCTGTCACTTGAAAATATTAATCCCAGTGTACCTTTATCTAAAGTGTGGGAGGAAGGGGTAAAAAAAAGGCCAAGATTAGAGATCAGGACAGTCTCCAGGGAAGTGAACGTTTATTTAGGACAAAAAAGAACCCTGGCACAGTTGTTGGCTCTCAGAATAAGACAACAGGGTATCTGGGTACTTTTAAATTCGTTATACAGATAGGTGTGGAATTGACAGATTCAGGGGAAAGCAGTGACTTTTATACACACACAGATATTTATAGGCACTGAGGCAGCCTTACAATAAAGAAAACAAACAGAAAACCCAAGAACCATAAGATTTTTATTATCCACTGCCAGCCATTACCTGGGTAAGGATGTAGCTCCTTTGGGCCTCTTCCATTTTTATCAAACTAGCATTGATATAGTCATTGTCACCTTGGTTTAGCTTAATTCGACTGTGATCAACTGCAGCATAATTAGAAAACACTGGTTAATGCATATGGAACACAGCACAATCCATGCACACCCTCCTCAGAGGTGAGGGTCAGAAAGCTGAGCTGTCCTGGAGAATGCAGAGAGCTCAGTCCCAGCCAGGGCAGGGCTCCCTGGGGCTGGGGACTCTGCAACACACCCCAGGTACTGCAAGAACAGCACCACAGCAGAGCAGTGAGCACAGCCCACACTTCACCTCCTAAAACACATTGCAAGAGTGGAGCATTTGCATCTGAAATAATCCCCACTGCAGTTTGCAAACCAGATCACACTGACCTATTTATACAGTTATCAAATTGCTGGTTTTAAATAAATCTAATTACACAACTGCTTATCTTTTGCAGCTTAAACATTCAAATCCAGCTTGTTCAAGGTTGTTAAAGGTTTGTCTAAACACACAATGGGCAAACAGGACAGAGACCTTTTATTCTTATAGACATTTAGCTACTGTTCCCAACCCACCCACCCTTTAATGTACAGAAAAAATGATCAAAATTCAAGAAATACAGCAAATGTAAATTCTTTGCTCTTTTGTTAGTAACTTGCTTGACTTGGCACTAAAAAAACCAAACCACCAATTAAAAAAACTCAGTACACACAAGGGTTCCCACATTTTGCAAGAAAGCAAACAGACTGGAAGCAGGATTATCTAAAGGCAAGAAGGAATTTGTTACTCACAATCTCAAATACTGGAACTGCTTAGTACAGCACACTGTGTGCAATATTACTGCTCTGCTCAACTGCCCCAAGGCTTCAGTAGCTTTTAAGCACCAAGCCAGAAGTTCTCTGCCACAGAGCAGCCCTGTGCCCTGGGACAGGGCCCGCTGAGCACAGGGAGTGCTGCCCCCCGAGGGCACGCGTGGCCCAGGACTGGCACTGTCCTGTGCAGAGCAGGCTGCTCAGAGACCCCCTGGCAGCCCCCTGCAGTGCCAGATACATGAAATATCATTTCTGACCGTGTGGCTGCAGCCCTGGCCCTCCTGCCCGCTGCTGCAGCCCAAAGCCTGGGATGCCAGGCGTGGGCCGTGACCCGCCCCGTCCCTGGCACCACAGGGGCAGAGCCAGGCTGCACCAGCAGAGTGAGCTATGCTTGTACAGGACCCCTGCTCAGAGGTGCATCTCCCCAGCACACGGGACACAGCCATTTCAAAATCCCAGCTCTGGCCTAGGAGCATCACCTTTGCTCTTGCTCTGCTCCAATGAGCTCATGAGCTTAGCTTTATCTCTGGCAGGCAGAGCTCTGTGCCAGACTGCTCCCCAGCTCCCAGAAGGGGCACTGCTGCCACCTGTGCTGCCTGGCAGGATGCTCTGCTAGGTGAGAACACTGCACAGAAACCACCCCTGCAATTTCAGAAATGCCACTTCAGCCACCATCCTTCTCTAGCAGAAGAACTCAAAGGTAAAGCAAGTTTCTTCCTTCAGATTTCTGCCCACAAATACAGACTCTACTGTATGCTGCTCTAGTAATCCTATGGATATAAAAGCATCCTGTGACATCAATCTCACAAATAAATAAATGTATTAACAAAGAGAATTGTCTTGGATGCTTATCCAGCAGCAGAACCTTGTCCTTCCAAAGAACATTTAGCTGTTAGAAGTCATTAGAGGTCAACAGTCGTACAAACAATGGAAAAGAAAGTGTACTTACAGGGGCTGACATCTCTGTACCTATTTCTATTTTTGTTTCTGGGATGTTTGGCCACTTTACATGGAAAATCACTGGCTTCATGCCTGATGTCCTGAAACAAGAAAAAAAAGAACCTGTTAGGTATGAATCCATCTAATTTCAGACCATTAGCTGTTTTAAGACAAATACCCATTTGACTTCACATCTTCATGTGAGGGAATTCTGGACAGAAAGCACTTTGGGCCTCAAATTAAGAATCAAGTTTAAATTTATCAGAATACAACACTAACATTATTTATTCAAATATCATTAGTTTGCAAAATGAAGTAGCAGAACATCCACCAGACATTAAGCTTTTCAGCTCCTGAAGGAGCAGGGTCTCTGCCCCAAAGCACTTCCACATAAACTGCTTTAAGCCCTTGTTTGCAGCATCAGTGAAGATACCAACCCTGCTTCTGACTCAGCAGCAGTGAAAACATTCATTGTGATAGAAAAAAACTTGTCTACCCCACCTGGCATCACACACACCCAGAGGTGATTTGTCTAAGATCACTTTCATCATTATCTTGAGTTATCAGCAAGGTGTCACAAAGCTGCAGTGGCAAAAGTCAGTTGTACCCAATTCACATGCTCAGCTAAAACATTTGTAGCATCTCAAATGTATCACTAAGGGTCCCTCAGTTGGGTTTTTTTCAGATGCATATAATAGCTCAGCTATCTGAGATAACTTCAGAAGTTAAAATAAAAAGAATCCTGCTGTCCTTGGACATTAGTCCCCATTTGTTCAAACAGAATTTCACATTGTACACAAATACTGTGTAAGCACCGTTCTGCATATAAAGAATCAAGTACAGGGCTCAAGATTTTTTCAAGTGGGCCATCTACTGCAGCATATTACCTGTTTATCTCTTCTGCTGCATTATTCAGGTATGCACCAATTTACACTGAGTGCTACATGTCAGGAGAAGAGCTCTGATTTACATAAACCTGCCCAAAATTAGCACAGTATTCCGAACCGGCTCCTCACTGAAATAAGGCCTGACATCAGCTGCCAGCTTTTTATAACTGAACACATGGCTGCCAGTATTTCTGCTTATGAAGAATGCAGTCTGGAGAATATGATCTGGGCTGCCACAGTCTAATATCTCAAACATGAGGCAGCTAAAGTGGGTGTTTTCAGAAATTTGTCTCTGACACTAGGTTGGTGACTTTGCCCTTTACAGGGATTTATTCTCCTGTACTGACAGTAGAGGATTAATGAGAGAAAAGAACCAGGGCACTAGGAAAAATGGTTTTCTAGATCACTAACCACATTTCCCAAACGTGTGTTAAAGTCCCTAACACCCAAAACCAACTCCCCCACACTTAGGATTCATATTATAAAAGCATCAAAATGCAAGCCAAACCAAGATCCCTAAGGAATGTTTCTGTAAATACTGTGCTAATTTAGCATCAGCACTAATACACAGCTTCGTTTCACAGCATTAACAAATCTGAAAAAAACTGTCCCCTCTTTTAAAAAGAAATTGATCAAGTGCTCCTTTAGAGAAATGGAATTATACAAAGGCATTTTAATACAAAAATATGACACTGAAGCATCCACATGTATGTGCACACACAAACTACTGCCAGTCTCCAGGAGTTCCACAGATTCAAATACCAACACCAAGTATTTCAGGAATTGAAAGTGGCAATTTATTGTGCAGGGAATAGAGAGCTGGCTATTACCTCACCAGCAAATATCAGATCTTTTTCAAGATGCCACGGAGCCTAAAGGCACTTGGAGAATAATGGAGTTCCAGGAGATGCTGAACTCCCACAGGCACAGAGAAAATGGAAAGAAAGAAGTCACTCGCGTGCCTTCAGCAGACTATTTAAAAACAGCAATGTATTTCTGGAGCAGGTTTCAACAAACAGGAAAAACACGGGGCGGGGGTGGGATGGTAACAAAGGAGGGATCGAGATACGGCAACAGGCAAGCTGCTGCCTCGTGTGAAAACCCAGCCAGCAGCCAGCACTTCACTGCTGAGGGCGATGAGCACGGTGAAACACAAAATCCTGGACAGCAGGCACGCCTAGGCATCAGATGGGGCACACTCTCCTCAGCAACCTGTGAGAAAAGTGGTTTGGAATTTTGCTTGGGGTTTTTTTTTGGATACAGAAGTTGCTAGAACATCTGAAGTGACCAAAGAAAACTTACCACCCAAGGGCACTTCCAGGATCTGAAGCTGACTGCAGAGGAAACGCAATTGCCCTCAACAGAGAAAATGACTGGAGAGAAACAGCCCAGTGCCAAGGTACCCACAGCAGCCACAGCCCAGTGCCAAGGTACCCACAGCAGCCGCGTGGCCCCGTCGTGGGCCTTGGCAAACACTTCTGGTCCTGCTTACTGCTGGAGTCACATAACTACTGACTCCATATAACTGCTGTTAGGGCAGGTTCAGAACACCTTCAGTAACAGTACCACAAGGTCCCCACGCTGGAGAAATCAGACTCAGGCACAGCATGGAATTACTGTGTTCCGAGGCACTTGAAGCCAGCGATGTCACGAGAACTGAAGGTAGTGGATGAAGGCAGGGATTTATGAAGTTACAAAACACCTTCTTGAATCACACCCAGTCACACTGCAGAGATCCTGCCTGTTAAAAAGGAAGCTCGACATTTCATTTAAAAGGTCGTGCAATATAAAACTTTAAAGAGGAAGGGCTAGAACTGAAGTCAGTTTTCCAAAGTCAAATGCTTTGGGTTTGGAGCATGAGTCACTTCATGCCACTCATCTCCTGTGTTTGAGCCCTGTCCCCCAAATACTTCGGGGCTGGAAAGAGGAAGTCTGGTGAAGCCCTGTTCTTCAGATGGGAAGTTCCTGTAGCTCTGAGCACAACAGCACGCTGGGCTCCGCTTTCCCCATCTTGTTCAGACACCAGCAGGAGATTCAGAAAGAGAAGATGCACCCCAAAATCTTCAAGTAAATACTAGGTAAGACCGTAGGAAGAGGTGGCCACGCCCAGCCAGTCAAGCACACTGTGTAGATTCGTGTATCTGTATTTAGAACTTTATTTTGTTTTATTTTAGAATAAAGGTGCAGCCTCAGTGTCTTCAGCTTCCCCAGACAGACTCCCAGGAAGCCTTGCAGCAGGGCTCAATTTGATCACAGTTTAATTGCACCATAAACTGGAGCAGCTCAGACTCACAGATAACGATTTACTGTCATTTTAACAGTTCTGCTCCTATGGGAAGCAGCAAATGCCAAGATCTTATCAGGGGCTACAGAATTGCTCCTAATCCATCTACTGAGGCACTCACACTAAGGAGAGCAATTCACAAAAATTATAGAAAGACTTTATATAAAAAAAGTAATCTTAGCTTAAAAAACAGGTTTCCTCTTAAAGCTGGCACTGAAAAAAATGACGACACTGCTGGAAAAGATGGAAGAGTAAAAAAGTTACAATAAAGTCAAGTGGACGGTGCTCTTTTCCCAAGCTGTCACGACGGGCTGATTTCAGAATGGAAATACCCCTACAGTTCACTGAGGTTGCAAAGACCTGGAGAGAAGAGCACAAGAAAACCAGCAAGCACCTACTTCACACAAATGGGAAAAGGTCTTTGGATTCAGCATGGGAGGGAGCAAACTGAGGCCCTGAACTCCACAGCAAAAGAACTTCATGAAGATACAAAGCACACAACTGCTCATGTAACCCACTTTGACAAGGAAGATTTGATTGCTTATCTACATTAAGCTTTACATCAGGATATTTGGGCAAGAACAAGAAATGAGGATGTAACTTGTAGGTAAGAGGAAGGTCATTGAAAATCAGGTAAGTGAACAGACAGTTGCATCACACAACATAAATCTTAACAAGCAGCAGCAGAATTCTAGCCAGCTAAGTGAAATCAATGTGGATTTTATTACCCTTTAAAAATGTTTTATCTAGTCTCCTAGTTTTGCTTTCAAATAAGACATGGTAGTATTGATTTGCTTATTAATCGCCCTCAAAAAAAAAGAAACCAGTTGCCCGCTATGTCAAGCTTCTTCCTGAGGTCAAGCAGCACAGAGAGGAAAGGACAGGCTTGTTTAAAGTTCAACACCACTATTACACGAGGTTAAAATAAATAAATGAATAAGAAATCGCACACTTGCAACATGGTTTTCCTAGAAAGCCCCCTGCTAATTCAGCACTGCCCGGGCACTCCGAACAGGCCGTGGCACAGCGGCCTGGGAGGGTTTGTGACACCAGGCAGCTGCTGGGAGCACGGAAATAACCCCCCAGGAGAATGTAAACTGGGCATGATTGCTATATTAAATCATATCACCACGTGGCAAAGTGGGCTCCTTTTTCCCAGGCCCATGTTTCTCACAGCCAGCAGGTATTCCAGACTGTCTCTCACCGCTGACCAGTTCCAACACGCCTCGCTGCAGGACTTCTGAAAGCAAAGCCCGTGGTCCCTTCCTGCAGCCACTTCATCGGGGCAGATCACCCAGCACTGCAAGCGCTCGGTTCCACCCCTGCACTGAGCGGCTGCCAGGGCCTGGCTGTGCACTTCCAGAAGGGAGAAAGCCACAGGCTCGTGTCACTTCCAAACTTCACCGGTGCATTTCTTTTGCATCTCGCCAGAAGGAGGGCACTGCTGTCACTAAAGCACAGCACTGCTGCACAGCTGAGCTGCTCAGATTCCCGTATTGCTTCAGTGTCATCTGCAATGGGTAAAAACTGATTTTTCAGTTCTGGTTGTTTGAATGTTGCAGCAGAGCCAGAGAAATCAAAGAGCTATACTTTAGTATCAGGTTAAAGAATTACATGAGACTTCTCAGATTTCATTAAGTTCAAAATATAGTTTGTCCTTGAAATTTATGACCCATAACAGAAGAAGTTCAGAGCTGCTGGCAGGAGCACTCTACTTCTGCTGTTTTGTAGCCATGTACTCACTGCCAAAACAGGAAACAACTGAATGGAGCATCAGTGCAAGAAAACAACTCAAGTTCCCTTTCTTCTTCACATCCATCTCTATTTTTCCTCCCAGATACTCAGTCTGCTCCAGAAGTGCATCTTGGACATTATTGGAAGGATAGAGACATTTGAGAATGCGAAATGGCTTTTTCTTGACAGCTGTTGTGCAAAAGCAAAGCTTTGCTATCTGTATCATCAAACAAAGTCAGTGCCAGGAAATAAACCACACTCTCATTAACGTGTCAAGAGGTTCTAACTCAGTTGCTCTTCTTCTCCAAGAAAAATAACCACCGAGATGAGATCCAGATCCTGCTTTGCCCAAACATTAGGGGTCTCTACGTAAAGAGTTTTGGTTTAACCTCACCTCAAATAGACTGGTGCATCCCACAGACCAGATACCTACATAACTCCTAAAGGAATTTAGTCTGCATAGCAAATCCAGACCTTAATTTTTTTGCAGTATGGGTTTTGTGTGAGTTTAAAAATGTATCATTGCTGGCCTGTAGGGTATTCCAGGCTTCACAGACTGACAACTGTGGTTATAAACAGTCCTGCTTTCCTAGTTACCTAATATTTTCATTCTGACATCTCACAAGCCATCTAAGAGCATTACAGCTTCTGCAGAGCTACCACCACCAAAAAACCACAAACAAAATCCAAAGGTTTGCAGGCTTCAGAGACGAGAAAAAGACATGAACCCTGCAAATGCTAGAACGTAAGGGAAGGATGAGAAACACTGCTCACACCTTTCCATGTGCTGCATAATCGAGGTATTTTCTAGAATTTAGACAAGCTGCAAATAGTATGTTTCAACTGGAAACAAAAGGACAAGAGATGCCCCCCACTGCAGAGAGTTTACTCTTTCTCCAGGGGATCTCTGGCTTCATGAAATAGGAACCATGGAATAACTCACCTTGGAATTTTTACCTATACTCACTCAGAGCGCTCTGCTCTCAGAGATACTGTGCTGATAACCTCAGTTAATGTTAAGAAAGCAAGACTCTACTATCTCCCCCAAGTCTTGCATAATCCATTACCACCATTTAATCTTAAAATAAATGAACTATTTTGATTAATAAGCAAATAAGATAATCAAATGTAAGTCTTGCTTCCTCACCAGACAATACATTCCAAGTTTTACCAGTTAAAAGCTGAACAGATCTTTACAGATTCTTTTTCCTTTTCTCCCATTTTTGATCCCAGTGTATGCATCTGCTCCAAGACTCTTGGCTCTGAACACATCCTGCTCTTCTATTCACTTAGGCATGCTGGCACACTGCCCACTGAAAGAACACAGATTTGCAGAATATCTGGCGTTACCTACAGCTAAGGAGGAATCTGAGAGGCCACAGCAGAACTAGGTATTGTACCAGCAGAGAAGGACATTATCGCCTTCTGCTGAAGAGATTCCAGGCAGTTGTTTAGTGCTGGATCTACTGGCACAGTTTAAGCCCCCCTAAGTCAGTTGGGAAGATTATTAACACACTCATCTAACGAACTGTGCCACTGCAGCGAGCAGGAGCACGCAGACACACAACAAGCTCTGTGGGCTCCATGAGTAACATCACAAGTGAGTCTGAAAGCAGCCAGCCCTCAGTACTTGAGCTCGACTCTTCCTACTGAGCCTCGATGAAGTTTTTTAAAAAGAGCCTTCACTGTAGATCAAGACGTGCACTTCACATGCACTGAGCTACAACCGAAACTTGTCTGTGGTGTTTGTGTCCTTTCACCTTTTCCTGGAAAGTGTGTTGACTAAAAGCCAAACAAACAGCACAGCACTTTAGCTGCTTAACAGACAAACACCGCAGTCATTTCACTCAGGACAAATATTTTAAAGAAACAAAATAAGATTGCAAATGTTTGATCTATTTTTCACAAAAGAAATGCCAACATTCATGCAGTTGTCTCATCGGCAGTTTAAACTCACACAGTTGCAGAACCACCACAGCATTATTTTTAATCCTTTTGGACATTACATGAGTTAAACACATCTAGGTTACTAACTGGTATCTTAAAAATACTGGTCACAATAACAGACAAACAGACAAGTCCAGTATTCCCCATCTACAGTGACATCTGCTCATCTGTGACGTGCAGAATTTGCTAAAATACCAGAAATGTCAAAGAAAAAAGGGCAGTTTGCAATTCCCAAGTGATCTTAATTTTGTCAAGACTATTTTCAACAGAAGGTACCACATGTGGGACAGTGAATTGCCGAGCACACTCCGTGACTTCCAGCGAGGCCCTGCTGCAGGGCGGCCGGAGGCAGCTCCACCCCGAGGTGCGTTCCCACACCACGGCCCACACCAGCTCCAGCCCCTTCCCTGCAGCGTTACGGAACGGTCCATGGAAGGACAACCCGAAGCAGAGCTCCCAGCAAAGGGTGATTCCCCAGACACTGCAGCTGCTCTGGGTCGCTATCGGGTTCCCTCCCCAGGACAGCCGGAGGGCAGCGGCTGCCAGCGCAGCCCGGGCGCTGCTGAACCGGAGGCCTCTTCTGGGAAAGGAGCTGAAGGAAAACGACAAGTGTTTGTAAAGCACTCCAAAACACCAGCCACGCATACCTGGGAACACCACCTCAGCAACTCATTAGCTTTCCCTTTCGTCCCTAACTAATTGAAACTAATTAGGGAGCAGCCATGAAGCACCAGGGAGTGCAGTCAGGAGTAAGGCCATGACTCCCTCAGGGACAGCTACAGCACCTACAAAATACACCAGACCTGAGCAGCACCTGTAGTGTGGCTGAAACTTCCAGCTCCTACAAAGTCATCATCTCTCCTGAATCCATCGTTTTGCTTATCCAGTGGAGATAAATGATTTGGGACATTTTATAGTTCTAACCCTCAAGGCAATCCCAACAAATCAGAGAAATAAAAGGTTTTTTAAATGGTCTCCTAGTGGTGAGGTTGGGGTTTTTTCCAGTTTGGTTTTATACCCACACATTTAGTACCAGGACAATGCCTTGGAAGGCATGTGATTCCCTGAGTAAGATCACAAGGATTTTTAACCCTGATTTAGCCAACAGGACGATGCTTCTCACACTTCTCAGCCTGTTCTGCAGCACTGCTTCTGTCACAGAGAGATGAGGAGGCTCCAGCAGAAGAAAACAGACACCTCTCCTGAAGGTACCACTGACTTCATTAAAGGGGTTACCACTAATGAACACCAAAGAAGTTTACATTACTACTCGAAAACAGGAAATAATCTGACCTCAGAAATTCTGGTGGGTGCTCAAAACAAAATTACAAACCGGCTGGAAGAGATGTCTACACAGAGACAGTGTGAGAGCAAAAAACTTCACCAGTGTCAGAGAGGCCGTACAGAACCACACGTGTCTGAAAACAGAAAATCTGAGTTGTCAAAGAGCTCCAGACTTCCCATATTTACTTATCAAGCTCCTTACAAATTCAGCAACTTGGCTTGGCACCTCACAAAACTTCCCAAAACCACAGGCAATGCAGTGAGTAATCGGGGAAGCAGGAGACTTCTTGCACCCCGAGACTCATCATCAATTCCTTTTCGTTACGCTGTTAACACGACATCAGCATTTGCTGCAAAGGGAGAAGATGGGCTGGTGGTGAGAACGTGCACACACATAATCCTTTGCTCATCAGAGACTCAGAGCTACAAAAATATACTGCTAGGGTTTACAAAGCAAAATACCACACATTTTTCACATCGCTGTTATTGTCCTTTGAATACTCTAATGTCAAGTTTGTTGCTGTCATTACATTCCAAAATAAACATCTCTGTCTTCTTGGACTGCTAAAACACTAAAGGGCTCCAACGAGAACGAGACCTTGTTCTAGAGCAGGGATCTTGATCTACTCGCTCCCTTCCAAGCAGCCACTTGTGTCCCCCCTGAGGAGCGGTGCCCGTGCCCCAAGGAAGCCCCCGGTAAGGACAGGCAGAAGACACCTCCTGGTTGCTGTAAGGGATGCTACTTGTGTTCTCCAAGCGGATTAGTTCCCAGCTGGGATGCTCCAACTCCTTTGTTTCTAACTTTGGAGCCAATGTTTCTCAGTACCATTTCAGGAACCCAGCCCTTCGCTGTAACCAACAGCTGTGATGGGACAACCCTGGGCTTCTCCTTTCAGAAGGGAGCAATTTCCCATTTCTCTGGGCAACTTTTTTAGGCTCTTGTAGGAATACTTTTGTCTTCCCTGGTTCCTGGGGGCAAGGGAAGAAAGCTGTGGATGAGCTCCTCTACCCCGTCATGAGCACTATGGAAAAAAGAGCTGGCCCTGGAAGGGAGCCCCGCTCAGAGCCGTGGGGGCCAGGCCTGGGAATCCTGCATTCCTCTGGCACTTTTGGTGAGAAACTCCTAAATACAAAAGCACTTCTAGATCAATTCTCAATGGCGTACTTTCCATGATGACACAAAGCCAGAAACAAAAGGATTCTTACCCAGGAATCAGAACTTCTGGAGTTTGCCTCATTTTTATTTTCTCAATTTGAGTTGGTTTGAAAATCACTTACCATCACGAAAACAGGATTTTGTGAAAACAAAATAAATTTGCAAGCCTCATTTTCTACCCCCAACACTGACTAAAACTAAACTCAGATCTTATCTAATATAATTTACAGGATAGAGTAAGAAAGCTATTGGTGTTCACAGAAGCAAATACGAATTACAATGGTTTTTCTTTAATATTTATCCGGAGTTAAACGAGTTATAAATGCATTTAGAAAGTACAGCCAGTTAAAGCAGTTTTAGACACCAGCTTGCCATATGCTATGTTAAAATTAGACTGATTTTTTTTAAAAAAAAGCAACAAATTTATGCATGAAATGGGCCTATTCAGTACACACAGATTTTGAGGAATGTTTTTTCTCATCCAGTAATCTCTGCAGAAAGTTCCAAACAAAGCTTAGTAGAAAAAAGAAACTAGTTCAGAATGTGATTCTGAAGCTATCTTCACAATATCTCACAGAACTGCAAACACTTTGTTTGATTTAAAAAGTAATGGACTGGTTGCACTAAAAATGCTCATTGTCAGGGTGATAAATACACAACAATGTAATTTTTAGAAGTAATAACATGGGTACCACTGAAAACTAGAGACCTTGTAAGCTGACTAAGAATAGTAATTTGAATTCCTAGCTTAGTCAGCTTGGCCAGAAACAGCTGTGTTCACCGTAACCTCTAATTAGTTTGCATGTTTAAGAGCCCCGAAGATTTTTTCCCTCTCCAAAACCTACTAAATTAGCCTTCACAGCACAATGCCATTACCACACCAAATGCAACAGAATATTCAGACTTTGAGGACTTGCCACTATTCTTTCTGAAGTGTTTCATTTATAAAGGCAAACATTCTCATTTGATAAGGTAAAGGCCATCTCCCCTCTGTGTGGAGCATTCAGAAGAGCCTGCCTTGAAAGGTAAAGACAAGGTCCAGTTCCCAGCTGTTTAAGATAAGAAAGGTCTCAGTTCTAACACAAGTAAACTGTTCATTACTTTGAAACACTGAGCAACCACAGTCAGAATTCAAAGCAAATTTCTCTTCCCTCATGGCTAAGGGGTGTCCTTCTCCATAAATTATTTCATTCACACTGGGTACTCCAATGTGAATCTAAAAGCTAACTTGAACTTCCTAATGTATATGCACATGTTAATGAAATAGTCACACCATGACCACAGAGGGCCACATGTTCAGACCATGTCAGTGTTACTTTTCTATTTAGAGTACTATAGGACAAGCAACAGCCATATTTCCAATTTTCTACTAATTCCATCAAAATTCTCCAAGTTATAAGGTTGCATGTAGAGGAAGTACTAAAACAGACGAGAAAGGAAGTGGAGGAATTGTTATATAGGAAATTGTGAACTCTGCTTTACCTACTAAAAAAACATCATCATCTACATCTTATTCAGTGCCAAACCTAATTTCCTTGAAGATGTTTGTACCATGTGTTGCTTTACTGGTTTCTTGAGATGCAGTTTTTCAGTCAGATGTGTGAGGGGGAAAACTGAATTGATTTAGTATCAAGGAACTCCATGCATTCAAAATGATGAACCGTATGTCACACAGGTACCAGCTCCATAACGTAGGAGGGTCTGCCTCCTGCATTCTGTTTGTCCCCTACAATGAAGGGTGCAAGACCAAATTCCAGCAAGTTCTAATCTATGGCAAAAGAATGTTTCACCATGTTGGTCATTAGTAAGTAGACAGGCAATGGAACTACAGATTCATTCTGCCAAAGCATGCTCACTACACTATTACTAAAAGCTTTTTATCATTTCTAACCTAACAAGATTCCAAGAGTTTAAAGAGAATGTACAATTAACAGGATTGCACAATGCAGGTTCGTGCCTCTGCATGCTGGGAAAGGTCAAACTCAAGCTTTGCTCCTACAGCAGAACCAGCAACCAGTCCTGCTTTCAGCAGCTTTGTTTCTCAGCATACTGCCCAAATCCCTCTCTGGGAACCCGAATTAGCTGTAACTGCTTAACTACCATTCCTGTTAAGAGGCTTTAAGTATCTTTTCTTAAGTAACACTTTTGGACTGAAATTGAAGAAACTTGCTGGATTACAAATTTGCATGAACAGCTTGTTTCAGTTGGGATCTGTTTAACGTGGTTGCTGTTATAATCACAGATGCCCACTTCACCATACTTAGAATATTCAAATTTGGAAAGGAAAATTGTAGCGATGATTAAAAGCATACTGAATTCACTGAATGGTGCAACCTACAGGTTGCCAAGCTACTGCAATGCACACAAAAACCTGCTGAGAACAAACAATACTGCTGAAAACAGATGTTAGATAAAGCAGAATTAGGATACTCCTGGTTTTTCACATGACTGTCTAATTTGTGTTTAGGAAAGCAATATTACTAAGCTAGGTTAATATTAAACCTTACAGCATTCTGAACCCGAGCTGCTCAGCTCCCAGTTCACGGCCCAAACACAGTTTTGGGTAAGTCAAACACTGCTGCTGTTTCCCCAGCCCCACACGTGTTCCCTGCCTGTGTGACTGGCGTGTCCTGCAAGGGCTGCAGGGGCACGCTGGCAGTGGTGGGGACAGGACAGACTGTCCAGCCTCCACCTGGCTCTGGGGCAGGATGCCTGGACACCTCTGTTCTGCACCTAAGTTTAACACAAGTTGCACATAAAAGCACAGTGTTTATGCAACTACTTCCAGAGTAGTAAACTGCTCTAAGGGTAAGAGAGAAAAAGCCAACGTGTTTTTTGGAAAGAGAAACTTAACCCTTAAATACTTATAGCAGAGATGTAGATGTGTAAGAAAATCCACCTATGGCCAACAAGCCTGGGAACTGGTGTAAAGACAACCCCTCCCTTAACCCCAAACCAGCCAGACCTCACATGCTAAAATGTATTCAGTATTTTTAGTTCTCCGAGTTGAAAAGCAATGCTTCAAGACACTGACAGAACCAATCCTGCATTATTAGAGGATGTTTTAACTGTCACTACCAGGACAGAGAGCTTTCACGTCCAGCTGTACAGGACATCTTCTCATCTGAAAGCAACTAAGAGTTTATAAAAACAAATGTCAGTGTTAAACAGGGACATCACATAATCAAGGGAAGTGCTCACAGACATCCTAATGCAGGACAGATTAGCACTCTGCACTCCAGCACATGAAAAAGACTGCAAAACCTGACAAGCCAGGCCTTCAAAGGACTGGCGAATGCTCCCCATGCTAATGAAACAGACTGCAGAGTGAGAGTCAGTTGCGTGGATCAGATGAGATAAACAGTATTGCCACTTCAAAAATCTACTCATCCTGCTAGCTTAAAATAATTAAATCCGAGAACTAAACCAACTGATTTAGCAAAACCAAGCAACCCTAACAACTTCTACCTCTTGCAGTGGCAGTATCCTCTCTGGAAACACATGACTCCTATTACTTCCAGCACTCCTTGCCAGCCCAGACAGTGCTGCACTGAACCCACCACACCCCAGGCTCCACCAGACTCTTGCTCATCATGTTCCACTTCCTGCCAGCCGAAGCCAGTTATCAGCTGTGACTAAACATGCTTTATCACTTGATGTCTACCTCAAATCCTCATTTGCAGCTGTAGAACAGATCTGGAACACATACAGAAAAAAGAATACTAAAAAATGCAGTAAATATCTTTAAATAAACCCTTCACACCTATCACAGCCCTTTCCATTCCCCAGCCCCCGGAAGACAGCTACACCAAAGGCTTCTCAGCACTGATCCACAACTAAAGGTTATCAACTATCAGAATCACACACAAGTTCCTCCTCTAACATCAATACTGCTGAGGGCAAAGCATTTTTAGATTATTCTTCTGCAAGTATTTCAAGACACAATTTTGCCTGTAGAGAGAGAGTTTTATATGCAGAACACATGGTTAGCAAAGACTTCGGTACAAGAAAACCCAAAAGATGTAGGTGTTATTACATGAAAGCAACAAAGTTTGAGTGCCTGCTCCTAACTGGGTAGCAATATTAACTTATTTAGCTACTCTTAAAAGATAACAAGCATGTTTTACCACCCCAAATTTCATGTGGTAGAGAACTCAGCAGGCAGAGCAGAACAAAAGGAATTTCCTGCTGTCAGCCAGTCAGTCACAGAGGAGTATCCTGTACACTGGATTGTGTGGGCAACCAAGCAAAGCCTCGTCTGACAGGCTTGGCTCCCAGTGGAGACTCCTGATGGTCAGCTTTACACAAATTATAAACATGAAATCAATGACAAATAAGACATAAGTCAGTAGTTTCCATGAAACCTTTCTGCTCTGTCTGCTTCCTGACAGGCTCTAAAAAGACTGGTAAGATTAGACCTCTCCACTAATGCTCTCATGTGGGCTAATAAATCCAGGAACTTCGCAGCTGTAAAGATTTTGCATATTTTCAACCTCCTGTTCCAATCTTTTGCCTCTACTGAACACCAGACGAGTCTGATGGACACAGGACAAAGAAGCTCCAGAAGTGGGGGCCCCCTTGTAAACAGCCCTGGTTCCTCAGCTCTTCTCCAGAGAAGGGCTGAGCACTGTGGGTTTTGTACCTCCAGCTGATCAGACCTTCCCTCTCCCCAGGCCAACGCTGCCCAAAGTCAGCGCCCGCTCTGCCCTGCAGCTCCCAACAGAGCCAGGCTGCCACACGCTCTCCTGGCTTATCTCTTAGGAGGTGTGCCAGTTATCAGGGATTGCTGGAGAACAGAAGGCAACTGCTATCCACGGGGAAATCATTAATGAGCCAGCAGGTAATGCTGCTCATGGCAAACACCAGGGCCCCAGCGCTCACACCGAGCCCCAACCCTGCCTGCAGTGCTCCGCCGATTCCACCCCGGCTCCCGCGGGAACGCGCACGGATCAAAGGAAGGGGTTTGCTGCCTCCCAACACACACTGTCCCGCACATGTTCCCTACAGGAGCTCTGGAACAGCACCCGGGCAGATCTGCTCTGGTTATGAAACACTTGAGGCCAATTCTGAGAAGGTTTCAATACTGGGAATGAAAACGAAGTACAGCCTGAAACACGATTCTTGTTCATGACATCCCACAGACACCCTGAAGTTCTAGGTAGCAACTGCGATTTACTGTGAAAATCCTGCACTGGCAGAAGTTTAAGAAAGAAGTGACAGTGTTGATTTTCAATTAATTAAACTCTAAAGGAAGAAAGCAAAAAGATTTTCCATAGTTGGGTAGCTGTCCATCCCCCCTCCTTCACTGGGTAAAATTCCCCATTTCTCTTCCACTTCTGGAAATACCCAGAAATTTTGTCATATGTGTCAATATGTATTTTAGCTGTTTAATAAGCTATGTAGTATTTTTCCAGTTCTTGCTCCAGTGACCCACCCTTTCCTTCTTTCCAAAAGAAGTTCCTCTTACTAAAACCTCTTGCTCGTGTCAGAGTTGTCTTTTCCTGTAGCCCCCATCTTTAGTCACTGATGGCTGTGCAAATGTTTAGAAAGGAGATACAATTTCACACAAGGATGGCAGAGGTTTAGTCCTACTTCAAGCAGCTGCAATGATCGTACAGAAGACAGTGGAAAAAACAGGCCCCACACAGTAAAATGGAATCGAGATCTTCTGAACTAGCATGGGTTATTTTTCCTGTCAGAAAAAGGAAGTATACTCTTCCTTAGTCAAAGATGCATTTTTAAAATAGATTTCACATTTTACTTCCTGCCATCACATTAAAAGGTCACGCTGTTTATGTTACTGTAACCTGTTACTGTGGGATCAGGAATGGTATAAACAAGCAATTCTCACTGAACTGTGCACAAGGGAAGAAGGTTATGAGAACATTCCTCTTTATGTGCAGAACTCTTGTTCCATGTAAATATAAAGAAGCTGAGAAACAAAGTGTCTTTTGTAGGATGGCTCTCAGCATCAAGTACTTGACGAATCCAGTACTTGACAGAAGCAGCATAAAATTCTGGGAACTTCAGATACAAGAAAAAGCACCTGACAGATCACACATATAATAGCTACTGTAAGTTCAGAATAGTACTGTGTAGTAGCATTTTGAAGGAGCAACTATTTTGGCACATGAAGTACAGAGAGCTTTCAGCCCGGAGGGGAGGGTTTCCTCTGCCTGCAGCGAGGTCTGCCCAGTTCCACACTCACCCCTGGTCTCCACAGATGTCTTTCTGTAATTGCACAGACTGGCAGAATGCAAAACCTGCTGTATTGTTGCTTTATTTTCTATTTCTACTGATGTACAAACTGTTTTAACCTCCTAAGGAGAAGAAAAAGACTGCACCGAACAATGCAAATCTGATTAAATGATCTCTCCATCATTAGTGAAACAGGAAATCTTCACCACTGATCTCTTCATCCTCAGAGCTGAAGGTGACTTTTGACCCCTTAAACCACATGTTCTCAAAGCATCCACAACAACCAAGAGCTGAGACAACTGTGGAGCTCCTTAAAGGCCTGGATCCCAACAGGAGGAAACAAGATATTCCATATACCAATCAAGCTTTAGTTCCTAACAATGGAAACAGGCCTTTAACGGAGGTACCAGTGCCCTATTTAGGCAGATCACACATGGGATTGATGTTGGATGCAGCAGAAAGGGTTTTTCATTTCTTCCGTGAAAGATATGCCCAACTAGGAGGTGGAACTGTCTGAATATTTTTTCATTCCAGAGGCTAACAAATCAGCAGCTAAATAAGGTACATGTTCAGCATCAGTGGCACCAAAAGAATTCTGCCTAAAAGGATAATGTAACTTATCACACAAGCAAGGACAGGTAGGAGACAGGAAGAGAGTATCCTCTAAAACCAAAAATCACTGTAAAAAAAATATACAGCATAAAAACAATTTGGGAGGAATCACATCTGACTTGGTGTTGATGACAAATGTTTTGAGCTGAAAAACAGAAAGACTCTAACTGCAACAGTTAAACCACAGATCTCTGAAGTGAGCTGGATTCATGCTGCTTTCACAAGCAGTTGCCCTTAACCAATTTGTTACTCCACTATACACAAATGCAAACCCCAGTAAGTCATTGAAACAATGTGTTTATCAGTGCATATGCTAGGATAAAGCCTTGTGCAAGATGAAAGCACATGGAAAGCGTACAGCATTAAAAATAAGAAAAAACAGAATTAAAAACATTTTTAAAAGTTTCATATTATGCCAGCTCACTTTCCTTCCCAACAAGGATAGAATTTTTTCGCTGCTGTTCTATGAACCTGCTTTCTTAAATGCAGAAAACACAACCCAGTTTGAAAGTAGATCAGCTATCACTATTAGCAGAATCACACAAACTTCCAAGAATCACCTTTACCAGTTTTTCTTGGTATAATATGACAGGTAAGCTGTTGAATCTTAGCTGTATTCTGCGTGGGTGAGAGAAAAAGCACATCTGAATTCACAGGCTTCGGTAGAAAATGAATTGGCATTTGTACTACATGATCTACAAAGTGAACACACAAAGGCACTTGGATGCTCTATCAAAGTGCCTCTCCCAGTCAAACCAGCAAGGGCATGTCTCCTGGCACCAGAAAGAAAAGAAACCACCTCTTCTGCAAATCAACATGAAACAAGTTAACCAATGACTAAAAAAAACCCAGAAAACCTCAAGGGTAAGCACTGCAAACATCCAAGCTCACAGATCAGATCAAGTCTGTGTTCATTATGAACACTGCAGAGAAGCAATCGCTTAGTAAGGAATCACTGAGTATCCTCAGGTGTTTAATGAGGCTAAATTCACAATCCAAACAGATACTTAAGTCACGCAAGTGACACTGATCTAAAACCTGGTAATTCTCATGTTTACAAGAAAGTAGCAGTGATATTTCGGTGCAAGCCACATCTTACAAAGTCTCGGCTACAGAGAACCCTTGGAGAAAGTCTATTTGCAAAGCAAGTATTACAGGAAAACATTTAATTTTATTGTTTAGTTAACTATAGGATGAACTGTTATTTCAAACCTACCCAGCATATTTAGAAAGTTATTTTAGTCTGAAAAATATTTGGTCTACCACTACCACATTTTATTCTCTGCTTGCAAGGGCTATTTCTATTTGAATTTACCATCATTTGGTATGTGGCCAACACTGCTTTCTCCTTAACAGTTTCCTTCTATCCATCCGTGCTTCCAGCACACACTGGAGGCATCAGCACCATGTGAAGAACACGACACCATAAAACCCTTCCAAAAATGCTCAGAAGCCGGTGAGTACCGTGTGCATACGGTATGATTTCTAAATTTTTAGCAAATGATAACCGTAACAGGCTCCATTTTTCCATGCTCTACTTCCAGCAAGGCTATCACAGAAGCTCTGGGTTCAAGTACTTAGATTTGAAACTCCGTAGAGCAAGCAAGAGTAAGTGGCTCAGTAGCTTTATGTAATGGTACTTACCCAATCTCAAATCTGCCAGCAGCACACACAAGTGGTGCTGGTCTGAAAAAGCCAGCAGCAAAACCTAAGCCGTGCAGCAGAGTGCCCTGAGCCAGTCCCAACAGCACAAAAGGCACCCCCACCTGCAGCTGAACAGCAGCTCTGATTTTCAGGGAGGACCCCGACTTTGTGAGCCACAGACACTTTGCTTCTCCACCACTAACCGTGCACACATGGAATATCTTTAGCTTATCGAAGGCACAGAGAGACTCCCTGCAGCTCTGAGCTCTGAACCAGCTTTCCACAACCAGAGCCAACTGCGCTAAGCCTCGAATGAATCAACAGAGCACGAATTAAGCAGTGGCAAGGCACTGCATGCAGAGACCTGCAGCTAGAACTGGCAGAATAAAGCACAAAGATGCATTTATAATAAGTCATGTTCATGCCACAATTTATCTGCTGCTTAGCACCAGGGCAAAGGAGTAACCCAAATGCTTTGAGACTGCAGCCTGCACTCGTGCTGCAGCTTCTAAACCAAAAGCACTTGTAGAGCTTCCTGTCCACTGACTTTAAAAACACAACACAACCACACTCTTACAAGTCCTCAGGTCAACCATTTCACAGTTTACATTCAGCATCAAAATCCATCTACATATTCTACAAATATTTTTCCAGAGACAGTGAATACCTAAGAAACTTCCCATGCCTTTTCCCTCTTGACAGAGGGATATCCAAAATGTCCACAATACCTTTCTCTCTTCCTCCTATAATCTGAACGAAGTTCATTAACTTTCATAATTTGTAGTATTTTAGTTTAGCTTAGAGAGGTTTGGAAAAACTAACATTCGCATTAATATTTGGTTAAAAGACCCTCAAAAATTAATAAAGAAACTGAGAACAGTTATGTGTCTCTTACAGGCTTCAAACCCAACTCCAACTACACTTCAGCTTTCCAGAGCATAGTTCTGTTTTTAGGACACTCACTTCCAAACATGCTTGAAAATCTAAACTATGTCCAGTTCTTTCTTATTATATATTCCACTAACTATAAACACTGAAAAGAGTGCACATTTTAGTTTCATTTTGCTACCTTCACGTGGAAAACTCTGCATGAGCTGTCCCCAAATGTCAGCTGTGCCTCCATCCATAGTGAATGGAATCCCCAGTTAAATGGTACACCAGTAAATAATTCAGAGGTATTTTTACTGCTCCTGATAAGCACATCAAAGTTAATATCACTGGCCAACATACTAAAGTCAACATATCTAGTTTATATAAACACAAGCAGCTACTCTACCTGTATTTGAGGGTTGTGTTTTTAAGATAATATCTCGTTCTATCAGCCAGTGTAAGAAGTTAGAAACTAAAATATCTCCTAAATTTCTGAAAGACTTCTGCACGTAAAGTTACTGTGAAAACCTGATATTGCACTCACTGTGAGCAAATGACAATCTAGTGTTGCTTTGATATTCTGGACAAATACCTACTTTTCTTCCCCACTCTAAAAGGCTAAACTGTGCTTTCCTTAGCTGTGGGGTATGGGTTTTTTGTTGTGACACCTCCAGAGTGAATGCTTCTCATTCCAATAGATCCTTCTAATGGTATTTATGCAGGGTGCATATCATTCACTTACCCTTAAGCATTTGTTTTCTACTGCACACCTTTACCACAGTTAGCACATGGCAAAGCTCACATTCTTTTAACTTATTGTTTTATTGAAGAGGATTTTAATTTGAATGTGCCTTTCTTAAGCTTATGTTTCTCTAAAATAGAAGCAACAGCCAGGACCTGAGCAGTTCTTTTTCTCACTTGGGTCCCTGAACAACCTCCACAGGATCTCATGGCTCATAGTTCTTGTAGCAAGTAAATCTAGAGGAAAGTAAGGGATAGAAATAGGTATTAAAAACCAAACAAACATTCAAAAAACCCCCAAACTAACAAAACACAAAGAGCTTCATCACTGTTCACCCTGTTCTGACCAGGTGACCAAGACATGACTGTCATAAGATCACCTAAACAAGGTCTTAATTTTGAAATGTTTGTCCCCATCCTGTGATTACTTATGCTGAAAAAAATAAGGTAACCTAAATTCTGTTCTTTCACAACTGTACTATCATAGCTGAACACAGCTTCCGCTTGTCCAAAAAAAAAGGCAGCATGGACAATTTTAACCCTTCCAAGTCATGTGGCACCCAGACAAGTCTGCCTGTAGCCACCCCTCCCTGTCTATGGCTAATTCCGCTGGAGATGCTGTGCAGTGCTGTATCTCCAGATAACAGACTGAGACAAGGAACAGGAGGAAGTGACTGCTAGCAAGCTGCAGTACGCTTCACCTGCAATACCGGTGAGCATTTCTGGATTTCAGCAGTTACAATGGTAACACTTAGGTACCAGAAGCCTGTGGTACAATTACCTTGGGGGAAGATGTTTTTCTGCACCAATCACAGACATCATTCTACTTACTGCATTCTTCAAGCAAAAACCAGTGTTGTAGGAAAACTGATTTGTTAATGTCACAGCTAAGACACCAAAAGCACGGATTATAGAGAAGCACATTGTTCTTCCAGAGGTACGTGACCTGCCAAGATGCTATTCGCAACAGCTTATTTAAAAGCAAGGATCCAGTTGAGAAACCGAATTTCATGACATAGATGCACATATTTACTAATCAATCAGGAAAAAAAACAGGTAAAAAACTCACCCCCTGTGCTTGTCAATAGTTGGATGCAAACAAAGAATCACTTTAGTCCTTTTTTAAATTGAATTTTAGTCCTCAATCAAAGCTCATGCTGTGCCACAGTTTCAGCAGGCTACTGAGTCATATCATTCAAAGAGAGCAGGACAAAAATATCACTGAACGCTGATCCCTCATTGAAAATGGGCCATTCTCTCATTCTACTTAGATATTTCAGTTCTGTAATTAAATTGTACCTGTAGAAATGTACCACTTCAATTACAAAGCTCTATTACTCAAAATCATTTCCTGAGCACTAAGCCTGCAACATACCAAATCATCCAGAACAGTTCAGCAAAAACATAACGTCATATATCCACATGACTTTCAACTGATACAGTCGGCAAGCACTGACACTCTGCAGGGAAGGGAAATGTAGGAAATGGACCTTCTGAGAAGCATGCTCAACATTTCATGCTTATTTTCTAAATGCCAGACAACTGAAGGGTTCACCCTGCAAGCTATTGCTGTTTAAACTTGCCTCCTGCAATTCTGAAACTGGAGTCCATTTATTTCACTTTTACACAACTTCGCGCCTTCTCTCAATGGTCTACTGCCAGAGAAATTCACACTGGGAAGCAAAGCTCAATGTCTATGTTGCAAACATGAACTTCAAGTCATTCATTTATGCAACATACCAGCTTAAACATTCAAATGGATGTTACAGCAACGCTGCCTGATCTGACTGAACACATCCGCCCAGCCATTCATGTATTTCAGCTTCTCTTAAACGTCATTTTAGATAAAGGTGTGAAGAACTTTTAAAGATAAAAGCACTAATTTCTGTGGCTTGTATGTGAAGCTGGATCCAAAAGGCAAATACTATTGCAAGCATTCACGTTTGTCACACAGTTGTTTTAAATGTCACAAAAAAAATCTAAATGCAGTAAACGACACAATAAAAACCCAGTACCAGCTAGCTGCGCAAGTATTACTAACATGCTGTTTCAGGCTCTGTTCTATGGTTAAGGTGACTGAAAAGCTAAATGCATCTGATTCCCCCTTCTTGCTTTTCTGGTCTAACCCAAAGACAAATCCGATGGATTCGCTGCCCCGCGGTTCGGGAGGGGCAGCTCGAACAGCTCCTGAGGACTGATGTCCCCGCTGGACTCCGGCGGCCCCGGGCGAGCCCGGGAGCGCGGCTGAGGATGCGACCGCGGCAGCTCCTCCCAGGCGGGCAGCGCCGAGCGGGGCTGCCCCGCGCCGGACCGCGGCCCCC
>VZRQ01008095.1:890405-953395 GCA_013397975.1 Machaerirhynchus nigripectus | reverse complement strand
AAAAAAAAAAAGAAGGCTACTGAAAAAACCCCAAACCAAACCCCTTCACAGTGTGCACTGTTATGCTGGTCCAGACAAAACAAAATCCTTGGAATTTCAGGAACATTTTGTGAACTTTCCCACTGTCTTGTCATCTGAGGTGCCTTGATGTTGCTGTCATCCAGATCTGCCTGATGATTGAGATGAGTTATCTGCTCTGTGCCTCCCCCCTCTCCACCTGAATTGGGTGTTCTCAGCCCAGACATTGAGCTACCTTAATGCCGAATGGAAATGGAAATGGTTGTATTTCACCTGTAATTTCTCTTTCAGCCTATGAATACCTTATTTATTGAATGTAAGGGCTTGTGTTCTTTAGTGGCCTGTCACCACTGGCTTTCAGAGCTGCTCTTTTCCAAAGGAAGCTCCAAGAATGATTGTGCCTGTTTAGTGTCTTTAAAAATCAGTTACTTTCTCTGTCTGTGGCATATGAATCTGAGTGCTCTTGATAAAGAATTGAATCACAAGCATTTCTTTATAAAAAAAGCCCTTCCAGCAGGAATGAATCTCTCTTTCGTAGCTGATAAAATAGGAGAAAATTTAACCAAACCAATTCATTCCGGTTCCTATGAAAAATATTGTCTGTGAAAACATGGAACACTTACAAAATATCAACATTTCGCTCCTATCTGCATGTAGATCAATATGAGTGGGTCACAGTGACCTCTCAGGGAGCAGGTCTGCATGGCAACCAAAACCAGTGTGTATTTTAGGGACTAAGGTCCTTAAAAAACCAGAAACCCCCTTTATCCACAGAGGATCTGTTCCCAACAGGATGATTTCTATACTATTTTACAGTTGATTTCAGGGTCATTTTAGCTTTTTTGTTGTTGTTGTTTATTTTTGGGGGTTTTTTTTTCCATAAGGAACTTTTAAGATGGAACAAGGGACTTCATTTCTGCTACAGCAAAGCATTTTCAATGCTTTCAATTAGAACATCTTGTTTTATGAGGTGAAAAATCTCTGCTGCCAGAGCGTAGTTTGAAGTGCAGGAAAAGGCGGTGTCTTCTCAGCAAATTGCAGTTTTTCAGTGAAGAAGCATTTCTGAAATTCATTCCACCATGCAACACTTCAGTGAACCACAAAAGTCTGGGGTTCAAGGGTTGGTTTCCTTATCTGCAATAGAAACATGTAGCTGAGCTTGGAAGAGCAGGGATTGAGCGCTGGTTGGGAATGTTTTAGCAAAGCATTCTTTGTCTAAAAACGCTGTTTTGTTAGAAGAGAAAACACTTGTGGATGTGTATTTCTTACAAAAAGCATCTGAGCCTCAGATGGAGTTTGTAGCCAAAGGAAGAGAATATGAGGGACTCTCCCATTCTGGAAAGTGGAGAGGTCCAGTGGTCAGTGCTGGCAGTCCCAGCTTTGCCCTGTGCCTCCTCTGTCTTGGAGAAGTGTCTTAAAAAGTGGCTGTTTGAGAGTTGTGTGCCTGTTACAAGGGTTATGTGCTCGTATTCTCCTCTTGGAGAAGACTTGGAAGATCTTTCGTTTGCTCCAGTTTGGAACACAGCCAGATTTTGATACTTCAGGATTTTTCTCAGGTATTTTTTCCTGACCAGCCTCAAGTGGTTTAAACAGTGGTTGCATACAATGGCTTTTAGCCTTTGTACAGTCTTACTGTGCATCTTGGTTTCACTCTTCCTCTTTGGGGTGTGCTCGTACCCTGCTTGTCCTGCATGTGTTGCCCAGATGAGCAATGCCATGGGATGTGTGATCCACCTCATGGCCTGGAATTCTGGCTCTGTGTTCTTGCTTGGAATAGGTGGGGCTATGTACACCCAAAACCAAAATTGTGTCTTTGGACAATAAGACAGTTGGGGCTTGTTTGCGTTTGGGTTTACACATTCTGCACATAAGCCATTGATCCCAAGTAAATAATGAACAAGAGGAAATCCATTAAATAAGTTATTCAAAATATCATAGAACTTGTCAAATTAATGATTTCACAAGCGGCATCCAACCAATTGTTTTTGCAATACAGCAGTTTTTTAGGGATTAGAGAAAATCCAAACTGTTGGCAGGCAAAATCCAGCTGAGGTGAGAGCAAAATTTTGTATTAGAGCTTAAAAGTGTGCAAGATGTTGAACTGAATAATTGTGAATGTTTTTGTTATAATTTTGGGTTTTTTTGCTCTTGTGAAGCAGCTTTTATCAGTGCAAAGCCAGGCATGGGAGAAGGATGGATATACCAGCCTGAGGGCAGTTGCTGTTGACCAAACAGTGGTAAATGCTCAGTAATGAAGCTTTGGTCAAAGAGAAGTGTCTCAGTGAGATGTGAAGCTAGCAGAGTATCAATTACAAATGAAGAGATAAATCTGTGGCTACTTTGAAAATATTCTTTATTGCTCAAACCAAGAGCAGTCAATAAGGACAACTTACAAAGTGGATGGAAAAAATAATGTTACAATTATGGTTTATATGTTATGAGATTAGAAAACTAAAATGACTTATAATTTAGTCATTATGAAATAATGTCAATTTGACAGGAAATATTTTCTCCATGCCGGGGTTTTAACTCAAACTAACATTTCTGAAGCTAGGATAATTTTTCAGTGATAATGTGACTTGACAAAAATTCACTTTCATTAATCCATGTATGAATTTGGGTTGGTGTAGCTTGTAGTTCACCATAGCCACTGTCCCATGGTATTTCAGCAGTGCTCAGTTTTATCAGTTGTCATTGTTAAATATGCCTGTATTGCTCCTGCTGATTAGCAGGCTACTTGGATAATGAGATAACTGAGGTATGAGAGGTTTATTAGACACTGGCAGCCCAGTTAAAACTCCCCATGGAACAGATATGTGGGCTTGGGGCAGGGCATTTTTTCCGTGCAGAGTGGGTATGCTATTGTCCAGATTTGTCTCATTTCAGCTTAAGTAGTTCCAGATTTCAATGAAACACAATGTTTGTGAACTTTTTCCACTTCATATGTCCCTGATGACTGGGTATATTCAGCTGAAAAGGGAGTTGAACACTCCACTTACTAATGCTGTGAGTCTGATGGTCATGACCTGGGCCAAAAGGAATTGATGAAATTGGCTTCTGGAATGTAAATGAGATATTCATGATTCTAGTTTAGCCGCAAACTGTGGAAGGAAGTGCCTAGCTCATTTCCCAAGATGTCCTTCCTGCTTGAAGTGAGCAGGAACAGAGTCCTTGAAGAGGCACTGAAATTCAGAGAGCTGTCTGGTGGCATTTGCTGAGCAGCTTCAAATTCCAGTCTGATTGAAACTCAGCATTTTCTGTGAAGAGCCCAAGAACTCCAACAATCAGGAAGGTGATGGACATCTTCAGAAGATCCTCTTGAGGATTACATTTCAAATAACTAGCATATACATTTGTTTCCAAAATTAATTCCATTATAGACTACCATGAGATTCATAGACAGGAAATTTCTCCTATAAACTTCCTTCAAATCAATGGCTGGAATGCTACAGCTGTGGCTATCAGTGATGGAACTCTTTCAAAAGAATCTTGGAGTCAAGATTTTGGTGCTATTAAAAGTCTCATGCAGGGCCCAGTTCCAGTTTACCAGCTCAGCAGTCTTTGTGACTGCTCAGCTCATTGTCCGTGCTGTGCATTTCTGTGGAGGATCCTGAAAGCTCTCAGCAGCCCCTCACAGTCCCAGAGTGCCATGCACGGAAACCCTTACAGTTTGGTCGTTGTCAATCTGGCATTCTGAATTCATATCAGCAACACCCACTGCAGTTGTTGCTATTCAAATATTTCTTAATCTTTTTTATATTTATTATTACTTAATTTCTGTGCTTAGTAGTTAGTTTGGAAGCTTGTTGGTCTTTGTTTTTTACCCAGCACCTTAGTTATGGTTCTGAAGAGCCTTGCAAGATTGTTTTTCTGTCCTTAAACCATCTTCTGGGCTTTGTGTACTAACATTGCAAAGTCTCTACTTCGAGACCTGTTTAATATTTAACTCAAATAAACAGAACAGATTTTTTTTTTAATACAATACTATCTACTGCAGACCAAAATAATCTTTGGATTATTGTACTTCAAATAATTCAAAGTAAAAAAGCAAGAAAGGATGGACCTTTTGTAATACTTCAGCAAATGCTGCAAAGAGTATAATGGAGAGTATAAAGTATTTTAGGACATCTTTTTGCTGTGTGCTGTCTGTGTTAATAAGATTGGTACTTTGGAGCAGTATGCTAAGAAGGTGCTGTGCAGAAAAGCAAAAGCAAAATATTGGACCTGATGTAGTTCATTTAATTTTCTGCTGATTTCCCTCAACCTCTTTCTCTAAACTCCCTCTTCCCAGCCACCGTGATAAGTTTCTACTTGTTGCTGTTTTTTTCCATAGTAAAATTTTGTCCCAGTGCCAGCACATTATGTTCCTGGTTAGAGCCATGACGTCAAATGGCATCTGGCTCCAGGCCAAGGAATGCTGCTGGGAAGGAGTGAATGAATGAATGAATGGATTTCTCGACTCACATTGTAGTTGCCTCTTTCGGAGCCAGGAACCCTCCTGTAATGTTCACTCAGCTGGCTAATGTACATCTATCAGTGTTCCTTCATAGAGCTGCAAGGAGCTTCGGTGGGGATTCACACTAGGTACAGCAATTCAGGAGAAATGTTGTGATAAACTTCAGCTTCAGAACTGGTTATAATCAGGAGAAGCATGAAGGAAGAAAGATGTGATTCAGCGCAAAGTGGCTGCTAAATTCTAAGTATAGTAAGTGGAAGAGCCCTGAGCCCGGAATAGTTACTGTCTAGTGCTCAGAAACTGACACAGACCACACATTCCAAACTGTAAACATTCCTGAGAGCTCATGTAGTATGCATTTCTTTTTAAAATAATATCCTTATCTCTGCATGACAATGCACTTCTGTTATCAGTACATTTGCAAAATGGAGGGATCAAAATGGTCAAAATTCAAATCAGAATCCACCAGCATCACCTGCATGAAGTTTAGTTACTGCAATCAGTTTCTATGTCCTCTCTAATGCCCAGGCTTGCATGGGAGAAATAATCTTTATATGATCACGCTGTACCTGCTGGCCTTCAGTTCCATTAGCTGGAGTTCTGCTTGCACAGAAAGATTGAAGGGAATGTTTAGAGCATCCTCAGAAGTTAGCTACTGCATAGGTTTGGCAGGAGAACAGAGCACACTCTTGAACTTATAAGGAATAAGGGAGTCCACATATGGAAGCTACACGGATGGATGATGTGGCATAACGTGCCAGCTGGGCCCTTCTGATGTGCAAAACCAGAAACTGATGAATTTAGGGCTGTCTAGTAGTACTCAGAGTTGTTCATGACACACGGTAAAGAACAGTATTGAGCAAATCTGTGCACTCAGGTATTATAATAAATGTTGTACTGTTTCATAATTAAAAGACACTGTAATCCAGACTGAAAAAGAATTTAAAATATAAATTTAAATTAATTTAAATTTAAATTAATTTTTCTAATTGCTACTACTCTTCCATGAATATAAAGGTGTACTTCTAAACCTTCTACTTGGTAAGAAGCAGTAAAACAATTGTAACTATCTTGGCATCCAAGAGATACACAATGCCCTATTGTAGAAAAATACCTATATTCTTGGACATGTTTACATGTTTCTTTGGGAGGATTCATGTATCTCAGAGACAGTGTGACTTCCTGAGTATTGTGGAAAGTGACAAATACGTTTTTCATGCCAGATAAATCCAGAGATACATGAAACTCATTGTTCTGTGTAAGTGACTGAATTCTCTAGTTAAGGCCTAATGCACGTTTACTTGTGTGCTTGCCTCCCTCACTTGGGCCGTGCTCTTGAAAGTGGGGATTATTCATAACAGAGTTAAGGACATGCATAAGCATCTGCAGCACTGAGCTGGAAAAGTCTGAGCCTCTAAAAACCGTGGTTGTGCTCTGCAGTATCCACTTGATTAGTCAGGACAATGGAGGGAAAAGCTATTTTGTGATCCTTTTTTTTCTAATTCGGATGATAAAAGAATAATAATGAAGAGAACAATAGTTCCTCAAGCAAGGAGTGATGCCATTTGCTTCTGCATCTTGTTTGGCAAATTAAGCAGGACTGCTGTGAATGCTTTTACTTTCTTGGCCCAGCACAATTCTCTGATGTGAGTCTTACATGTACCTTTGCCATCACAGCTCCCCTCCAGACCCTGCACCACAAACAGCTGAGGCCAAGAGCCCTTTCAGAGGTGCAGGATCTCTTCACACGCAGTGTGGTGCAGTCTGAGATTATTCTCTTCCATACAGTAGCCTCCAGCTTTATTGCTCCAGGGTTCCTCTCCTTACGGATTGCAACAGCTCTTTTTTTCCCACAGAAGTAAAGGGTACAGTAGTGGGTGTGGGAATTTGGTAATGGGTGGACCTCAAAACTTCATATTTTATTTGGGTTAGTCCCCCGAAATTCCATGCTGCTGGCCCAACCAATTCAAACTGTTTTGATCAGCAGGATTAAGCATAATATAATAGGGCTGGACTGTATGGTGGCACTTGTGAATCCAGACAGTGTCACAACACATGACTACAAAGAGGTAAATAATGACAATTTACTGGACTTCCTTGAACCTTCCCAGAAATATTCTGATTTATTCATAGCAAAGGTTCAGAACTGCTCATGTTTTAATTGAACCACTTCACTCATCCCTAAATGAAAACAGTTTCAAACAGTGTCCAACGTACATAGCCCCAGGCACTGTAAAACAATCAGATGAAAAGACTTTTCTTTGTCTTATTTATTTACTTGAAGCTAAAGAAAATGCCAAAATTCTGCCCTTGAATGAATCACCACTTTTTACATGCTTTACCCCAGGCACAAGTTCCAGTTTTTTCCTAACTTACGAGTTGTTTTTGTTTGTATTCGTGTTTGTATATTTTTTACATCTTAGTTGTTTACTTTTCCTGCTTCTTAAAATTGTGTCTTCTCATTAGAAGTGGGGGAGAAGGAAAGAAATTGAGGTGAAACCACAACATGTTTTCATTTTCATGTAACAAACAGATCCTTTTTCACAAGCTTCTTGAGGCACTAAATACCAAATATGGCTTGAGACAATAAATTATAATATTCTTCAGAGAATGCAGAGCTGGGAAAAGAAGAAATGCAAGTGTTTGCAACATGTTTTAAGAGAGCTGATTGAGATTTTGTTAACTCTACATCATCTCATCATTTTGTATTTGTAAAAGGTACTCATGGTATTACTTATCCTTTTGCTGCTTGCTTTTGGTGCGACAGAGTCCTTACAAGTGTGAGTACGTACCGTTATTTCTGGTTTTTAAATGCATCTCATATAAACTGAGCAAAATCCAGGTGAAGTTGAGGCTGCCGTGTTCAGGATGAGCGTCTCACGTCAGTCTGCACCGATGGCTGCTGGGTGAATGCTCTGTGGTTTGGCTCTAAGGAAACTGAGTCCCAAGTAGTGCAACAGGTCAGGTAATCAGCGCTGGAGAAGACTCCTGCAGGGGCAGATCTAAAACCTCACTCGCCACTCACCTCACAGAGGGATGAACTACCTATAACTACATTGTCCAGGAGCATTCCCTTTCTCCTGTCACTGCAGTGTGAAGAGGAGCAATCAGCTTGTACTATTCCAAGGGAAGGTGCTGCAGAAATGAAATGATGTGAGGGGGCCTCAGCATAAGGAGAGAGTTTGGTTTCTTCTGATGGATAAACTACTTGATATGTGTCTTTGGTCACAATCCTGTCTTTAGACACCTTCACGTCAGGATTGGATGTAATTTCCTAGAGTCTCCATGGGGCATGGAATTCTCCAGCAGTACAGCCAAGGGGGCTTGATCCCAGTGTGCCCATGTCCTGCAGGGACCCAGTCAGAGCCCAGGGAGACCCAGCAGGAGCAGTTTAGTTTCTCCACCCTGGATCCTGTCACCGCGTCCTGGTTTCACCTCTTCTTTCCCAAAGTAGAATTCTTTCCTTCCTTGATCATTCAGTGTAACATTCATTTCTTATCACCACATGAACCTCACATACTTATGTGCTCAAACAAACTGTGCAAAAATTAGCTGGGCAGGTCCTGCAAAAGGCCAAAGCATTTAACGTGTCCTGCTTTAACAATCTCTACTGAAAAATGTAAATGTCATTGATAATGAGATGATAAATGAGATAGGGAACAATTCCTGTCTTAGACCTCCTCCTGCTGCTGTAGAACTCAAAAGCAAACTCTGAATATTGAGGTTTGTCCTGAGAAAAATGAACACTGAAAGATAAATACTTGTTTATTGAATTGGCTTTATCAAGGACTGCACTGATTATTTTAATTATGAATGGAAGAATACAGTCTTCTGACTTTGGAGCTCTGAAGTGGTTAAAAATGTGAACTGATTTTATATATACACGAGACCTTTACAGATTAAACCATGTCTGAAATGTGTTACAACCTCCCAACCCCTTCTGATGGCAGATGCTGCTTCAGAATGAAAAGCTGAACTCTGTGTTAAGCCAGAAACAGCACCAAAGGTATCCAAGCAGAGCATTCCTGTGATCTTGATGGGATAACTACACAGTTCTCTGGAATATGTTCTTGGAGAAGCTGAGGAGAGGGGTGGGTGTCAGGATTATTGCCAGACCAGTCGTTCCTCTCAGGTGCTGATTAATGGGACCTGGAGTTTTTGAGGAAGAGTACAAACTCACTCATTCTTATCAGCAAATGTGTCCCAAATAAGCACTGTCAGCTGTCAGCTCTGGCGAGTGCTGCACATGCTGTACCCTGGGAGCTCAGTCCCGATGGGATGATTGTTTACTTTGCTTTTCTATCGTAGGAGTTATACAGGTGTGTCCCGTGTGGGAAGATAGCGGAGGGCGGGGGCTGAGAGGGAGGGAATGTTTAAGAAGTAGGATGATAATGGGCAGAGGGCTGTGTTAGGAAGATTTGACTGAGCTCCACGTGGTTTTAAAAAACATGGCAAGGGTTTGCAGTGCAGAGAAGAGCAGCTGGGTGCTTTGAGGTTTGGTGCAAAGTGAACCCACAGTGTTCAAATACCAACATATATCATTATGGTAATTGTGGAATATTGTGGTAATAGGGGGTTTTGCCTATGCAAAATGCAAGTAATAGGACTTGCAACATAGCCTTGAGAGAGGGAAAAATACAGCTGCCTCTCAGAACAGATGGGAGATGTCAGTAGTTATTACCACGTGGTTTAGACTGTCCAGGTTTTACTGAAATCAGGCTGCACGCCCACTGCCCACCTGATTTGGGGTTGACATACTGATACTTGGATATTTCCTTCTGTTGACACATGAACATTTGGGGTTTTCTTCAAGGTGTCAGTGTAGTGTTTATCTAGGAGACTGAGAGAGATACTGGTTGGAGGGGGCCTCTATTGAAAACTTGTTCAAGCTTTTGCTTGAAACAGGGTGAGCTGGGTCACTGCACCGTGTAAGTCAGGGTTAGGAGTCGCTGTACAGCTGAAAACCAGAGCTGTTTGACAGTGCTGGGTGGGAGCAGAGCTTTAATTGCATGAATGGCAAGCTCATTCTGACTGATAAAATTCCCTGGGGGTAAAGCACCATTTCTATGTTGCTTTTTGTCATGGGGGAAGTATAAGCAGTGCTTCTGTCACTTGAGACAGAGCTTTGTCAGTTGAGACAAAGATTTCTACTCTCAACTATATACATTCAAAACTCCTTAATTTACAAGCAGTTACAAATTGTGAGGACTTGTTTTTCAGTCACTTCTGCTGCATTTCTACGTGTATCACTTCAGCTGCCACTTGGAAGCCACCTTCATTTACACCACTATAAATGAGAGGAGAAATCGGCTGCACTGATAGCTTGGAAAATTTATGAAATATTAAGGTTATCTACAGGGCTATTCAGTTTCTGCAGGCAGAAATGATGCTACAATAAACATAAAAGAAGATGAAAAAAATAGATCTAAAAACCTGCATTTATGCAAAATGAAAGTCTAGTTCTAGACTAAATTCAAGAAAACTCCCTCTACTCTCTACCCACGGCATGGAGTACATCAGGTATCCCAGTGGGGGGGGGAGCAGGCCACGATCCAGCTGAGCACACCCCAAATGGTGACATTTCCATTTCCCCTATATATCATGGATATTTGCATTTAAGAGATCATTTTTGCTGGTATGGATGAAAGAGCAGTGAAAACACTATTGTATGATCCTGGGATGGAGGGTTTTGCCAGTTCATAAATGCATGCAATGGAAACAATGCTTCTGAAAGAAATCAAAATGCTAAATGAACTGTTCAGTCATCTCAGTGTTTCCATTTGGAATGCTGAATAAAGAGTCCTATTTCCAATCCAAGACAGTTTTTATTAGCTCTCAGTGCATTTAGCACAAGTACGGACCAGTTCTGGAATCAGCCAGGGTACAACTTGAATAAGAGGGAAGTTATTTTCTGCATAAACACTAGATTTATTAAGGTCTATTTTTTTCTCTCGTGAAAGACTAGTTGCAACTAGTTTGAGGAAGCCATTGGAACAGTTTATACATTCTCGGGATCTCTGAGAAACGAAGGTGGATTGGCAGCACTGCACAAACAGTTCTGCATCCAGAGCTGGTACATCTTCCCCAGGATGCCAGGGAACCCTGGTGCAGCGGTTCCCTGCTCTGGCACATCCTTCTGCAGAGCTGATCTGGAAGTGGGATCACACCATGTGCAAGGTGCAGCTTGATAATTCAGGCTAAAGGTGGACAAGTTCCCAGCTTTCTCAAATGAAGATTGCTTTTACTTTGTTGTCCATCTCATCCCTCCAAGGACACTCCTGGCCCTGGCAGGGTGACTGCCGGGTGCTCTGCACCAATGGTTTTGTTAATTAGCCCACTAATTGACTTGCTTCTGTCACACCACGTGGCTCACAGTACAGACACAGTGAGAGACAGAGAAGCGGGTGATGCATCCAACTCCTCTCATCTTCATGGTCCTCAACAAAAAATCATTTTTCTGTTGACCCCTCTGTGGGGGCCTGTTTAATGTTTCACACAGTACAAGAAAACTCCAACAGCAGGTCTTAGAGCCAACATCCACTGCGACCTTGTGCTTATGAGGGGGTTTGGGAGGGCAGGCTTCGCTTTCTCCAGGAGCAGCAACAGCTTCCTGCACTTGGCTGTCTTCATTGGTTTTATGTTTCTTAAGGGAACATTGAATTCCACACAACTTTCTGCTCTTCTGTGAGAAAAAAAAATTGAAACAAAATTTATATATTTAATTATTTAGATTTTTTTCCTGACTTTTTATTAGCTGAACCAAAACTATGAAGTATTTGCATATATTTTTCCCAACACTTGTGAATTAATTAGGTTTGGTCATTAAATGTCTCTCAGTTGGTTGATTTATGCTTATTCAGCAAGGGTTCCTGAGAAGATTTTCTATGGAAATGTATTAGTCTGGATGCATTTGGAAATTGAATTTGAAGTTTATTCTCTCAGGACTGAGAGAGTTTGTGTTTACCTTTGTACAGGTAATCCCACTGACTGCCTCTTTTTCTGGTATATCAGATCTACTTAACTCTGGCCAGCTGCTGGATTTTGGAACAAGAATTCATTTTTATTGAGTTTTAAATACCTAATCAGTTAAGAAATCTTTGAATGTGTAGGCACATCTGTATGCCTCTGTATGTGGTCACCTGTGGGGCTGAAATAAAGGGAAAAGGCAGGAGAAATTACTGTGCTGTAAATCTACCATCAGCTAAATTTGAGTCTTTTTGACCTGTTAAACTGAACTGGTGCCAGAGCAAATTGTTGTGTTGCTGGAACTAAGTAAATGCATATTGCAAAGTAAATGAAAATGTGTAAGGAATGCTGCCTGTTTGTAAGTGCATTAATTTAACACAACTGTAGGCTGTACTCAATGTCATGATTGAATGCAAAGAAAAACAAAATTGTGCCTGATGAAAACATCTGGGTTCAAATCTTGATGCCAGTAAATTCTTCCCCCACTGGTAAAAAAGATTGTAAAATCACATTCTTTTTGGGTTATGTGATTCCTAGGAATTTTCTGTGGAGTGCTGCAGCTCTTCTAAACCCATAGCTCAGGGTCACTGGCTGGCAATGGCTGTTCTGGGATCAGCACGGGGGGCAAGGGGCCGTGGCCTCTCCTGTGCTGAGTTTGCACCTGGCAGGTGGGGGAGAGTTAACCTCCATGCAGGGACCTAGGCACTAAACTGACATCATCCCCCAGAGATGGAATATGTGAGACACAGCCCAGGAATTCTTGCGTTGTTTGTGAGGTAGGAATTGTCCGCAGGCACAAGGAATATGGAACTGGAGAGGCAGGAATGTGGGGCTCAGGGAGGCAGCAATGAAGGGTAATAGAAGAGTGGGATCTTAGTGTAGAGAAATGAGGGGCTCTGAGGATAGAGAGGGGTGCAGTTCTCAGCCCCATGAAAATTTTAGAATGCAACTGAAAAGATTAGGAAGTCAATACCTCTGCACCTAAGCAGTGGTTTTCTGGCCGTAACAACTTTCTTGTTGTAAACTGGTTTGGCTCATTCTTGGTTACCTGCCAAGAATTCCCACCCCTACCCAAGCAGGGTCTGTGTTCTAAGTTAGCTCCCTACAGAGCAAGTGGGGAACAGTGTCCACTGCTCCCTGCCTTGTGTGCAGTCCTTCCTGTGGAGCTTTGCCAGAGCCCTGCGTTTCCCGGGCCAGCAGAGGCTGCCACTCCAGAGGGAGAAATGCTCTACGTGTGGCAGGAGACCTGAGTGCATGTGAGGGAAGGCTCCATGAATGACAAAGTTAACGAGCTGTACATGGAAGGGCGAGTGAGTGTTCTTTCGCTGAATTATGAGCAAAGAGGGAAGGATGGGATGGGGATGTTCTTCTGGAATTTTATTCTGAACATGAGAAAATGCAGAGTAGTAATCCTTGCCAAAGATATTGCTTGGTTATTTCCAGTAAAAACATCTAAACGGTTTGTGAGCACTGGGACGGTGGTTGTTGTTCAGAATAAACTCCCACTGGAACCACTCATATTTAGCCAGCTAAGCCTCAATCTCTGCTCAGGCCACAGTGCAGTTGGCTTCAGCAGTCCTTCAGTCCAGGGTGCTCTGTTCCTGGACCAGATTTTACCAGCAGGTAGAGCTGTGTCAGGATAACTGCAGCACCTGGAGCCAGCACAGCACGATTTTAAGTCACGTCTGTGTGCGGTGCTTGGACTTTACTCAGCTGTAATCGTGGCTGGGATCCTAATTCAAACAAGCCCTGAGGGTATGTCTACTCTAAACAAGAGCATGAGTGTGACATGTATGGGCTTGGGCGAGCTGCTTTGAAACAACAGCAGTGATGGAATGGCAGCAGCAGCTTTCAAAGATTGTCTGAGCGCACTGGGAGCTCGGGGCAGGTATGCCAGTGACAGGTCATGGTGAATTTCAGCCCTCTGCTGTCCCACTGCTGTCACTAACTGCAGCTGTAAGAAGTTCTATAGAGCTGCTCAGTTGCCCTGTTATAGAAAATAGGCCATTGACTGGAAAGAAACCCAAAAAATGTAAAGACAACTTGTCTTTGCTCCATTGCCAAGAGCGTGAGCTGAGGCTCAAACCCACAGGAAGCACTCACGCAGTTTCCTGCTCTCTAGAGAGTACGTGTGACATCTTTCAGATCAGAAACTAGGTACAGGCTCTCATCATGACCTCAGTGCAGGAGCGACACATCAGGTAGGGTTTTTTTGTGTTGCTCTGGTTTGAAATTAGAACAAAGGAAGGAAGCACTTTGCTCTTTCTAGTGAAATGCTTATCTATCACAAGAGGCATGCGGCTTTAAAACTGTTTCTCTTGCTTGTCTCAGATGCAAAGAACATGCCCTGGATTTGGAGTTCAACCAATTTCTTAATTAAAGACAGTTTTATGGTCAGCTTGGAACCTTGTCTATTCCAATTTCAGTTGTTTCAGTTCACAAATAAGTATTTTCCAATGAGAGTTTTAAGAAGAAAAATATTTTCTCAGAATAAACATGGAATTTCTTCTGGGTAACAACTGGGTCAGTAGTCCTGATAATGGACTGGACAGGATCTTTGCACGTAGCTAATCAGTTTTAATCCAACAGGCAGTTGTTTCCTAAATGGCAATCTTAATTGAACAGCTCTCTTACAGGAGCCTACAGAATGAGACAGTTGGACTCATTTCTCTTTCTAGAGGCTGAAGGTGTCTATATTATAAAATCAGCTTTCTAAATCTAGCTCTAGATTGAAAAAACTCAGAGAATTCAGAAAGAACTAAGAAGAGACTGAAGTATTTGAAAGGAGAAAATCACAGAGATGTATTTATTGTTATTTTATACCCCAAACCGGACCAGATCTGATTTAGGACCCCTCACTGCTGGATATCATACACAATATGAATCAATATTGTGATCTGAAGTCAGACATTCAGTGAGCAATGAGAAACATATTTATATCACAAAAAAATTGCCAGGCACTTTATTAGATATCTTTGCTTACACAGTTCTAGAAATATTTTTCTAAATATTTTCTAAAATAGATGTATTCAAAGAACTCGAAGAAATCCAGTAAGTGATTTTCTGTAGCGGGTCAGGTTATGCAGCATGTCCCCATGACCTGTTAATAGGCTTAGAAACATCTGGAAGAGGTTCCTCTCACTGCATCTTGTTGTGATGTGATGTATCACACCTCGTGCTGTGCCAAGAATGAGCAGAAGGTCCTCACACACCTTTCTCCAGTGCTCCAGCAGGACTGGGAAATGAAGGCAGTTGCAGCTGATGGGGAAGTCAGGCTCTGCCCTGCTGTTTGTGTGTGTTAATCCATATCAGTGCACAATGAGTCAAGCTTTAGTCACTCCCTCAGCTAGCAGCTATGCTGGACTGATGGTTTATTTCTGCACCTGCACTGTGTGACCTTCCAGATCTGAGTGACACTCAGCTGTTCAGTCTGAGAGGGCAGCACTGTGGTGTCTGCAGTGAAGGGCTCATTTACAGGCTCTGGGACAAGACATCACAGGAAAAGAGGCTTCCTTTAATTAGTCTGTTTGCAAGGTTATTCTCCATCCTATTGGTGGTAAAAATGAGAGCCAGCAGAAGTGGCCTAAACGTTTATGTGGGATAAAATCTGAAATCATCAGTAGCAACACAGGAACCTTGTACTAGAGAGGGCAGTGTCAGCTTGTGATACCAGGAGTCAGCTTCCACCGGAGATAACCACAGAGACGTAGGATCACCATAATCTAGCTGCGTGTGTGCACAACGTGTGTTGATGTTACCCTCTGGAGGCCACCTCTTGGGTAAATAAATGACATTTGTTGGCTTGTGAGTGCTGTGTGCTGACAAGCAGTTGATAGCCAGCACCAGAGGAAGCCATGGATTCATTAGACCTGTTCTGCCTGAACCTCACCACAGACTCAGATTGAACAAAAACCAAACCCTCAAATTGACAGTAACTTTGTGAAGGTGTTTGACAAATGTCTTACCTTCCAAAAGTGGAATGAAAGTAGAAACTATGGAACATAGTTTCAATCTGCATGTTCTTCATAGACAGCATTAACAAGGACAGAAGATTTAAACCTGACATACACCTGAGTGTAATGAAACATCACTGAAGCCTGTGAGCATCTTGATCCTAGGCTTAGATTAGATTCTCCTTACGCGCAGCTTCAGGCCTTGCAAAGGTCCTGAGCATTAACCACGATGATCAGAGTAAAAGCTCAGTGAAATTTGTTTGAAAGCCATGACACTTGTGGTAGTGATTTGAGAATGAAACATTTGTTTTTATTTGGTTTGGGAAATAAGATTTAGTAATCAGTTGGCTGTAACAGAATGAAGTGCACTCCCTCAGCCACTCCTTAAACTGGGCAAGGGCTCCTCAGGTGAGCAGTGTGCCAAATGTCAAGGCTTGCAGCGTGTTCCAGAAGGCTGTGTCACACCCCACTGCTGTGGTCTGACAGCTACCTGTGACTTCTGTCTAAGGTCACCCTCGATGCCAAAAGCCCAGCACATTCAAGCGGATCTCTGCAACAATCTGACATGTGCATGGCATTTTTCAGGTCTTTTGATAAGATTTTCAGTGACATGCTCTTGTTTGTTTAACATAAATCATTAATTCTCAGAAACCTGTGATACTGTGTTCTCTGTGAAAAAGAGGAAATTTGCTGGAGGTGGGAAGAGGTGAGGGCAAAGCAAAGTGAAACATCTGCCAGAGAATAGAGTGGCACAGTAATGGTAAATGATTGGGCTCGGTGGCAAGCACCTGGAATGAGCTCGGCTCTGCACCCTCGCTCAGTGTGATGGCAAATGGGGAAGCAGTCCCACTTTAACACTTTGCTAGAGGATTTTTTGAACTGTCTTCTAAGCCTTGCTTCCAGTGCCTCAGGAACTGGAATGTGCCACCCGTGGCTGAGTTTATCTGTGCAGTTTGCATGGCAGCAGTGACGGGCTCTGCCTTTCTAAAACAGCACCACCACAGCTTTTTTCCCAGTGCAGAACAGGGCTTACCATGGGTGTCATGAACTCCTTTCCTCCATGCTAATCTTAGTCTTGGTCTATTTTGTCTGTCTTGAAACTGACAATGATGAAAAAGGAACAAATCTGTTCTCCTGAAGTCTTCACTGCCTTATTTTATCCTTGTGGGATGAATATATTTTTGCAAATTCGGTGGAAGAGATTACTCAGAACAGATGAAAGTACCAAGCTGGCAAGTACTGGATGCCCAAAGGTGTCTGTCAGAGGGGCTTGCTTGTGAAATACTCAGCTGCAGGCAGGACTGCAGTTCCTGAGCTGTTCTTTCACTTAACATGAGGAAATGCCTGAGAAACAGAATGGTTTGGGTTGGAAGAGACCTTAAATGTCAGCTGGTTCGCCCCCACACTTCCATGGGGAAGGGTTTGCTTTTGTTTTTCCCCAAAAGCTACCAAAGCAGTTCGTTAGCATGGTGTGACACGGTCTGAGCCATGTAAATGTGCCGTGTGACAACGCCAGTGACAGGAGTCCTGCCCTGCCTGGGCCAGTCGTGCTGCTGCTGCTCACCAGCGTTTGGGCACCGCTGTACACCGGGCACCGTGAGGCTGCTTCCCTCACTGGGAGCCCCGGACAGAGCATCCTGCCCATCTGTGGCAGGCCCTGGCTGATCTCTCTGGCCTGCTTTTCTGCCAGAGAAAAGATGAAGCCTTTCCTGCTCTTTTGAAAGCCTCTGAGAGATATTTTCCTAGCAGAAGAAAGCACAAAATGCCATGCCGCATCTTGCAGACACCCTCTGTGCTGCATCATCCCTTCTGCTCCTGGGGGCAGGAAAGACTTGTACCATTTGCTGACCACACTTGGAGGATCAATGTTCGTGAGAGTTTGGGGAGTGGAATAGCACTGCAGCCAGCATTCACAGGACTGCTGGTGATTGAAAGCAGGACTGCCATGCAGTGGGTGATTGTCCACTGCCCTGCTGCCTGGTAGCTGCGGTGTTTGATCTTGTATTTGTTACGACTTTTCTTTTAGTTTTTGATTTTTTCTTTTTGTTTGTTTGGTTAGTTTGGGGGTTTTTTGGGGGGGTGGTGATGTTATGTAAGGTCATGAGTAGAAAGACCCTGTTCTATACACTTTTACTCATGTAATGACGGCCTTGGCTCGTCCTCATTATTTATTTACAATGTGGCCTTGTGGCTTAAAACAGAACAGAACTTTCTGTAACAAATGTTTGCTCTGCTTTTCTCTCTCAGATTTCATGCACTCTTGTGAGTGTTGAGCTGTCTGGAGCAAGCCCTGTGTCTGTTTGGTAATGCTGCAGCTCCGAGGGAGCCACGGTGCAGCCAGGACGCCCAGCTAGCCCTGGAGAGAGCACAGCTGTAGCACTCTGGTGAAACAGAAGCGGTGTTTGCTTAGAGGAAAACATCTCTCTCTTCTGTCCCATATCCATTGTTCTCTGCTACCCGTGGGGTTTCAAACCCACCTTTCTGCCAGTGGCCCGGTGACAGTCACAGAAATGGTGGTGTCCTGCTCCCTGTGCCAGGGGCTGAACCCAGGCAGGGTTTGTCCCTGCCTGCCCACCCCGTGCCATGCAGGGCAGGGTTTGTCCCTGCCTGCCCACCCCGTGCCATGCAGGGCAGCTCTGCTGGGCTCTGTGCTCCTGCCGGGGGTGAGCAGGGACTTTGGGACTGGCTGCCAGGAAATCCACGCTTGCAGCACCACTGCCTGGCACTGGACGTGCTCTGCTCCCTCCAGTGCTTCTCACTGGGGCTTTTCAACTTCATTTCCATTTCACAATAATGTGCTTCTGCCAACACTACCAAAGGCATGCCAGCAGTAGCTCAAAATGTAATTTTCTTGTCACGTACTGTTGCCTAATTATTTATATTGCTTATTAGGAATATGGATAATGTAACATAATCTGCTGGGGATCAAGGCAGAGACAACCATACTCTGCATGTATTTCAAATAGAAAAAACATATAAAAGACTATGAAAATCACCTAGCAGTCAGCTTGTGACATCTCTGATAGAGTTCTATTTCTTCTGCCAGGCAGGTCTTTTGTTTGTTTCCTTACTTTCACATGTCTAGAAAGAAGGATTTAGAGAAACAGATCCAGCCTTTGTATTTAGCATAGTAAATCATGTGCCTCAGCTGCTTTGCCATCATTTCACTGAACCAAATTTATCCCAATGCATGTACACTGATTTAAAACAGAAATTAATTTAGCCCATCACTTTTTTTAAACACAAAAATTACTCAAGTTGGGTGGAACTACAACTATAATTGGAATCAGAGTCTGAAACAAAAACATTAAAAACCAAATTCTCCTTAGAGGACCTGACCTTAGACATCTCAAGTCCACATTAAAAAAGAGAAAGGAAAAAGGCATGGTCTATTGTCTCTTACAGATGGAATACATGATGTCATACTAAAACTCGAAAATAACTCCCAGTGAATAAACATTATCTCTGAAGAACTGTATCTGTATGATTAAGAATCATTTAGTAAGTGAAAATAGGTGCAGTTCAGGAGATATGGAAGACCTGATAGGATCATGTGGCATTAAAAAAATACGTTTGAAATGTTTCAGTCTGTGTATTCTCTAAGGGCTCTGTTTGAAAAAAATATTCTGTTGGCACATCAAACGTCATCAAACTTGTGGAGTCCGACAGGTGATCCCTGTGTGTCCTTGGGACACCCCTGCACACACCTGAAGCGTGTCCAGGCTTTTCCTTGGTCACACCAGTGGGATGTCTGTTCCCACTGCCTCCTGCGATGCTCTGGGGCAGCGTTTCACAGCCGAGCTGCAGCTGCAGCAGGGGGGCAGCCAGGCCAACTGCACGAGCTGTGTGAGCAGCTGGAACAGATGTGGTGCCCTGGGGGTTGCCCCGCTGCTCCGAGCTGCTGGAGGCACTCAGCAGAAGGCTGACAGTCCAGGCTGGCTGGTGCACGCCCACCTCCAGCCTCTGGTGCCTTCGATATTCCTCCCCTGCTTTCCAAACAGGGTACAAGAGCAATTTGGAGGGAAGAAGAGCCAGTAGTAGAATATTTAAGATGTGAAGTAAACTAAAACAAGAACTGAATAAAAGATCAAACAGACACCCAGATCTAAGAGAGAAATACAGTTTTAGCAGTGAGTGTTGAAACCATTGGAACTGTCAAACACAGGGGAAGATTCTCCATGACTTGCCCTCTGAGGAGTACTGGAACCCTTCTGAAGGGCATGTTGTGGCCAAACAACATTACTGGTCACTTTAGGATGTTACTGGGGTAATATCAAAGGACCCATGGTTTATAAGGGGTCAGACCAGAACAGGGATTAGCCTTTTCTGTCTTTGAGTCATGGCAATGTAAACTAATAAAACTGGAGGTTGGAATTTACAGCAAAACAATTTAAAGGCACAAATAATGTATTACGTGAAAGGTTTCATTTGGGAGAGGAGAAATTGAATCTGTGGAAATTAGAGAGAGAAGAATTACAACGAGAGACATCCTAACGGGATGGAAGAGAAAACCCTGTTTAGTAGGCATCTGGTTTAAATTGCCAAATCAGCCATGTCTGGGTAAACAATAGTAAGTGTCACAAGCCACCTCTGAGTTCCAGCAGGCACAGTATCAGTGTTTCTGGGATGCGCTGACTCTCAGGTGAATTCTGCTGAGGAGACTGGGAGTCAGTTCTAACAGTGAGGAGGAAGAGGAACAGGGAAATTCCCAAGCACCTTCCCATAAGCCACCTGAAGAACTTGTCCCACAAGCCTCAACTGTTTGTTTCCATCAATACCACCCTTTGTACACAAAGAAGCAGCCCATGCCTGGACCTGCTGGCAGCAGGGAGAGCAAAACAGCTGTGGGAATGAGACGTGTGTCAAGACTTGCTCTTGCCCCGTAGTGCTGCAGCCAAGGCAGGGATGAAATATGGAGACCCAGCCCCTATTCTGATTGGAAGGGCCTGGTTCATCATATTTTGATTGGGTTCAAAGCCTTAAGATATTTCAGTGATGGCAATTATGGGGTTTTGTTCTTTACCTTCTGTAACTGGAGTTTTAAAACTGACTCTAAGGATTACCTTTCCTTCATGAAGACTGGATTTCTTATAGGAAACATGAGGGTTTCTGTTGGTTTCTACATTTATGTGGTGGAAGAGACTAATCTGTCCCTCACTGGCCATGTGGGTGACCAAGGAGTTTGATATGGTTTGTGAGAATGGCTGAAGACGGGCAAGACTTGCACCATCTTGGCAGAAGCAAATGTGCCCCTGCTGTTCATCACATGTTGGACAGATCTCGTGCAGGATGGAGTCTGAACTGCAGGAGTAGTTTATGTCCAAGAACCAGAACACTTCCGAGGGATCACGTTTAGAGAAACACTAAAATATTGCCAAACAGAACAAAATCATGAGGTATCTGGCCAAGAACTGGGTGAATACCACTGGCAAGCATTCGTTTGACTAATTTGTTTCCATCAGCTTTGAGTCATGTGTGCTGTGTCTTCGTTCCTCATCTGGTTGCATTCTTTAGTCAATTCAATTATTTTTAACATCACTTATTTAACTTTTGTTCTTGTAAGCATTACTTATTTATGTTGATAGAAACAGTGATATTGACACTCTGAGGTTGCTCTGTTTGTTCAGTATCTGGAATGCAAATGGTGGTTTGTGATTCCAGCAGGGCGGTTTATGATCCGCAGCGTCCTTGCCCAGGGAATGACAGCGCTGCTGTAAATGCTGGTGATTTACTGTCTTGTTTTGTGAGTGGCTGGACCTCGTCAGGACTTGTCATGTTAGAAGCTTTTGCCCTCTGGAGTAGATCAGACCTACCTGGGGGTAAGCTCTCCGCTTCATGGGAAGGCAGGGAAGGATTCCTCCAGGGACATCCCACCAGGGAACTTTCTTACGAAAAGAGAAAGGGAAAACAGAATCCAGGGCAAGGTCACTTCTCCCCTTCCCTACTTCTGAGATTTTCTGGGGCCACTTTTTATGTTCATCCTCATTGCAACACTTGCTGTGGGAAGGATTAATGGAACCAAAGCATGGAAAAGCTGTGGGAAGAGTAGCATGTGATGGGATACATCAGAACTGATTCGCTGGGAAAATGCAGAGCTTGGATTGCTTTGGAGATTCAGAAGCAGACAGAGGTGTGAATAAGCACCTGCAGAATAATATTGCCCTCCCTCTGAATTTCCTGGGGGGCCAACAATAGGAAATGGGATGAAAAAATCTCCTTGGGGGGGTGACATTATGAAATGGGATGCAAAACTTGGAAGGGTGAGTGGGTGGATTTTAAAAATCAAAAGGTAGATAGATCAAAACTAGAAGCTGAACAAAAGTGATTTCCTAGTTTTGCATCATTCTTGTAACTGCCTGGAATCTGAGTATTGTTTTTACCTTTTTGGCAGTTGCTGCTGTAATTCTGTCACTCCTGAAAATTCACCTGTAATAATGGAGAGAATATAAGCAGACGTACTGATGCAACTGATAATATTTTGTTTTACTGTCCTTGGGCTGGTATTAAAAGCCATCACAAGCAACAGGGATTCAAAGCAATATTCTGTTCTCATTTATCTATATTTCAATATGATCCACTCTGTGCATTGTTACAACCTGAAGCTGCATTTAAGGCAATATAAAGGAACAAAAAGTAGCACAGGTTTCTGAAGTGTCATCATATATGTGCTTAAATACATGTGGCATATGTACATACGTGTATCTGTGTGGTGTATATCTACAGTTCCCAACACTCTAAAGCCCTGATCTCTGGCTTTCTTACTACACACATGGGTTCAGACAGTTTAGATTTATATAATTTAACATCTCGCTTACATACACACAAATTATACTTAATTTGTCTTTAATTACTGAAAGCATATTTCCTTAAAATTGTATAGTTCCCTTCCTGCCTTCTCTAATAGAATTCCTTCTGCTTCACCCAGCTAAAAAGCCTTTTAGGTGAAATCCTGGTTTGTGGGAAATCACATTGCAGCCGCAGTAACGCAGCAACCAGCAATTAAAAATAAGCTGATGCAAACAACAAGAACAGCAAATGTAATCAAAAGCCAGACCTGACACTCTGCATTCTATGGATTTTTTCTCATTCTATTGGGAGCAGTTGGATTTGCCTTGGCCTTTCCTTCAGGCTTTCTGTGGTTCTTATTAATTAGAATTTGTGCTTATAAATGGCTGTTTAAAAAAAACCTCTTCAGTTTTTGCTTTTTAGTTTTGGTTTTTGTTTTTCCTTCTCCTTGCAGCTCCCCACAGAATACTCCAATTGTTTACCTACAGTTGGTTCAAACAAGGACGAATTGATGCTTGAGATTGTGCTGTAAGACATCTTATTTTCATTTAATTTTGATCATTGTTTTTTGGTGTTACTGGTTAGGGTTGTTGATCCCTTTCTCGTTGGAGACAGAGAGAATGGAGGGTTCCTTCATTTCAGGCATGGCATCCATGATGGATTTGTTCAGTCCTGGCACAAAGGTGGAAGGTTTTGCCTTCAAACTAAGAGAAAGAATAAACCAGGAACCAGGGAACAATTATGGACCGGGCAGCCCTGTGCCAATTGCCACCTGCTCTTCTGCAGCTCTCTCAAGAGTGACATTGAATTTGGTTACATACCCACATTTCAGCTTCACTGTCTCCCAAAGTTCAAAATGTTCAACTTCAGACTCCTGGAATGTTGTTGTTCTCAGAGCAGCCAAATTGCAGCCAAACCCGGAGGTACAGCTATTTCAGCTTCATGGGTAAGGTTTGGTCTCAGTGAAAGTTCCTGCAGTCAGGATTTGGCCCCGCTGTAACCATACCGGTTCTTTGGTGTCCAGCATGCTCCACTCTTTCTGAAGCATGGGACCTTTTAAAGGCTTCATCCTAGTCATCCGTGGTGGTCTGGCATGTGTGCCATAGGAAATAGGTTAGAAAGTGCAAATATTGTTTGTCCCACCAGCAAAATATGTGGAAAATTGTATTATGTCATATTATGTCCCAGTGCCACAGCAGCATCAGGTCCCAGGACCGAGAATCCCAGAGTGTCCCATGAAGAAACACTATCTCTGAAATGGTTACACCAAATCCAAGTCTTGCCAGCGAGCAGACAGTCCCAAAGAAGGTGCCAGTGGTACAATTCCCACATTTGCAGCCATGCTCTGTAATCGACAGCCAGCAGCTTTGAGCTGAATTCAGGTGGCAGCTGCAGGGCAAGCCCAGTGGCACAGAAGCGCTGAGCAGCCTCAAGGAATGGACCCACAGCTGGGGTTACAACCCAGCAGGGCTCAGGGCAGTGGACAAACACCTCGTGTTGATAAGGAACCTGTGGAAATGAAAAGATGTTATCATCTGGAGTTCATGGTTGTTGACGTGCACATCTGTTGCCGTTGTGCAAACAATAAATTTGGTTGCAATGCAACAGTAGAAAATTCTCAGCATGAAGTCAGAGAGAAGAGTTATTGAGAAGTCTTGCCAGGATTTGAAAAGAAAGGAGTTTCTAAGGGAGAAAAACAGCTTGAGGGAAAGTCTAAATTTAGAAATAGGTCTCCATGTTTAAGAAGATAAATATAAAGCTGAGTCAACAGTAAATACATCCAGGAGATTAATGATGAAAGTAGAGCAGACATGAAGGAATCACATTCTCAGAACTCAGGAGCACTGGGAGAGTGCTCAAAGGAACAAAAAAGCTGGTTGGCAGGACCCAGATCTGTTCCCCAGCCTGCTGAAGCAGAGGTGTGCCCATATGACTGTCTTACACATACAAACTGTTATGTATGTGTATATATATATGTATATATAAAGGAAGAAACAGCACTTCATTAAATGAAGGCAGTGAAAGTGAAGGTCAGAGCTCAGACACGAAGATCTGTTCCACCTCCACGATAGCCCATCAGTCTGTGTGTTTTATTTTGCAAGCGGATCCTTAACTATTGTTTCTTTCTATTAGAAAAAGATAGTGATCTCTATAGTCTTCTCATAGCTTGTTTAGAAAAAAATCCTATTCAGCTGTAGCTTTGCTGTGGCCAGATTTTCCACCAGTCCAGTGGCTTAGCTCAATTGACTTTACTGCAGCAATGTTTTCTCACTCGGGCTGAGGATCAGCTTTGGCACTTCGACGTTTTGATCTAAAATATTTCCAGAATGAAAGGTATTGTCCTGATCTGTTACAGAACGGTACTAATGAATAGTTACTGGCCTAAATCCTGTTGGATCAGGCTCTAGCTTAAATGCCTGTTTATCTTGGTGACATGCTGACCGAAGCATTTCATGGAACCTGTTAGCTGCCAGAGAGGGAGAGAGCTGAGGGGGCAATGTTTGCTCTTGGTGTTTGTCTTCCCTGTGCTGTACAATCCGCTCATTCCACTTCTCAGCTGGGGTGGATAAAGCACAAGTGCAAGTTCCTCCTGCTCCACCTGACAGGGCGCAGAGTGCTGTGCCAGACGTGGCTTGGAATGGAACCTGCTCCATTTCCCTTCCCCAGGAGGAGTGCACTGCTGATCCCCTCCACTCCCTGACGGCCGATAATTGTGCAGTCACATAGGATGCTCCTGCTACTCTCCCTGTTGTTTTACTCCTCTCACACAGCCTCCTTTCCCACAGGTCGCCTGTGTATGCATCACTGGAAATTGCAGAACTGAGATTTCATCTCTAAATGGACATTTTAGTCCAGGTATTTAGGGAAAAAAAAAAGAACCAAAAAAGCCAAAGTCTGAGATGTAGGGGTGTTTTTATGTAAGGCAAAAATGCACGTTTCTTTTTCAGACTTCTTAGCAACTGCAGAGCAGAGGGTGGCACCTTTTTCTCATTGCCCTCAGTATGGTCAGTGTTCCCTCAGACGCCACTGTGCTGTGAGCCAGAGCTCTTCCTTAGCTCCCCGGGGAGCTCAGGCTCAGGGGTCTGCTTGAGGATCTGTGTCCTTATTCTGGTGGCAGGGCCAGGCTCTGTCCCACCACTTTTCCATCATATGACAGTCCCTGAGGCCAGGAGGCTTGCAGAGCAGGTGATACGGCTGAAGTGCCCGATTTGTTGTGCATGTGCTTACAGAGCAGCTGTGCTACACGTGTGCTTGTAGAGAACACAGGCGTCTCCAGCTGAGCTCTGGAAGCACCTGGGAAATCTTGTGGCCAGGAGTCTGCCACTGCCACGGAAATTCCCAACCCAAAGATGAATTGTCATGTAACTTCCCAACCCAGAGACTGGCCTGTAACTTCCATTTATGATGTAGCATGTTAAATGTGTATCACATGTCTGCTGCCCCCTTATACTGGTCTGTTTGTTTTCTCCCAGTTTGTTATTCCCCTAATCTAAACCACAAAACAGTTTTTCTGAAAAGTTTACTGTGGAGGAACCTAAAGACTCCTTGTCTGTTAAGCTGCAGGGGAAATGGAATACTGAATTAGAAGTGAAAGGTGAACCAGGTAACAACAGCCTGTAGTCAGGGGAAAGCAATGACACCTGAAATTCAAATTATTGTATCTGGGCTAGTAAAGTTTCCTATGGTGTTTTAGTATTCACAGTAACATTAGATTTTATGCAAGGAGGAACCAAAAGAGTTAATGGTCGTGTAGAAGCGTTAGACATCAGAATCCTGACAGCCTAATTGCTGTGCTGACAGCAAGGGCTGTTTCACTGCTCTGGTGGGATTTCCATCTCCAGAGCTTGTACGGAGTTAGAGCAGTGGCAGGGACTCAGACACACCTTTCCAACGCACCTGCTGGCGGGGAGGATGTGTGTGGGTGGCTCCCAGGGGGCGCAGACAGGCAAGAAGGAATAACAGGCAAAAGCACCTGTCAGACAGTCTCAACATTCCCTTTTGTGCAGCGGGATCAAGCCCACATTTAAAGGTGTTTGAGGAAAATAAAAGAATAAACAGAAGTTGTTCTAATTTTATCCAGTGCTCATTTTTCTATTTATCAAGGTGGGTTTGATTTTTGCTTCCATCTTGAATAAAAGAATAAGGGATCCAGGACACATCGAATCAGAAAGCAAGGGGTGAAGTGTATTTCCATGGAGAGAGTGGTATTGACCATGAGCAGCTGCTTTGTCTGTGCCTTTGAAATTACAGTGGCCTTCTTATTGCTGTGCACGGGCTGCCGTGTTTGTTGACACTGCTACATGTAATAGGGCTGCTGCTGAATAAAGAGTCAAATATTCTAAGTATCAGCTTGGGTCATTTGTGGTGTAAAAACCTGGAATGTAGTGAATGCCACGATAAGATTGTTGTGAAGATAGGGATGGATACAGCTGAATTCTCCTCAGGTCATTTCTTTGGAACTTACACTCTGATTTTGCTTCTCATGTTGTAAAAATATTTGCAGATTTGAGGAGCTAGAATTTTTGATGCTGTCTTCATACTGATTGGCAAGACAAGCCCGATTGTTCTAGTGAGTTCACCCTAATGCTTGCTATGCTGGAAAAAGAACTTTATAAAGCTAAGAATTTACAGGAATTCCATGGAAAGCTAGAGGAGGAAATTACTGCCCTGTGTTCTGCAGGAAAAATGAGACTGTTTTTTGAAAACTGAGCAATTTTCAAGCAACTAAGGCAGCTGGTGAAGCTCTCTGTGCAGTCTCTAACCTGCTGGCTTTTCGTAGTGCTTCATTGTGTACTGGTTCACAGTGGGCAGTCTGTAAAAAAGCACCTGAAAAGCATTGTAAAAGGACTTATATCAGATGAGTGAATAACACAATGGACTTTTCTTGTAAGCATAATGCAAACTTTGAGCTACTTCCATTATTTAACTGTGGCATAAACTAGACTGTGTCTGACTGTGTCCTGTAAGAAAGTTGTGGTAGATTTCTTTATAACAATATAGAACCAAGGAAAAGCGTTCCACAAATTGTATAAGGAATAACCCATAGGGCCACCAGGGAGCCTGAACACGTGATCTGACCCAGCAGTTGCAAAAGGAGAGCGGAATCATCTCACAGGATTTAGTTCTGTCCCCCCGACCAGGCGCTGCTTCTCCTCAGTGCCTGCAGTCACTTGTTAGCATCAGCTGGAGATCTGGTCTTCAAATGCTTCGCCTTTTCGTCTGGATTGTAAAACTATGGTGGGTCTTTCAACATGATGCCCTCTGTCACTGGGGGAAAAAAGCCAGCCATGGCTGGAGGCTCCAGGCCATTTGAGTGCAAGTCTCTCAGTCAGCTCCTAGACCAAGGGAGAACAGAGCAGTGAGGGAAGGCTTTGAAAAGCCCAGACCCTCGTCCTCGCTTCCACTCAGCTCTGTCAGAAATTTATTGCAGCTTTTTCATGTCGTCTCAGTAATTGAAACCAGCACCAAAAATCAACAGTTTCAGAAAAAAGAAATTAAAAGTGAAGACTCTTATCATGATACAAACTAATACTTCTTAGAAGGAACAGCATTCTGAGTTTGTACTCCTGCCAGCAAGAGGCCAAGGCCAGGGAAGTCAGGCTCTTCCATCTGCAGAACTCAGGCATCACTGAAGCACCAATGAATCCTTCACATTGTCCTCTAAAATGTGGTATTTTGAAATTTTTTGAACTTGTTACCAAGTGACCCAGACTAGCCAGAACAAAACAAATCTAAAAAAGCCAAGTCGTGTTAGAATAGAAATTAAAATGCTTCATCTTTTCAATGTAGAAAACTCCAAGTTAGCTAAGACAGAATAGAAATAAAAGAACTTATAAACAAGTTCCCCTGCCCAAGCCTGGGCAGCAGCTCCTTCACTTTCTTCCCATCACCTCTGAGTCTGGTGCTTGCTCAATCGCCCCTCTCAGGGTCCCGCTGCTGGAGCCGTGGGCTCGCAGCTCCTTGCTGTGCCTGTCTCTCTCCATTTGTCTGTCATGTTCTTTCTTCTGCCCTGGAAGCTTCTGTCCCAGGCAGTCTCAATTGCTCCTCAAGGGAAGAAGCAATTTCTCACTCCCTCCACAGGACTTCTTCAGACCCAGTCACTTGTTTTTTAAAGGCAAACAACACACAAACTAGCGACAAATCAAACAGATACTGGCTGTCACAGAAATCCATAGCAAACTGAATAAAAATTAGATTTAAATGATCTCTCTGAAGTCCTACTGGGTGTTTATGGCACAAGCAGGATTAAAGCCAGTATCCTTTGTCTGGTTTGTGGGTATGTTTCCTCTCTGAATAATGCCATACTCTTGCCTGGAGTGCTTGAGAGCAAGAAGATTCTTTGTAAATTCTGTTTTCGTTGGGAAGTCTGAAGGAATTATTCACAAGCTGTTCTGTGACACTCTGCAATGTCCACGTCATGTTGAGAAGGGACATCCAGCACTTCAGTCCTAATGGTCTGGCCATTGTTCTGTACAAAATGAGAACTCCCATGGTATAAACACCTTGCTTTGGTGAGAGTGGGAAACCTCATGAAGTCTGAGCTTGGTTTGTTAGGGAAAGGAAAGGGAAGTTTATGTTGCTGTACTGCAAACCTTGGTTTGCTCGGGATGAACTCCCCTGGCTTGTTCACTGCCTGTGGCTGTGGGGGGAGCAGCTGCCTCTGCTGGGCTGCCAGCAGCAAAGAGCAGCAAAACCTCCGAGTCTGAAACTTGCTGTGCTCTGACGGCAGTGAGTCCCAGCTGACCCGGGCAGGACCTGTCCTCAGGAGGTTCATCAGTGCTCAAAGCTGAGTAGAGACCATCATCTGCCTGAGCACCAAGAGCTGGGAGAGGAAGCAGGGCTGCAGAGCCGGGGACTCGTGCAGCTGCGCTCAGGGGTGGAAGCGGGCACAGACTGCCCTGTGCCAGCTCCCACTCTGGCAGCTGAGCTGCCTGATCTCATCGCTCCTCCCAGAACCAGCACTCCTTAGAGGAAAAATAGGAAATCTAAGAAGCCTGAGATTTTCAGAGCTGGGATACTGCAGTTAACTTAACCTGGCAGCTGGCCCAGATTTCAAAGTCCTGGTGGAAAAGTGCTCCAGCTCCTAAGGAGACTCTCAAAACTATGAAACTACTGAGGTGTTCCATTCCTGTTCCAGTTCAGGCATCCCTTCCTGCTATTGCCTGGACAAAGGCAACCTGGGCTGCTGCAGTTCTTTTATGGTGCCCAGAGCCCTGACGAGGTGTCACCCAGAGCAGCCCCATTCTCAGCTGGTTGCAGCAGTGTGGTGGTTAGAAAGCAGTTCTAGAATCCAGTTTTTATAACAAACTGTCCTGAGCAGTCTTACCTGAACCAGGCCAGCCAGGCTATTAGACCCTTGCTTAGGCAAGTGAATAATTAAATATACAGTTTATCATTTCCCTTTCCTCTTCTAGTTTTTATCATTAAAAAAACCCAAAAAACCAGAAAGAAGAAGTAAAGGAATGCCAGCTCCTGCAATCTTTATAAGGTGTGCAAACTCTTGCCACGAGGCTGTAAGCAATACATGAGCTGCCTGCATCTGGCCACTTCTCTTTCACTATTCCTTTCACTAGCCCAGTAGGAACAGAAATCCAACTGTACCAGTGGGAACAACTGTATGTTTCCAATTCCATTGCCATTTTTGATGCAGAACACTTCTACTTTGGCTCAGTACCTCACCCAGTGCATTTAAATCTGTATTTAGTTTCTTATAAAGGAGAAGCCCAGTCACACAAATCCCATCTGCAGTAGATGTTCTGACATGCATGCTGTAAACCAGTGATTAGCAAGCTTTTCTGGAGTCCCCACAAGCCAAGATGAGTTATTCTACTGTGATTCTCTCGGTGACACTATTGGACATCGTGGGATCCTCTGATGCCATGTGGCCAAAAATTATAGGAACTGTAATTCATCGGCAAGGTGAGGACAGCTTTCAGGGAGATACCACAACATCCTGTCACATTGGAAATTCTAGCCACATAGCTGGGAAGCTACAACTTGCTTAACTTCTGGTTCTAATTCTGGCTCCCAGATGTGTGGTTCCAGCTGTAGGGGGCTAGCACGCAAATCTGCAGTGCCACAGGGACTTGGGAAATGTTTGTGTGTAGTGGCCAGCCTGCGGCCTTGCACCTCAGAAACACTGAACATCGTCCACTTCCAGTGAAGTGACTTTCTAAATATAAATGAGAAAAAGAAGAATTTTATTTTAAAAGCACATGCAATGTAATGTTTACTTCTACAATGTGTCAAATAGAAAATACAAAATGAGAAAAAATGCACTGCAACTTTTCAATAAGCTAAAATAAAAACCAACCCCACCAACACAAGGGTGAACGAGTGTTTTATGTGACAGGTTATAGTTATCCCATGCATGAGTTTTTCAGGCAAAACTAATCCAAATGGATTAAGGACAGCCAAATTGCTAAAATAAGACTCATAATAATAAAAACCAGCCCAAATGAATCATGGCCTGTATGGGTAGAGTGGTGAATCATGTTCCGTGACAGAAGAGAGTCCCTAAAATTTTATGACTATGTATCTTAATAAAAAATAATTTCACAGTAGAACTATTGGACGTAAAAATGACAGCTATGATGCAAAGCTCTCTGGATACTCTGTGTTTAATAAATAACCTCGGAATATAATGTTTAAGCATAGGAAATTCCCTCCTGGGCCAGTCCAGTGGCATGGATTTTGTAACACAGAAAGGAGGTGCTTTTCAGGAGAAGCTGTGAGCCTGGCCACTTTCTGAAGCCTGTTTCCCTGATTTTCCCATGGCACCCAGAACTGTCATATTCCTGGAGGGTGGAGAGTCCATCCCTGAGGGTTCATCCACCCTGAGGGCAGTGGGGAGTCAAATGTGTGATGAAGAGCTTGGTGGTGCCTGGAGCAACAGGACTTTGTAACTGCCCCATTTATGCTTTCAGCTGTGCTTTGCATGGGTATTTATTGACTGCAAATGGTGCCAGAACCTTTTGGAGAATCTTTGAGTAGGAACGTTTGGGTATTGCCTGGTTCTGGGTGAAGGGATCATCAAAGTTCCTCAGAGACTCTGTGGTCAGTTATCCAAAGCCAAGTTACCATTATTGCAGCACAACTGTGGAATGCGAAGGGTTAAGGCAGTTAAACCCAAAGCCCTTCCACCTTACCCATGCTCAGATTCTGCCTGTGGAAGCACCTGCTCCTCCTTTTCCTACAGGGGTATAATTGGACTTTGTCTATGGCAAATAAAGGGTTTCATTGTAAAGATTGATAGGTCCTAATTGGGAAAAATCTGGCACAGATTATTTGTCAGTTTTATGGAATAAAGCTGCTTGTCATGCTTTTACCTCCAGGAGCTGGAGGAAGGCCAGGGGAGATTGTTCTCCTCTAACTTTTCATGAAGAGCTTCTTTTCATAGCACATAAAAAAAAAAATCTGAGAAGAAAGAAAAAAATCAACAAAGAAACTCCCCAAAACAACATAATTTCAACACCCAGGATCAGGAAACAGGAGTCGCTGAAGAACCAGGCCGTCCCTTTAAGTTACACAGTTGTCCATGGGCTACAAAGCCATTAGACCTCCAGAAAAATGAAAATTATTCCATGTTAGTAATGCTCTTCGGTAAATACAAGGTCTTCTTCTGATGTCCACTTATTCAAAGCAGGATGCAATCATTCCAAAGGGGATTGAAAAGACAAAAACAATCCAGTAGCTGGTAAACAAATTTTGGAAACTAAATTCATCTCAAAGGAAGGAATTTAGAAATTACTTGACCACCCTGAGTAGATCTTTGCAATCAAAGTCATGTGATAGTTGGGGCACTTCAGTTTTGCACACAAAGACAGGACAAGATTTCATGCTACAAGCAAAAGTAAAAAAAAAAAAGTCTCCTTAAAATAAATAGTATGCAACTTTCCAGCAGAGAAGGTAATTAAACACTGCAGTTGTTTATCAGGGACAGCAGTGTCTTCACCCGGTTTTGAACAACCTCGATGGAATTAGATCCATTTCAAGAACATGTGTGTTAGTTTAGCCTTCAAAGGAATTACAGCCTCTGTATTCAGGTCACGTTAAAGGACCATAATATTCCTTTTCACGTCTTTCAGCATTTGGATCTATAAATCTACTTCAGACAAACTTCTGTTGGGCTGGAGGCTGAAGGGCTGGGAGGGCTGGGAGTTTCAGGATGTCACGGTTCTGTTCACTTTGCTTCTAATGTGCCAAGAGCAGGTGACTTTTTTGGGATTGTGTCATAGGGCCCTGCTTTCCCAGAAACATAACTGGGAATTTAGCTGCCTTCCCATGGCTGCCTGTCTACTAAGCTTTGGTGTCCATGTGGTCAGAAATGATCTTTCGACATTCTTCCCTCTTTAGTAACTCCTGCTTGTGGAATTGGGAATCACCAGAAATAGCTTCTTGTTTGTTACATTTCTCCTTCCAGGTGAGATGACTCGCTGCAGTGTGTGATATTCAGGGTACGTCCCGACCTCCAGCTGGTCCCAGCATGAAACAACATCTGTATGGTTTTGCCCAGCCTCCCACAGGCAGAAGGGACACATCTTTACACACCTTCTGCACACCCATATCTTGTTTATCATCAATGTCACAGAGACGGAATGTGGAATCTGCTGTTTCTCAACTATTTTGGTGAAGGCTAGACTGAAATGCTAAGTGTCCCCTTTTTATGTAGGACAAAATGACACTCTGGTTGTGTTATGGCTGATTAATATTTTCCTGATTATTCAGTGGTCTGTCTCTGTGTAACAGCTCTCCAACGGAGTTTTGAGTCTGAGACTTGTGCACTTTTAGGGTCACCCTTGCCCAGAGCAGCCCCTGGGCAGGCAGAGCACATGCACTGTGGCACCTGTGGCACCTGTGGCACAGTTTCAGATGTGATTCCCAGATTTTGTGCAGCTAAGGCATTGTGTCCATGCAAGGAGACAGAATGAGCTGTTTGTGTGCTTAGCTGTGTTTAGACCACTGCGTGTATTCTCGCGTGCTCACTGACCTCTGTTTTCGTGGCACATTTAGCCTGTGACTTTTCAGATTCTTGTGCTATCAGTATCTATAACTTGATAATTTCTCAGCCAACTCAGTACTCAGCACAGACCCAAATCTTCAAGGATCAGTGGGACAGGGGATGCTACCCAAACCTTGTCACTTTCAGAATGTTCTTCTTGCTCCATAAAGTACACACGCTTGCCCAAAGTTCTTCCATGATCTAGTAAAGAGGTTTTCAGAAGTAGATATTGGTATGAAATGCCAGCAAAAACAACAGCCGAATGCTGCCAATTCTGTATGGTTGCCCTTCCAGAGCTGGAGAGCTGGGCAGGCTGTGCTGCAGCCCCGGCAGTGCTGTCACTGCCTTGGCAGTCAGAGCCCCTGGCAAGACCTCTGTGCTCTGTGCCACACAACAAACACAGGGCAGAGACAATTCTTGTCTGCAGAGCTTTGAAACAGGACAAAGAAGAGGGCACAAAAGATCTCCTGGGCATTCCTCTGTGTCACAGGCGTAAGAAGATTGTAGGTCCAGTGTTAACAAAAAACCGGGAAAAGAAGGAATGGAAACAGGAGACAAGGAAAGGACAGGAGAGGGCAGTGGTGGCATTTTCCCTGGAAGGAGTTTTGATCCTGCAATCACGTTGCAGTCAAACGCCACAAACTGACAAGGTAAAAACCTGATCAGTGGTTGCAGCCTTGATGAGAGGCTCCTCTAAAGAATCAACCGTGATAAGAGCTATGGGTAGAGATGTTATGCTAAGTATCTACCTCCTACTGTCCCAACCAATTCCATGTTTTGCATTTGCTAAGCAAACCACCTGTACTTCTAAAATTACAGACGATTAATAACAGTACTTGTTAACAATATGGGCTATCCTGGGAGCAGCAGAGCTGATAGTGGAAGCAAGTGCAGGGCAGTGGGGCAGGGTCTGGCCTGCTGCGTGTGGTCTGCTTGGCTGGATTCCAGAAACTGAGGTTTGTAGTTTTGAACAAACATTTTTAGAGATGCCTCAATCAATCCACCCTGTATGGATCATGGGCACTATTCTTTGTAAATAATTAAATGTGGAAAGAAAAGGGTGGCTGTGTTGTATTGGGAAATGTATCTTTGCATCTTTGTGCTCGAGTGGGAGTGGAGAGGGAAGGGCACAGTCAGACCCTGGTCCCACAGAGACATTTCCTGAGACACCCTGCATCGACCATCCTGGTGGGCTTTTCCAGTCAGGTTCAGGCTTCCAGGAGTTGAGTCTATTTCCAGTGGTGAAGAATCTCAGAAGCAAATCCTGTGTAGCTTGGAGTTCCTGTGGGTGTGCCAGGGAGGCTCAGAGGAACAGGGTTGTGCTGGTCCTGGGCAAATACTGCATGACAAAAAGTCCCTGTCCCCAGAGGTTACAGTTCATAGCAGGCAGAGCAAACAATGGTAGAACAAACACATGCCAGCCTTCCAAACAAGGTGACACCATTTAGATCCTAAAAATGGCAAAATATTTCTTCTCTTGTCTATAAAATATCGTAAGGACAAAGAGCTGGCTCATCCCAGCAGAGGGAGACTGGAGAGGGAGTGAAGAACACCCCAGCCAATTTGTTGATGACTAACATACTTTAAAACAACAGGCTGATTTTAAACTTAGAAGGTGACTTGCTGAGTGGTTATTGGCTGTTCACTCCTGGTCTTGATAAGAGCTCCCACAGGACATTCAGTTCTTTCCAGCTTCTCCCGCATGGGTTTATCTGTGAACATCAGTACAGAGCAAAGGGAAGGAGGCCGGGCAGGTTTGTTTCATCTCTGCTGTGACTAATCCTGGTGTGCTGGGCTGGCTGCTCTGTAACACATTGATAGCACTGACCTGACTGGCCCTTTGCAGCATCTTCCTGCTTCAGCAGGGGGCTTGGACTAGATGACCTTCAGAGGTGCCTCCCAGCCCCAACCGTGCTGTGATTCCATGGTCTTCTGATGGGTTCCATTGATAATTACCACAGGACCACCAATGATTTCAAGAGCAAGATTCAAATGAAACTAATTTTTACCAAGCTGGGAAACCCAGAGATCTGTGTGAACATCACAGTGAACATCCCAAAGGCTTTGGCTGAGGAGCTGCTGAGGCCATGCAGGACTGTATGTTCTCTGGCAATCGAGGCATGGGAAAGGCCATTCTGGCACATCTGCCTTGTCAGAGATGTTCCTACTCAGTGTGATTCGAGCTGGACCTCTGCAAGCAAAGTGGTTGGACTAGATGGCCTCCTGAGCTCTTTTCCAGCCTAAACAGTCCTATAATTCTACACTTCAGATTTTTGTCCTGTTTTCAATATCATGGTAGTGTTTAACATCAGTTATTTACCACTAGTGCCGTATGTGTGCATCTTTAGGCCCCGTAGAGATAATTTAACCTGTATCACTGGAGTCACTTTTCTGGGATTCAAAGGTCCCCAGGATGCTCTCAAAGCACATAAGAGAGACTTATTCCACTGTTGAGGATCAACTCCTTTTGTCTTATGCTCACTCACAGCATTTGCTTATTATATGTGCCTAGTAACAAATACTTTGGAGGGTGGGCGCTGTATTCCACATGGGAAGTGGGGCTGGCTCTGCAGCACTACTGCAGCAGAAAGATGGAAGATGGATCTATTTTCAGCCGAGTTAAAATGTGTGGAAGCAGAATGATAAGGAACAGGCAAGAAGTCAGTGACTGAGAGGCTGGGGAGGAGGGGATGGGAACCCAACTGGCCAAGTGTTTCATGTCTCAGCCCCTGGACTGCAACACAACCTCTCCCCTTCCTCTTTGGTCTCAGAAATCAAAACGTTCCTGCAGTGAAATGAAAGGGAAAATGCTTGTCTACTATGCAAAAGCAGCTAAAAAACCCCAAGGGAAACGTTCAGAAAGATGAGCCTGTAAGGGACTGCTTGGGGTGCTGACTCAGGGCCCTTCTCAGAAACACTAAGATATACAATTGGCTTTGTTGCCTTAACAGTTTTATTCTTAAGCTGGAGTTTGGTCTGTGCTGCTCCCATGTTTGACAGCTCTAGAATCAGATTGTTGAATTGGCTGGGAGCCTTCTAATTTTCATTCACCCTCCGTTTATTAGTAATCAGTTCATGCCTATTTACTCTTACTCCAACAGCAGTATTTAGCTTAATCTGTTCTTTTCCTTCCTTTCCTATTTCCCTCGATGCATTAATAGCCATAAATCAGATTCTTTTTCACGCTTCATTTTGCTAAGTTTACTGACCTTCTTTCTTGTGTCACTCTCTTGCTCAAGGAAAATTCATCTTTGCTATTTCTGAAGACTTGAGGGACTGGAATTACACTTCCCTTTATGTTGCTTGAGCTGGTGGTAAATAATACATCTATGTTGTAATGTGGGAAGAAATAAAATGTTCTGCAGAATAAGGCCTGGTCTTAGCAAACAGGCCTGTGCACAGGGATTTAGGGGCTGGAATGGAAAGCTGTGAGTCTCTCTGACTGTGCTGCAGCTGTACCCCGAGCTGGAGCCAGGTGGGTTTGTGGAAGATGAGGAGTGGGGCCAGAATGGCTCTCTTTGTGCTCAGCTTCCACAAAAGTTGTCCTGTGATCCATTGCTGGGGGCTGAGCCCATTTTGTGAGTGGGATCTGACCACAGGCACTGACCACGGGCCAAGGGAGAGGTGGCTGTAGTACCAGTGTTTCTAGATGTTGTTATTTTATTATTTTTCTTGAAGTTGAACTTTTCATGCCAGATGAGAAACATCAGTTTTTGTGTTAGTTGAGAAAAATCAGAATGGATGAACTATAAAAGCTCAGAACCTAGAAAGGAACTGAGAAGAGGCCAGGCTTTGCCCTGGTGAAAGTGGCAGTGGTGGAGGCAGCATGAGCCATGCAGGGAGGTCAGGCAGGGCACGGGAGAGCCTCTGGGCTGTCCCACGAGCCAGGGGAAGAGCGGGGCGCTGGCTCCAGCCTCTGGTGCTCCTTGGCTCCTTGGGAAGCGCTGCCACTTTTCTTGTCAGGTAAGTTAATCAGAGTCCCCTGTGACAGCAGCAGCACTGTGTGCTGAGCAGGCTGGAAATGCACTTCAGCCCTTGATGGAGTTACTCACGGTGCCATGCTCTGGACAAGTCTATACTGTTGGAAAATGTAATCACTGCATTTTAACTTGCTCTGATATTGGATGTATTTGTCTTTACCAATTTTCAAAACCACTCACACTTTCTGCTGTCACCTCAGTCCATGAGATTTGTTCTGATGTGTCTGTGTTAAGTTTTTCGTTGTCTGTCAGTACCCCGAGAGAAGAGCAGGGGGACCTGCCCATGCAGCTTAAATACAATTTAATTAGTAGTGATTAATAAATCAGATATTTGATTATTTTGGTCTGGCCTGAGTTCAAGCTCTTGTTCCCTCCCAGCTGTGGGAGGGCTAGTTCAGCCAAAAAAAATCCATGCCTAGATTTTTACTTTCGGGAAGTTCAGGCATATGAGATCCAAAATTAGGTTTTCAGTTTGTGCCAGGAAGGAATCAGCCACTAGATTAAGAATTTGGATGCTTTCCCTCACAAAAATTTCTGGGAGTTGTATGTCAGATCCAGGATTTCAGATCTATTCCCAGAGTAAGTTCAGCACTAAAGCTATGCCTCATCTTCTCATTGCAGAGGTAGGGAGGAAAAAAATGAAAAATTAGCTTGAAGGAAGAGGGGGGGAAAAAAAAGAAGAGAAAAAGAAGTAGGACAGGAAAAATGACAAAGGTAGTTAGTCACATGGTGTTTGGGGAATGGAGATCAAGGGCACAGGGATGCAATTGAAAGATCAGATAATAAATGTTGCTTTGTATAAAAGGTTCTCCTTTCCATGTTCCAATGGCTCTCCCAGACACTTAGGGTCAAGGGGTTATTTTTAAGTTGGCCATTGATTCATACAAGATGCCTGGTTATGAAATGTGGGAATCTTTCACCAGAGGGAAAAACTTCCCCGTGAGCGACTGCCTGGAAACCCACAGCAGGGAAGGGTTAATGGTTGCTCAGTTTACAGCTGGGAATTGCTGGTATCCAGGAAACAACGCAGAATGCACAAACCATGAGACCAGCTGGAGCCTGCTGGAATCCCATTCATTTTGGCAGAGGTGTCTGTGGTCTCCAATTCTGACATCACTGCATTTGCGTCACACAGGAATGCCTTAACCACTTCTCCCTTTCTATTTTTTCCTGTCTCCCTCTTATTTCTGTGGCTGACTCAGATTTGCAGAGCAGTGAGAAGAGGCAGGTCACAAACCCCCCAGATCTGCTGCCCTCGGTGTAGCTGGGGGGTGGCTGCACCCAAGCTGTCAGACGCAGACTTTGGGGTGCAGGAGAAGCCGTGCCCGGGGATTGTGGGGTGGATGGGAATAATTTCTGTTCCCAGCCCTGTGCAGCACATGGCTGTAGCAGAGCCCGGAGAGGAAACACTCCTGGGGCCCAGGAGTATGTCCAAGAGCTGGAACCCCCTCTGCTTCCAGCTCCCCGAGCTCCCTGCTCAGTGCTGCCTCTTTCCTGCTCATACAGCAAACCCACCTGCAGGCACAAGTGCGCGCTCTGGTTCTGCTCTGTGAGGCGTTCTGAGACCCAGACCACCTGGAGCACAAATAAGAATCCTTAGGCCATTAAAGGCAGACTGTCCGACTCCTACCTACTTAACTCTCTGGGCTTTGTTTTGCTGAGCTATGATCTCTGGGCAATCATCACTCAGCTCTTGTGATTTTGCTTCTGCTGCCATGTCTGTCCTCTTGCACCTAAGCAAAGCTGCCTGAAATTCTTTGCTACTGCCTGTGTGCATGAAATACCATTTTAGGGTCCCCAGACTTTTGTTGGTCTGCAGAACCTGCTCCCATAGACATAATATTAAAACCTGATTTTTCCTCTTTAATATCAGCATGAACACAAAATTGCACTGCTACTTTTTGAGTTTAGTTTAATTGATCAAACACGACAAACTACCATGAAGTAGCTGAAAATGCTTGCAGCTGCCTTTTGGAGTGGTGTGCACAGAAGCTGTGTGTCACCTGCTGAAGCTGGCTGCTCACAGCAAGAACCCCTCTGCCCAGGGGAAGCTGTGCCTCATCCTCATTTTCCTCTGGAAAAGCCTGACAAAGGTGCTGAGTGTGTTCTGCATGGGAGACCCTTTGTTTTAGAAAAGACTGTGACCTCAGAGGGCTATGTTAAGGGAAATATATTGTGTTAAGGTATTTCAGGACTGCTTCTGAAGCCTGCTTGTGTCTGGTATTTATCCTCAGCAGCTGATTTACAACTTCACTGCTCTGCAAACAACCACTGATTATCCTGTTATTCTTCTTCTTATGATTAACATTCTAAGCCTCAATGTTCAACCTTAATATAAAGTGCAGAATAGAGCAATCACCACAGAGGAATCGCTGGGGTAATCCTGAGAAAATGCATATGTGTGACTGGGTCACCAGGGAAATGGAAGAAAATCCAAAAAGTGCTCTTGGAAAATTTGGAAGGAGATAGACTGTTAAAAGACTGACCTAGATCTCTGTCCTAGAAAATATTATCTAGAAAATTAATCCAGAATATCTATGTGGAAGCTTTTCACTATTTAATCTCCCTTTCTCAGAGTGTGCTCTAATTAATCTAAAGATTCTCTTCTTTTCCTCTATGTGTTTACACCAATATTTATCCTGCTGTAAATAGATGTGCACTCGCACCCTCAGCCAGGTTTTCAGACCCCGAAAGAATGTCTCTATTGAGGGATCCCTGCTTGCTGTATGTGATGATGAACCTGTCATTCAGACTCGAGGTCGCATGGGCTGTGCTCTGGGCAGGGTCTGCATGATGAAAGTTGGGACTTTGCATGTCTCTAATTGAGAATGCCCATCCCATCCCTTTTCCAGGCGTGAGGAACACGGGCTCGGCCAGCGTGAGATGCTGCTCAGGTGGCAGCCTGTCCTGTCATGGGCCGTGTGGGCTGAGCCATCACCTCTGTGTGCACGAGGGAGAGGAGAAAGGCATCCCTCCTCCTCCTCCAGCCGTGCATCCCACGGCTGCAGCACACTTTTGGAGGCATTGGAACAATCCAGGCTAATCTGTGTTTTGCTTCCAGAGGGTTGTTACTGATCCTAGCGAGAGATTGTAAGGGTGGAAAGGAGAACACGACAGGACATGCAAGCACCAGCCCTGCCAGGCTGAGGAACACAGCCAGTGTGAGTCCATGGCACACGGGTTTCACAGCCAGCCTCCAGAGCCCTTACGAAACTGGCTCTGGAAGTCCTCGGCACATGGATTTTGCCAGATTCCTGGCATTCGTACATTTAGGTGGGCCATCAATCAGTTATTTATGAACTGCAGTTCCTGAAACAGGGTCCTAACACAAGAAGATTGAGATTTTCAGGAATTCGGAGCTTTAACAGTTGCCGGTAGCTTTCCTGGGGTCTGCCGAATGTTTATGGCAGTGACCTCTTTAGGTACAGAGCATCTGAAAACTTCAACTTCCACTCCCAAAATAGGCAGTGCATTTATGTGCATTTACTACGCACCTCTTCTGTCTTATGAAGAGTTTGTTCATTGGCCTTGGGATTGAGCTCAGAAGTTCAGAGTTTAGCTTGGTACAAGGTTTCAGATTTTCAGAATGCTTTGATGACCTGGAGTGGGTGGCACCTCAGGGCTTGTGCTGTGACATGCGAGGCAGTGACCTACTCCTCTTCCCATTTCTGGTGCATTTTTGTCACTGGCAGAAGTAAGGCTTTTCCTGACAGGCAGGACAAAAGCAACAGAGGTAAATAACCTCTCCATGGAGAGTGCAGTGCTTTAGGTTTGTGTCTGTCACACACGCTCCTGATCCCTAAATGGGGCTTCCAGGCAACGCAAATAAACACAGCAGCTCCAACACTCTGCCGGGCTGGCATCCACGCTCACAGATGTTGCTGGCCCCCGTTGCACAGGAGGCATTATCGCAGCACGGATCTCAGCCATCAGTAGCTGGCCGTGGGGCTGGGCTGCAGCTACGAGCAGGTGGCTGGTGCATTCTGCAGAGCCGAGTTTCACTCTGATGGGAAGCGCAGGCTGAGCTCTGACGATGCCTCCAGTTAAGGCAACCAGAGCAAACACCTGGCATCACTTAACTTGACTCAGAATATGTTTTTTCACATTAGATCTGAGGAGGAATGTGCCTGTGACCCTCCTGGGTGTGGTGCGAGGAAAGCCACAGCCACTGGGGGAATGTCATTAGCGTCAATCAGGCAGAGATCAAACCCACCCCGCCCTCCCCGCCGCGCTGTGGATGTGTCACACGCGCCGCTGGCAGCAGCCGGTGCATGGCACTTCTGCACAGCCCGAGTTCAGCCCTTGGTGTTTATTTTTTCCACGCAGGATCTTTCCTTGTTTTCCACCCTTTTTCATAATCAAGTCACCTCTCGGATTGTTCAAGCTGGGGTCATCCCAGCACTGGGAGTCACTGGGAGACTCTGTGCTCACCAGTCTCATCCTGCTTATCTTCCCATTTCTGTTTTCACAGATCCTCTCTTCGTGATAAGCAACATTTCAGTCTCAAAGCTGTATTTTGAAAGGTAGCTTGAATTTCAGTCAGGATGTCTTACAGATGCTGTCCAGCCTGTCTGGCTGTCCTGGTGCACAGCCCCCGGGTGGGAGATCTGACATTCAAGGAACTGTCTCTGCCTACCCTTAAGTGTAATGATGACAAACTATACTTGAGTTTGTAGTACAGCATAGGAGGTTTTGTACCAATTTGGATGCAGTAATGAGATTTTTAGATGAACTCAGTACCCAGTAAAGTCAATGGCAGGAGTGTTGTGTTGATCTCTGCTTATTTTTGAATGTCATGTAACTTAGAGCTGAGGTTTGGCCTTGCACTTACTGCTCGTAATGGCAGTGTGTGAACTGACAGAGAAAACCAATCAAAAGAGCTGAACATTTGAAACGAGGTGCAAAAGAAGCCATACATATAAAATGAAACTGATTTTGGATCAAGTCTGGGTGCAGATGCCATTTGAAAATTGAACATGCTGTGTCACCTTCTTCACTCTCCAAGGTCAGTATTCATATTGCATCTTTCCCTTTTCTTGTCGTCACTGTTGATATTCTGTTCATGATTAGAAGAGGAGCTAAAGTCTGAAAGGCCATCAGAAGACAAAAACCAGCACACTGAAGTAACCTGCCTGAAGTCACGTGGCAGGTCAATGGTTGCTTTTAAATCAGGTAAATGAATGTTGTATTACAACATCAAAATAATGGAAAAGATTGTCTGGCAACAATCTGGGCAGCACTGGAGAGCTGGGTGCAGGAGCTGCAGGTGATTATTGTGTGACTGGGGTTTACAAAGTTAGTCCTGAGGGGATATTTTGCAGTCAGATGAGGGCTGAGGGCTCTGGCCCACCGCAGCTTCCTGTCTCCCTCCCGAGAAGAATCAATGTCTGTCACATCTGTAAAGTCACATTACATTTCAATTATTCTCTGCACTTCTCTTTAATTATGTCCCCTTTTTGCTTCTTAAGAGACTCTTAAAATTCTCAAATATAATAAGAAATAATAATAACCAATTAAAAAGCTGTGGGTATTAAGTGGGAAATAACAGACTGAAACAAAAGTCAAGGATTATCCTGGGAAATGACGTTTATGGATCCTGGACCACTCCGTTCTGTGAGGCAATCTGAGGTTTTGGCTGGGCTTAAAAATGCGGCGGCACAGCTCTGCAAGGAGCAGCTTTGACAGAAATGGCCCGAGTGGATTTTCTGCAAGGTTGGGTGTGGAGGTGAAGCAGCTCTTGCGTCTCCGCTCCCCTCACCAGCCCCGCTGGCCCGTCCCTCGTGCTCTGTCACGCAGCACCCCGTTTGTGTCACGGCTGGAGCTCTCCCTGCTGACCCAGGCTGGTCCTGGCAGCAGCCAGGGTGCAGACATGGTTATACAAGCAAAAAAAAAAAGAAAATTTTCCCCTGTATACTGCATTTCCCTTGTAAAGTTAATGCAAACCAGATGGGTGAGCACATTTCTTCAGTTGTAACTCCACCGGGACAACCAAATATTATTTATGCACCATATGGCGAGCGCTGAGGGGAAGGGTGAAGAGGTTCTGGATGAAAAGCTTTGTCAGGCACAACCCAAACATGCAGAGGGGGTCCAGGAGGTTTGGTACACACTGAGCTCTCCAGATGTGTCTGTAAGCAAGGTGTCACAGCAGATAACAGCCCAGGATGTTTGTGTGGAGAGGACAGGAATTTGGGAATGGTATAGGAATGTATAAAATCAGTTCAGATGACACTTGCTTTGAAAAGACAGCCAATAGGGAGGAAGTTGCAAGGTCCAAATGTTGCATTGTTTGGTCTTTCTCTTCTTTTATGGTTGAATAATGGCGTTTAAAGACATCTTATTCAAACATAATAAGTTTTATCTTCCAAAGTGGCTGAAAAAGATGATACCTTTTCTACTAAAAAACCCTGCCCAGAAAACCAGCATGTGAAATCATTGGCTACTAAAAGTCTGATTAATTTAACCTTCATTGTAGTTTGAACACCTTAGGTCTCAGTAATGAAGACACTTTTTAATTTAACTGGGCCCTGGGCTTTAATGTGAACTGTGTGGCATCTCTTGAAGTCTGCCCTCCGTGATTCATGAGTTACGTTCTGATGACACCGTTAGACCAAACAAAGTCAAGAGGGAAGAAAAACTCCTTATCAGCTATGCAAACATGAACACTTCTGTGGAAGTGCAGGACCAGCATTTACCCTTACAAATCCCTGTGACCATCAAATGTTGGGTGAAGCTCAGGACAGGGAGCAGCCCATCGGGCCAAACTGGTGTCATTGCTTTAGTTTGGAATACTCACCTAGGAAAGGATTGGGTACAATCTCAACACGGATTTCTAGACCTGATCTTTTTTGTGCAGCCTTTCTCATGTGAATCAGGCTCTCAGGATCAGGATCAAGGCCCTCATCCAAAGGCTGCTCAAGTCAATGGAAAAAGTCTCATTGTCTTTAGTGAGCTTTGGATCAGGCCCCAAAAGTTGAGTCATACTTTGAATGGAACATTGTTTGAAGCAAAACAGGCTCAAGGCTTCATTCATGTAGAGGTTTTAACTGTTAAGTGAAATTTCCCAAACACTTCCTGTGCCCTCCTGCCTGCTTCCTGCTGCCACTTCTCCCGAGGGGACGCATGCCCAGGGAGAACATCATGAGCCCAGTGCCTGACTCAAGCGTCTTCAGCCTGTTCTCTACCTCTTCTCTATGAAATGATGGCCATGTGACCAAAGTGCAGATGTCCCATTTCCCCCCAGGAACGTAGGGAAAAACATCTTTAGTTCTTTGAATTTCAGTCTTAATATCACCACTGGTACCAACCAGTGAGTATTTGTTGGATCAAGTTTTATTTTCAATTCCCACATACATTTCTGTGACTCCAAGTATTCTTAGGGAGACTGTTGCTTCTGGATGGAGAGGGGCCGGAGCATTTGGCCACAACTCTTCTTTGGTAAGCAGAGGTGGCAGACCAACTCTTCTATTCAGTAGGGTTTCAGCACACAGAAATAATGGTCATGCCTCACACTTGTTGCTTTAGTGCTTGTTTCACCTCAGCTGGGCAAGGACACTGGGTGGAATGATGTGTTTGTACTTATTTTTACATGTGACATTTAAGAGGCAAAATAAAGCGTGAAGATTTTCTCCAGATGTGTTTATAACAGAGATCTGGGAATATGAGGGGTTTCTTGTTGACCCTATGTACAGGTACCTCACATTTACTAATTTGCTATCATCACTGTACAAGTGATACCTATCCCCCCAAACTGTCTGTGCACAGAGGAGCACGGAGCACGTAACCCACGCTGTGAGAAACTCCTGGCACACACCCTGGCCCCCACACTCTGCACACCCTGGCTCAGGACGTGCCTGCCTGCAGCCTGCACATAACAAACTGGCACACACAAACCCCCCAAACCAAGCCACTGCCTCTGCAGGATGGGTGCCTCACGTGTAGTTGGAGCCTCTGCACATCGAGTCAGAGAAGCTGGTTTTTGGTCCAGATAAAGTCAGTTCAAGTTCTCAAAACAATTTCTTCTCTCCACTGGGTTCAAATGTTCACCTTCCCAAATTGTCCTTGAAGAACATGCAGGCATCACCCCAAAATAATTAACAGCCCAGCAGATAGGACAATTAGAGGGGATGTGAGAGATTTCTGAAGTCAAACCCAGGAGGAGAAGTTATGCCCCAAGCCTGATGTGAGAGTATTTCTCACCAGAGCAGTGGCTGCTTTAGGGCTCTCCTGTTGTGATCTTCTATTTTCATTAAAAATTTAGCAGACCACTGGACCTAAATAAAGAGATCATTTTGAGCCCCAAATGATCAGAGTACTTCTGGGGATGTGGGAGACCAAGTTCAATGCCTATTTAATATTTATACAAAACAGGACAATTCCAGTGCCACACTCCCATTAAACAGTTCAGGTTCAACATGGTGTAAGTTTCCTTTAAGAAAACCTACAGAGAAACCCTTCACCAGAAAATTCCCAAGTAGCTTTTCCTCTTGAACTACCTACAGGCTGTGCCAGAGTAGCTGACGTACAATGAGATTTTGCCCTCAGTAATTTTAAGTCCATGGGTTTTTCCTAAGGGTGATTCATTTTACAAAAACACACAACAAATAAACAAACACATCACTGGAGTTAAGAAGCAGCATGTGCTATGGATTAGGGAAAAGAGCACCCCTCGAAAGCCCAGCTGTCATGTTCAGTACAAAGATAATGTTGGTTTTTTCCATTCCATTGTCTTCCTTTCTGTCTACTTTTTTCTCACTGTGTCTCCCTTCACTTAGTCCTCACTCTCTGTGTCGTTTGTTTGTTTCCCTTGCTTCTAGGCTTTGTCTAGACCAGGGTGTGGGATGTCTTGGCCAACACCAGCTAACAGTAGAGCAGATAAGACAGTGAGCCTCCGAGTTGTTTTAAATGGACTTACTTAGATACACTAAAATATTAAACATCTCCTTGTCTGGATGAGCCATTTCTTCCTCTGAAATTAATGTTTGTCCTTTCTAGGGCAGTGTCAATACCAGTCCTGTCACCATCCCTTCTGAGCTCCTGCCAGCCTTGCACAAAGCAGCACTGATCAGCCTGTCCAGTTCATCCTCTTGATCTCTCCCCAGAGGAGAACTGGGTTTGCAGGCAAATGTTTTCCTTTCTGCAGCCTCCTTCTTGTTGAAAATGACATTCCTGCGCTGTGCTTGACTTGAGAAGGTGGGTCAAAGCACAGCTGGTGCTTGGAGTAGGACCTCAGGTGCTGGGGAGTCTGTTCCAGGGATGCAGGACAATCTCTGTTTCCTTAACAAATGACTTTAACTGAAGCGAGCACGTAGGGCTCCAGTGTTTGCCCATATGCACTGCAAATACTATGGAGGGAGACAGAGAGAAGTAAGCAGAAGCAGCTTAGGGCACAAATAGGAAGGAAAAAAATCATAATTTGATTTCATGTATTAGTTTCCAAAACTAAACTGAGATTTCAGTTTTCTCTCTTCCATCTCCCACCCCACCCAACTTCCTATAGCAAGGTTGATCTTCTCCAGTGAAATTACAGTGATTGTCAGCTCAAGGAACTTGATTAAAATTAAATCCATTTCCCCAATAGGTCCACACAGGTTTTTTCTTTCATTTGTAGGAAATGCACATGTGTAACTAAATCCACATTTGGCAAAGATAAGACTTTTGAATCAATTCACAATGAGTCTCATTCATTCCACTGTAGCTGAAGCACAGCATCTCACCCTAGAATGTGATTAGCTTCTCCATACAGCAATATCCCTGCCCTTTTTCTTTCTTTGAAGCATATACTTGGTGAGGCAGAATGTACCTGGAATGTATCTTGCTGCAGCAGACACAACAGCTCTGCTCCTTGGAAAGTGACACTCAGAATTTCTTAGCTACAGTCCAGCTGTCATAAGAAGAGGTGATTAATTAGCCATGGGCTGGGGCGGGACAGGGGCTGAGGGCTGGGAACGGGCAGGGAAATGGCTAAACAGATTCAAGGAACAGTAAAGCAGGCCAAGAGCTGGAGGAGAACTGCTGGAGAGATCTCTGGTTTGAGGGCCAAAGATTTCCAGGCAGAAGCCAGAAGGGCTTTATAAACGTAAATGAGTGGGTGGACAGAATAGATCAGCCATGTATTCAGAGGTCTTGCGATTCACTGACCCTCTTTAGCACCAGATGCTGCTTTTAATGCACAGCTGGCTGGTGGAGGAGTATTTCTGTGTGAACAGCCTGGGAGATGGATCTAATATCCAGGCTGGAGCCCAGAGCCGCTTGCCCAGTACTGTACTTGTCCTGGCTGGAGGCTGGGATCTTTTTGATCGTGTCCCGCACGTTGTACTGTACTGGGATGAATCACTTCCTGCCTCTGCCCTTTCTGCTTGTGCTGCATCACGGCACTGCTGCTCTGGGACTGGATCCTGCAGCCCTGGGCTGAGCTGTTTGTGTGCTCTGAGCTCTGTCCTGGCGCCTGCTCGCACGGAGAAAAGGCTGCTGTGCGTCTAAACTGCTGTGTCATACTTCGTTATTAATGACCGAGAACCACATGACACAAAGTTCTGGGAAGCTCGAGCAGATTCCAGGAAGGGGTCAAGGAGTTCAATAAACAGTTTTATTAGAACTTGAATTTCAACCAAAAGGCTACACACTGACTTTTTTTATAAAAACCTTTGTGAGTGTTACTTGAATTTAGAAATCCTGTGAATGGCAGCAGAAGCACACAGGGTTATCTTTTCTTCCTGCTGATTTCTATGTCACTGCTAGATCACATTTGTCCTGGATAAGGAAACCTGAGTGCATACTCCATTTCCATTTTCCAGTTGCCTTTCCAGCTTCTTGGCAAACTGTAGGGTTATCTGAATTTCAAGGGTCATATTCTTGCCTGAGTGATACTGGTGGAAATTCAGAGAGGAGCAGAGATCCTGGAGTACACCAGTGTCTCACACGACTGTTGCACCTCGTGTGGGCAGGTCACCCATCCTGGTAAAGGAGAGAGAAACTCCAGGTGAGTGCATTACCTCAGTGGGGTGCAGCTTATCACTCAGGATGAGATTCCATGTGAACACACATTGCTGAGGAACCTCGGAAAGGGAGCGTGTACCCACACCGAGGAGTCCCGTGGCTGGGGACAGGACCCGGGGCTGGTCTCAGCAGGCAGATGGCCACCTCTCAGTGTCCCCAGCGATAGTGGCACTAATTGGCCCTGTCTCCTGGCAGCAATCCCGTCAGCTGAGTAAGTTGGTGCTCTGTAAAAAAAGAACTTTTCAGTAAATTGCCTTTGCTAAAGTAATTGCTTTTACATTATCTCTGCCGCACACTCGTTAGGAACAACTGCAGTTCTGTCTCCCTGAGCATGCTTTCCATTAATGTTCCTGGCTGCACTGCTGTGTTTGCTTCTGCTGCCTTCAGGCACTGTGAGGTGCCCAGCTCAGTGCATGGCACAAACGGCCCCGTGTGTCCGTTCACCAGTTTGCGTGTCCCAGAAGAAATGGGAAACAGGAATTCACCTCCCTGGTGAAGTGGTCATAAAGCATCCCTTATCGTAAATATTAATGGTGCATTAATGAGCATTGCTATTTCACTGTTACTAATGAGTACTGAGGCACAGAAATTAAGAGTCCAGACCAACTTATTCTGACATAAAATTAAGGTGCATTTTGGCCTTACTAGAAAGTGACCAAGTTGCTACTTGAAATAAATAGAAGAGCTAAAACCAGAGGCCGTGTGTAGCTCATGCTCTACTGATCTGTCCCCAGGACAAAATCCTTAGTGCTAGCTTTTGTAGGCTGTTTGCTGCAAGCCACGGCTCTGTGGGAGCATGTTTAGCAGTTCTCACACTGAACAGACAGACCAGCATTGCCCCCCAAATATAACTGAATGTACCAGAGCTCTGCACTGGGTCACTCCCTGGGTGCTGTAGCTGCCTTTGGGGTGAAACACAGCAAGTGCTCAGCACGACATACAGAGCTACTCAGCAGTCTTTAATGGAGGAAGTGAAAAATACTGCATCTGTTTGAAATAAATGGGGAATTTTAGGGAGGTAGAATGGAATTACCCAAGCTGGGACCTGACTTCAGTTAACTGGTGTTAACTCTTGCAAAAGCAGCCTCAAGTTTTTCAATGATCACGCTGGTCAGAAGTTCAGTCTGACCTCTTGTCCTAAGGATGGCATTCCAAACATCCTGGTACCTCCTGCCATGGGGAGGTGGGCTGGCTCACTGCTGACTCAGAGAAAATCACTGTTGCTAATCTCTGGAGCTGCTTCCACAGCACTTGGAGTTTATCAAAGCCTTCACCTAAATGTGCCATCACTTGTTATGGCTGTTCCAAGGTTCCTCTTTAGAAAAGCTTTGCTCTGCGTCATATCCAGTCTGTTGGTGCTGCTGGACAATGGCCAGTGCCTGCAGCGGTGTTGGTGCTGCTGGACAATGGCCGGTGTCTGCAGCGGTGTTGGTGCTGCTGGACAATGGCCAGTGCCTGCAGCGGTGTTGGTGCTGCTGGACAATGGCCAGTGCCTGCAGCGGTGTTGGTGCTGCTGGACAATGGCCGGTGTCTGCAGCGGTGTTGGTGCTGCTGGACAATACAATGGCCAGTGCCTGCAGCGGCTCTGTGCCGTCCCCATCGGCCGTTCCTGGTCCGATGCACATTACCTGCTGAGGCTAATCAGCTTCTGGGGCACTGCAGGAACTTCACTTCACGTAGGAGTTGCACACAGAAATGCAAAAGATGCTTTTTCATGCCAGACAATTTGCATCTTAGGGAATGCCTAAAGCTGTGACTGGAAGGTGTAATTGTGGCATATCCAGGGAGCTCTGAACTTCTTTGGGAGCAGAGGTAACAGGAGCACACTGACAGAGCCTTCAGCTTTCCGAGCTGTGAGTCTCCTGGTTCTCTGCTTACCAGTAAGGGCAATGCAGAGCTGCAGATCACCTTAAACAAAAGCACTTTGCTATGCCCCAAAACAGGAACCATCTCCAGTCAAAGCGGTGCACATTCACAGTCAGTTGGTCTCACAGGTTCCAAGGATTTCCAGCCTCACAGGAAACCAAGTGCCAAAGGCAGCAGAACGGAGAGCCTTGCTGTTCTGTGCCTTTATGCCCTGTGGTGTCTGTCCTGATGGGGGTGAACTCCGGGGGATTTTCCCATAGCTGGGCATTTACTGTTCCCTCTCCTCTGCTTTCTGTGCTAGTGAGTACAAGGTCACTGCTCCTGAAGCTTTTCCCTTCACAGATGCATTCATAAAAATTCTTTTCTATCTAACATCTGCAGTGAAACACAAAATGTTAACAGAATCTAGACTTGTGTCTTTATATCAGATCTGGTGGAAAGCTGCCAGTTGCTTTGAAATTATACTGATGGATAAAGAGACGTGTGCATGTAACATATGCAAACAGCACAACGACATAAATCCCATTTCCTTGGGCAATCAGGTTAAAGATAAGAAATCTGGCAAGAAAGAATCACCGCAGAATGCTCTGTCAAAGATGAGGTTGGCATGAAAATGGAGGAGAGGGCAAAGGAAAATTTAACATTTCTCTGGATAACTATTTCTCCCAAAGTTTTAATCAAAATGTTTTGACAGAATTTATTTGTTACAAAAGAAATAATATAAAATGAAACTTGATTTTCTATCACTAAAATTTCCATGGAAAGTTTTAGATCAGGCACAGTTAGAAAGCCCAAGAAGGATTCCAAACAGCAACAAAACCAGACAGACTGATCTCTTTTAGCTGGAAAACATAAGGATCAACAGAAACATGACATGTGGGGAAAATATACATGGACTGAGGTGAAAGCTCTTAGGAAGTGAGGACCATTCAGTAAATGGCTTTGCATTTGGGTGACAGCGAAAAAAATTACCCTCAGAAGTTGTCCAAGCAACAGTGTCTTGTTTATATCTTGTGGTCTTATGAGTAACTGACTGGAAAAAAACAAGAATGAAAAGATAACAATTACAATAAAATTAAATTAAATAAGCCAATGACTCATTACAGAGCAGTAAAAACAAAAACAAGATCATTTAGATCCCAATAACAACAAAAGAATTAAAAGGAAACACAAAAATGGTTGGACTGCTTTCCTTATATATACAACAACCACCTGGAGATAGGAGAGCAGCAGAACCCATCGCAGTTATTCTGTGGAAGGCAGAGAATACAGAAAATATGAACTGCGATGCTACAGTACTTTGGCAATGTTAATTTGGGTGGGACAAAGCTTTTTCTGAGGTGCCACAGGGGGACATTTCTCTCCACACATCCTGGCAAGGCACCCCACTGGAACTCACAGCAGGATTTATCCCACAGTCTTGCTCCATAAATGACTTTTCTTAAGCAATATTGTCAGGCTTTGGGAGAGTGTTATCAGTGAAGACCGATCCGTGATCTCCTTCATAATTCTGATGAAGACTCGGGGCTAATCCAGGAGTAAATGCAACCCAAGGAACTCTTGGAATATTTAAGAAAATGAGCTCAATTTCATATGACTCTGCTGGGACAATTTGTGAAGTTCCTGTTGTCCCAAAGCACAGCAGTGTTTGGAACTGTGCATCCCGAACTCGGTGGTGTTCGCAGAAATCTCACATGGAATACTGAGTCCTGCATGGCTGCAGTGCTTTCATTTAGCAAAAACTGTAAAAGATTTATTCTGAAGAAGAAAATGTATTATACAAGGGGTACCTTGACTTTTCAATGCTATTCAGTTACCAAGGCCAATAAGAAGCTGAAAAACGCAGGGCAAAATATCACATATTCCAGTGTTCTCATTGATCTCTAAAGTGTCCCTTCTTCAGTGTCTGAAGTGGGATGGAGAGAGGAGCACAGGGACTTTTGGACAGAGTTGGGGTTGTATTTGACAGAGTTTACAGACCTTTAGCTTTGCTGCAGTAGGAAGGCTGGGCAGCTGTTTCTGAAGCTTTAGAAATTCTGTGTAAATACATGTTGTTTAGTCCTACTTTAGCATTGCATCCAAAGAACAAAAGGCACTTTATAAACATAAACAAAGAGTGTTCATTCCACTAATAAGGTACAGTAGTATCTTGGAGGAAAACAAGACACAAAGCAGTGAAATGATTTCCCCGTATTTGCTCTGGGAGCCACTAGGAGAGCAATAAATAGAATCTAAACCTCCTGACTGCTTGTCCTGTGCTTCAGCCACGAGACCAGGCTCCATCTGACAGGCCCTGATTTCTGGTGTGAGCATTGTTGTGCTGCACAGATGGTAAATCCTGGTGCAGAGTAAACAGGCTGAGCAGGGAACAGCTGCACATGCCTTTCTGACAAGCACCTCGCCCGTGCTGGCCAGGCGGGAGATTTGTACCCGTCGGATCTCTTACCCTGCCCTGTCCTCAGTTTGCTGAGTTGTTTACAGCCTGCTTCCCTGGAAGTCAGCACAGCTTCTCACAGCTAGTCCTTCAGTTCTTGAAAAGACATGACTCAAGCAGCTTAACTGTTTCGCTGCAAGGCTTCTGTGGCTGCAGCGTGTGGCTGGTCCGGGCTCGGGCTGCCCCGTGCTCTGCTGTGCTGGGCAGGAGCGAACCTTCTCCTGCGTGTTCCTGGCACGGGGAGCTGCAGCCATGAGGGGAACTCCGAGCTGCACCGATTTCAGCCTCCCTTGCCTTCACCAGGCAATACATTTCAAGGCTTGTAGGGCTGAACAAACACGTCCTTCACGAGCAGCTCAGTTCTTTCACCATGAAAGACTCTGCCTGACCTGGACCACATACGGCGAGGCCACTCTCAGTTTTTCATTTCTACACACAGGCCTTTCCCTGGGGAAGAAGCTGTCTCTTCAGTCAAGAAAGCTTAGTAGGAAACATTTTCTTGCTCCCAGCTTCTCCAGTCCTGCCTTACCAAAGGAATGACAGCGACCCCTCTCCTGTTGCATTTGTGTTTGTGTTACCAATGTTTCCTGCTGACATCAAGTTCCAGTTTGCTGTATGCATGCTCTGGTTTTGATGAAAGTGTGCTGAATTTATACTTCTGCTCTAAAATAGTAACTTACCAACTGGGCTTCATACTTTGAAATGTCACTGCCAGTGGCATAACAGATGCTCACAATAAGCTGACAACCCAGATTTTCCACTGAGGAGTCATTCATGGATGCTGCTGTTGCAGCAGAATCTGACAGGTCTTCAGCTCGGAACTACAGGTAACCACCACTTTTCTTTTATTTAACTGCTGAAGATTGTGTTCCAGGTGACTATAACAACTTAGTTTTATTTAATCCTCAGAATGTATTCAGTTTGCTACCAGAGGAATGTAGCAGAATCAGTCCTTGTTGGAAGAGAGTACAAAATAAAGGGTGATGAGAGAAAAAAAGAGTGAGGAGCTTAGAACTATGAACAATGCAGAATTTTTCTTAGAGTTTATTGAAAATTCATTGGAAACCACCAAACTATAAAATCAGAGGCTGAGTTCTCATCATCTTCACTGACACATAGTCAGTTCAGCATCAGCTAGGAGAGATGGACTGACTTCACTTTTTTCCACCCCTTCCAAAAATCTAGCAAACATCCAGAAAAAGTATCAGGCTGCATTGGCATGTGCCAGGCTGAACAGCTGGGAAGCAAAGAGGAGGTGTTCGGGCAGGAACGCTCACCTCTGTTTCCTGGCACTGGGGGAAACCGAGCTGTACCACTCTGAGCAGAACGTGCTGCCACACATGGACCAGAGCTGCGGCAAGAGAGGTGCAAAGGTTCACCTTGACAGGACAGAATGGCTGCAGAGAGAGGCACGAAGGGAGACAGGACCTCCTCAGACCCAAAGGAGGACGATAACAGCAGCAGCTTAAAGCTATCACAGAATGTTTATTATTCACCAGTGTTACACACTGCAAAGCTTTTTGATGTCTGCTCAGCTCGGACCTGGAAGAGCTGCTGAGCCTCAAGTTGCAAGGTTAACCCAGCTTGATTCCCAGCTTGGCCAAAGCCTGTGCTTAACCCTGACATGTTTGAAACTTAAGCTATAAAGTGTCATAAACAGGGACCACTTGGTTTTAAATGTAAGTATAGAGAGTCATTTTATGACAAAATGGTCCAGCAGGATATTCTAATATCTCTGTCCATACAATCCTGCTCTGCTAAATGAACTGCTCAGAAAAGGAGTTTGACTGCCAGGGAATAAGATGTGTTCTATCTTGCAGATATCAAACCTGTTGTTTTAGTATCTCCCTGAAATTTGTAACAGGCTTGCACCACAACAAAGTCATCAGGCAGTAAGATTGGTGGGCAGCTGAGGTTCACTAAGCAGATAAAGCCACACTTGAGAAGTGTTTTGTGACAGTGAATCAGCCCGGGCCTTTACCAACACACAAATGTTATGAAAAAAGTGTTTGTGACTGGCATTTGTATTCCAGCAAATATTTTAGCAGAGAGCTGAACTTGAATCAAGTGCAAGTGCTGCCACGTGGTTCAGAGTGCCGGGGTGTCACACGGTGCCCAGCGAGCTGTGATTTGTTTCTCTGCAGCCCACGGGGAGCTGGAGTCATTTGCAACAGAACTAATTCTTGTTTTGTGCAAGGCAAACCCGTGAGGGGAGAGGGGAGGAAGCAGCAGACATACATCAAGCGCTCTTTAGGCAGCGAGCCTCTGCCAAGGGGAGATAAGGAGAAATGAATTAGCTATTCTGGAACCAGCCCCGCTTCTTCTTCTCAAATAACTTCGGCTCTGTGCCTAGTGAAAGCACATCCTTGCTTTGAATGTCTTGTTTCCGTTCCATGTTAATTTTCTAGTGCTAAACTAATTTGCTGAGGCTCTGCTAATGTCCCTGCCAGAGGAGCTTCCATCGTCCTTATCTTTATTTACTCAGAAACATCATGACAGTGTATTTTAGCTCTCTTTGCCTTTCAAATCATTTTCAGCAACATTCCCCGTCTGTCCCAAAAGCTGCCTCCTGCACAGGGATACATCTTAGCAAGAGGAAAATGCAAATGCAGCAGTCAGGTCCTGGACACATGTTGCACAACGCTGGTGACAGAGGAGTGAGTCGCTGGTAGCCCTGACCTTGGCTCAGCCAGCAGCCTGGAATGCCAGCAGCCCCACAAAGCAGCACCACAAAGCAAAGCAGCACCAAGCCTGCAAGTGCCCTGAACCTGACATTCAGTGGTGGCTCCAGGCAGGAACCCGCTCTGACTGAACCAGCGTGGATCGTCCCTGTCCGCTCAGGGCCACGGGCTCTGCCTTCCCCAGGGCTGGCACAGCTGACTGAGCGTGGCAGGTCACAGCAAGGGCTCTGCACTGCTCAGCAGCTGTCTCTCCTTTGCCTTTCCAAAATCTGGGCTGGTTGTCGGAGTTTTCTAGCAAGTAACTGCAGCGAGAAAGACGGGCATGCCTTAAGTGCTGGACCGGTGTCATGAGACAGGCCCGTACACAGCCCAGGGCCCTTTTCTTGTAGGACCTGAACCTAGTGGCTCCACATAATTTATTCTGAGCTCTTTAGTCAGTGGAGTATTTCATCATTTTGTAACTAAAATCTGTCCTTAGGTTTATCTGTTCTGCCCGTGTCTGCACCTCCCTCCTTGGACCAGAGCTCCGCGTGGAGGACCGGGCTGTGGCTGCACCGCAGCATCCGCGCTGGGCTGGAGGAGGTCACTGGAGGGCAAAGGCTGTTCCCTCCCTCCCTCCCTCCCCTTGCAGGCTGAACGGGGACCCTCCTTCGAATGACTCAGGATGATCCTGTTCCTGTTCCCTGGGCTAGCCCCGATGTTTCCCTGGCAGGCAAAATGAGCCCTGCCAGGAGCACAGTGCCTTTTGTGCGATAGCACTGAAGATGCTCCCTCCCCACAGGCAAAATGCCTCCAGCAGGACAAAGACATGGGGCCCTTCCTCTGCCCTGGAAGCTGAAGATTTGGGGGGAGCCTGTTCCATACCTCTGGGGACTCAGCTATCTGCAGCTTCTTAACTTCTTCTCCTTCCCTGCTTACTTATGACACTCATTGGAACCAGATTAATGTTACTCTGCTTAGAACGCGTCAAGAGTAAAGCCTTCCTCTTTTATTTTGTCTTTGGAATAAAGTCTAGAGTTACAATTAGAGGTTCTCTTCAGTTTCCTGTTAAATCGTTTCTAATTATACATCTCTTTTAATTGCGATCTCTTGGCTGATGGTAAAAGGAAATGCAGTAGGGTTTGGCTTGGACATCACAGCTAATAACTTTCTAGTAGTTTCAGAACAACAAGGTACCAGTGCCACCTCTTGTTAGTAAAATCTGATAGCAACAAGCCAGTGACTAATGGTCCAGGACCAGCCTTGTTCTGTTCCACTGCTGTCCCATAAAGTGACTTTCTTGCTTAGCTTATGGGGCCACTGGGGATGTTGGACAGAAAATTTTTACACCTAGAGTACGTTTGCAACGTAGAAAAATTCTGGAAGTTTGTGCAATGCTGGTTCTGGGGACAGGTAGCAACACAGGGGTGACCATGGACAGCAGTGCAAGTCATCAGCAGAGCCCTGAACCCCAGCCTTTCAGCCCAGAGCACCCGTACAGAAGCCAGGGATCTAAACCCCTGGTCCTCTCAGGAGACACAGGAAACTTTAGGAAAACAAGAGCTCTTTTTTCTTGCTCTTTCAGACTGGCAGGGAGCACATGTACTCCAGGGAACAAGAGTATCAAATTTGAATTACTGTTTATTTCTACCACAGCCGTGCCCAAAATCTTGGGCTGAGTTGGGACCCTGTTGCCATTACTGATCAGGATGTGTCAAGAGAAACTGCAGCATGAATGAATAAAACAGAAACAGCGAGAAAAGAAGCAAAAGTAGAAGGAGGGGAAATAATCTGAATGGGGTGAGAGAGCTGGTGATAGATCTTGATCAAGAAAACCCAAGCATTGAACCCACATCTCTCAAGGAGTCAGTCACACATTGACTTTACCACACTGCCCAGTTCCTTTTTATGTTCAGAAAGATGCCTGTAAACTGAAGTTATAGCAAAGTTATTACAAGTCCTAGTTAAGACTTTTCTTTTGTACAATGCCAGAGCTCATTCCAATGAGAATGGAACAGGATCCCTATTTCAGCATACTTTTGATATGAACACACATGTTAATCCAAGAATCTACGAAAAAACTAGGAACAATTGCTTTAGTTTTATAAAAGGATGTAATCCCACTGAAATTAATAATACAACTTGTCCCAACTGCAGAATTAAGTGTACATTCTCTGCTCTTTTAAGATCCCATTATTTAATACAGTGTCTTTACTAATAATTGGCTAAAACCCCAATCCTGTACTTTTGACAACAATCTCCTTGGCATAAATATATTCAGGATTTAGCTCAAGTGTCAGTGTTGGCCAAAGCAGAGCCCAGGCTGTGTGTGCTTGGAGCAGGGTCCTGCCTGTTTCACTGTTTCATTGATGATAGCAGCAGCCCAGCTCCCTGACTGGGGCTAGAGACGCTGAGCAATACAAGCAGAGCTGAAAAGGGAAGCTGCTCTGAGCTCAGGGAAGCATTGTTTGCCTTTGGCCTGAAAGGCTGAGCCTCAAGTCTGCTGCCAAGCCTTGGAGCTCTCACCCCATGGACAGACGCACACGGCTTTTCCCCATCAGTTTCATCAGAATAAAACTGTTCTGTGGTTTCTTGTTATAAACTCTTTACAGCAGCTAATTGCTGTTGGCACAGAATTAACCACCAGTTGTATAAGTGAAATTTTGCTCAGCTCTGGATCCCGGCTGCACTCACAATATGGTGAGAGGAATGTGCTGCCCAGCTGTGGGTGCTACCCACAGGTGCTCTGCTGGTGCAAGATCCACCCTTCTGCCCTTCAGGTAGGACTTCAAAGTCCTCTTTTACTTTTTCAACAAGCAGGGGATGAATCCCAGTGTCCTTGTCAACATTTCCCATCTAAACAAGCTCCCTTCTAATGTTCAAGGCTGCGAGCAAACTGCAGCAGCCTGCAAACGCCCTGCCACCTCCCCCTGCGTGTTCGATCTGCTCTGTTCCAGTGGCACACGGGCTGTGCAAGGCTGCAGGGAAAGGCTCCCTTTCAGGCTAGTTTGCCTGCTCAGTGCTGAGCAGGTGGTGTTATACCATTCTGAATAGTTGCTTTGACTGTGAAAACAAAGGGGGAAATCTGTCCTGTGGAGACCAACCTGTGAGGTTTGCGTTTTATTTATGGGAAAATAATTCAGCAGGGTCAGTGTGGCATCGGTTTACAGGATGCCCCAGCTCCACTGATGAGTAATCTGCTAATTAATAGCTTTGGAAATGCTGCCAAGATGCTGCCAGGGTGATTGCAGCACACCAACAGACCTTGCTCAGCTCCTGAGCAGACATTCTCAGCAGCAAGCAGGGTTGCTGGGATGAGCAGGATGGCCTCTTACTACTCCCTCCAGTCTGTTTTCCTGGCCAAGAGATGTTAGATCTTGTATCTGTCCTCAAATAAAGATCTTTATTTTTGTATTCCTGGCATCATGAGTCTCAGTAGCTGAAAGTCAGCCCTGACTTCTGTCTAAGCAAGATCTCTGTGTTTTCAAAAGGAGTAACGAAAATGCAAATAATCTGACAGTTTCCTCTTTGGCCAACAGGAATTCAACAAATAAGTCTGCACACTGTGTCTTTAAACCTAAGAAGTCTTTGTGCTGAAGTTGAGGTAAAAAAGCTAGCTGTTCATGTAGGAAATAATGAGTTTATGCACTATGGTCTCTTGTTTTTACATCTAAAAAGCAGTACTGATCCAAACTAAATCTGTCGGTGAGACACGGATACTTGAATGATCAGTTTTATGGGATTCCAAGTTATATTGCCAACTGCTGTCTCCTAGGAGTGTTGAATATTGGGAAAATCTGTTCCAAATCTATAAATTAATTAAAATCTTCAGTGCAACATCCTCAGTGGGCATTGGGGATATCGGGATGAAGAAGGAACCCTGTTCCCGTGCTTTCTGTCCCATGTGTTCAAAACTCACCCTTCATTTTTACATTAAATGTGCTGGTTTTCTACCAGACCTGGCTGCTGGGGGAGAAGATTTTTAAACAGAGAAGAGTTCATGTCTGGAGTGCACATAAATTGGCCCAGGTTATCCCTTAGCCAGGGCCTGGCAGGAGAGGAGCAGCCGTGTGCTGCTGGACCTGCTGGCAGTCAGCTCCCTCGGGGTGTGTCTGGATGGAAACGTGCCCCTCAGTGCCTCATCTGCTGTTTGTGTGCAGGCACAGAGGAGCCACCTTGTCCTTCAGACCATGACACTGGTTAGTGTGGCACCTTTTCCATATGTTTCCAGATCAAGAATGAAAATTTTCCTTGTGTCCATACTGGGTGTGCACCTCATGCATACTCGACCACTTCTTTCCTCTTTCAGTAGTGGACGTGGGTCCAAGTCCCTTATGATAAACTTTTCATTTTTATCATTGAAGTGCTATCTTTTCCTTGCTTCTGTCACCTTCAGGAAACCTGTTACCCAACTCTGGGTGCTCTTTGAGGAAGCAAAGATTAAGTAATAGGCAGCAACAGGGGATGTATGACACTGCACTGAGAAACTGCATCTCTGAGGGACAGCAGGTTCCGTAAATGCCGCCCAGAGCAGGGGACCACTGGATGCTTCCCCGTCTGAAGTTCCTTTCTGGACGCTTTCTTCACTCACTCGGTGTTTGTTCTCCTGCAACAGCAAGGAAATGAAGAAGAGGAAGGAAAGGAGGCAATGAGCACACATCTAAAGAGGGAGGGGGCAGATTAAGGTACCAGAGGTACCCTTCCAGCTTGTGCAACTGGCCTGTGCTCAGCACCCAGTGTCCCCACAGGGCACAGAGGCAGTTTTCCTGTTAGACAAGAGCCTTGAGAAGGAAAGGAGAAGTGGGGCCCTGTGGGTTACAGGAAATCAGTATGGACCAACCAACGCCCTGTCCAGACAGCACAGGCCCTGCCTTTGCCCTCACCCACCATCTTGTACGTCTTTATCAGTCATAGAGCAATTTTGGGTGTTGTTCAGCACCAGCTAATGACGGGTATCTTTGTCCCAAGTGAAGCAATCTACAGACCCATTCCTTCTGTGTGAGTTACCCAGAGCCCCGGGGGCAATTCCAGAGACCAGTTTTTCAGCCTATTCACACTGTTATTTTCGCTAAACAGAGTCGAATAAGGCAGTAACTGCTTCAAAGAGCCCCTTCTCCACACGGGCCGCAGGGAGAGAAGCCAGTGCTGCTTGGCCAGGGAGGCTGAAGGCAGCAGAGCCAGTCCGGCCAGTGGCTGCCCAGTGCCAGGGAGCCCCTTCTCCCGCCGGGAGGAATCTCTGCCATGAGCGAGGAAACCCTCGAGCTGAGTCCTTTGCACGTTGTGCTGGACCCCGGGGACCCTGTGGTGTTTGAATCACCTCCCGCTGTGGACCTCCCAGTCATATGAAAACCCTTCCCTTCTCCAGAGGTTCAAGCTGTGCACAGCTGATTTGTGGGGAGACTGGGGAATGTCCCCTGACCCAGCGGAGCACACTGGGATTATTTGTATGGATTATAAAGGTGCGGAAGGGTCCCAGTGCACACCTGAACTCAGCTGTGCTGGGTGCTGTACAGGCACGAGTGCCAAAGCTGGCCCTGACCAACAGGTTCCGTGAGTGTGGGCCTTGTTTTTGCACTCGGGAGAATATGGGGGTTTGAAATGTGTCAACCCCAACACTGCCATTCAACTGAGTCAAAGGCCCCAGCTGAGTGGGTGGATTTTTACAGAAGGCCTGGCTAATTTTTAGACCATTAGTAATGTAGTTGGGGAAGATAAGGTAATGAACAGTGTGATCCAGTCTCATGCTGCAGAGTGCAGAGAGTTCAGCTGCAAGAGTTAAGAAAGAATTCTTTTCCCTGTCTGTGCCCTTGCACAAGAGCAGAGGTGCCTGAGCGAGGGGACGGCAGCAGGAGCCGAGTATCCGACGTGCCCTGGTTTGTGGACGACCACTATGGAAAATGCATTTCTTCTTATGCTCCAGAAGTGGGATCTGTACAACTGCTTCTGGCCAGGCAGCCTTGCCTCTCAGTTCCCAAACAGCCAACAAGGAGCACTAAGAGAGGAGCTGCAGCCTGGGAACTGTGTTGAAAGGACTGGAGTTTATTCCCATCTCTCTGTGTTGAGAGTGGGCAACATTGTCCATGGGGACTGTGCCACGGGGGTGTGAAACACCTTTAGTATTTGTGAGCACTCACATGAGGACAAAAGACCATAAAGAAAGGAATTGTTTAATATTTGGATGCACCAATTGCAAGGCTTAAAATAAGGGATTCTTTTCTCAGTGTGGTTTAGATGGATCAGTGTCGTCTCTTGAAATGAGTGATCTGGATTTTTCTGTGATTGTGGAGCTGCTAGAAAAGTACAAAAATTGCCTTTACTTTCTATACAAACATTGGTAGTTTTCTTCTTAATATGTGCATCTGTGATTGCAGGTAAAAATTATCATGCAGCTCTCTAAAGAGGCTCCCAGCCAAGAAAAACGGTGTAAATTCAGCTCTAATTTCACCTTCCACAGAAAAGAAAAAGGTAGAGATGTTGAGTGACAGAGTGCACAAACTCTTCCTACACTAAATATTCTATTGAAGGCTCCATTGGGCTACTAATTTATTTTAATTTTTGCGTGCAGTGCTGTGCAGATCCCAGACTTCTTCACTGTCTTTGGCCCCACCGAATACATCAGCTAGTGCTCTGTTTACACACAGCACATACACAGGTGGTTACACGCCTGTATATACTGTTATAGGACATTTTTTCTTGAAGTTAGATTACAGCACAGTGCAGGTAATTAAACAGCGATCTCTATACAAATTAAAAAGGTTGGTGCATACTTTATTTTGGAAGTACAATTACAGTAATTTCAGTGCATGCTGACTGCATAACAGCACGCTCACAACCCGGGGCCGATTTGGGGATGTGTGAATGCTGCTTGCACATGCAAATGTGAGGCTTACTCACCTCCTGCCTTTGAAGTGCCACCGCTGCACAATCCCTAGGGAAATGTGCCTGCACTCCAAGGCTCCGAAATTTTCAAATGGTTTGGGAAACAATACTTGAAAATTAAGAGTCCTCTTCCCATTTCCTGCTAAACATCACCACATCTGAGCAATGCACAATACACAGCTGAATAGGTGCATTTCCTTTTTCTTCTTCCCAGGTTGTGCTGAGCTGCCTGGGATGCCGCAGCGCTCGGAGCCATGGCAGGCACAGCCTGCCAGCAGAGCAGCTCCCGGTTCGGTTTATTGCTGCCTGGCTCGCTGTTCCCTGCAGCCACTGTGCCGGCTCCGGGGGAGCTGCTTCCACGGACGGCCCATCCCGCACCTGTGCCCGGCCCGGCCCGGCCACCCAGCACACGCCTTGTGCAGCAGTGCAAGTGCCTTAATCCAGTCAGGCTGGGTTGAGCGTGTTTGGGATTTAACTGTTCCCCACGCCACTTCCCTTGTGCTAAGGCGAATTCTTGCAAGCACACTCACGGTGTTTTTTCCTCATGACCAGGCTCCAAGCCAGAGCTGGTGTCCAGGGTCGGGGAGAGGAGCACCGCAGGCTTGCCTGAGTGATGGCATGTGCGGCAAGCAGGGGCAGCACAGCAGCCACCGCACCGCCCGTGCTCCAAAATCTGATCTCAAAATCAGCTGGGAAGGCAATGTGATTCCAAGTGACTGCTCACAATGTAGGTCAGTTGAATGCAAAAGTGAAAGCAGATGCACCATGAGATCCCCACGTCTGCAGAGGGAGGGGATGTCAGGCTGTAAGTGCAAAAAGCCCCAGGACTCATGTGTGACTCGTGTTTTCCGGTGAGTGACAAACGCTGCCATCCTGCCAGGATGGGAAGTGGCGGAATCCAAGTGCGGGCGTGGATGTGAGAGCGCAGCCCCCAGGAGATGCGAACCGCGTGTGTCGGTGTGCACACACATGCTCCGGCATCCCCCCGGCAT
>VZRQ01008095.1:837449-890397 GCA_013397975.1 Machaerirhynchus nigripectus | reverse complement strand
GCCCCGGCCGGCCGGGCTGCGGTGGCCGCGGGTGCCTCGGCGGGGCCGGGAGGAGCCCGAGCTGTGCCCGGTGACCGCGCGGTGACTGCAGTGTCAGGAACGCTCCCGCCCCGCTGCTGCCGCTTCCCCGAAGCCGCGGGGGCCGCGGGAAATCCCCGGCGCTGCCCGAGCCCGGCCCCGCCGCACCGGGCGTGCCGGACCGCCCCGGCTGCTGCCCGGGCCCGGGAGGTACCCGCGGGCACCGTGTGCGAAACGAGCCATGGCCATTTTCTCCCTGAGCCTCAAAAATTATTTGTTCATACAGTCATTAATTTCTATTAAACCTGAGTATGAATTTTAAACGGCTCGCTGTGGCACGGATGCTCTTGCAGGATGCAAGCATCGCAATGCAAATTAATTTTACTTACTTCCAAAGTGGATTCCAAATTTGCATCTGCACAGGTAATTAATTAGGAGGAGCTTTTGCCTCTGCAAAAAAAAAAAAAGCTTGAAACCCACAGTTCTGTGGGTGTTCCAGAGCACCACAGCAAGATGGGACTGAGATATTTGAAACGTGTCACTTGCCTCAGTTATTGCTTTCAGAAAGTCAGAGCACTCTGAGCATAAAGGCTTTCTTCATATTAAACCAGTGACATCGATCACCTGACTTTAAATTTCTTCCAGACAGCATAATGTATTATTAAAAGTTCCCAAGGGAGCATTAAAAATAATTATTTCTCTGGGTATGGAGATGTAGATGTGTTGCTGTGGGGTAAGGTAAGGTGAGGTGTGTTCTTGCTGCACAGCATCTATGCTGTGGTTTGCCTCGTGTTCTTACTTTTACCCTGTGGTAAATGAGAAGCTCCCCCAGGATGAAAGAGGAAGTATCTCTCTAACTTTTAACATCTTGGTAAGCACTGGAGCAAAGCAGTAATATTTTTATTTCTCCTTAATGACTCGAGAATATTTTTGATTCTCACACTTCCAATGCATGAGTGCTGTCAAATTCTAACGACAGCAGTGTCCTGTGGCAACGTGCTTCTCCATTTCACCAAAAAGAGCTGTCAGAGGAGGTGATGGATGAAGATCTCAAACTTCAGTGCTGAGGGAGGTCAGCCTGTGAGTAATGATCTGTCACTGGCCTCAGATCATGAGCTGTTTGCATAACTTTGGCTCAGGACAAACCCAGGCTGAAGATGACAGATGATGCCATATAAGCTCTCCCAGTTGGCTCATTCCAGTCTGATCCAGCTCATCTGTACCCCAAGGTCATGAGCACTCCAGAGCCAGTCACTGGCAAGGGTGACAGAGCTGGTGGCCTCCCTCCCACTGTTCTGAAGGATGACAAAAGGGAAGGTAAACAAATAAGAGGAGTTCTCTGCCACTCATGGCCTAGTCCAAAGCTTCAGCAGTAGGGAAGAGAAGGGGTGAGACCTTGGTGAGTAACACAGGCCAGTGCTTTTCCTTCTCAGAAGGCACCGCCCAGCTGATGGCCCTGGTGGGCATGTGATTGCTGTATGCACAGATGAGAGCAGTATCACACTCTTCTCAGGATTTAGCCACTTCCTAAATTTGTGGTTTGGTGAGCAGAAAAGAACCTTGTGTTTGATGGCCTCAGAAAGTGACTAAAATTAGAAATAGAGGTGGATGTGTTTTTCAACTTTTTTGGGCCGAGTGTCTTGGCTGGCATTTCCCCATTCTCCTCCTTCCTTGCCCTGTGAATTAGGTCTGTCTGATCCACAGAGAGCCTTTTTCCTTGGCAGATAGCATCAGGATCCAGCACATCTTCCTTGTCCTTCCCTCTCTCTTCCCTTTGGTTTTGAGATTCCAACAAAAACAGACACTGAACTTTCACAGACCCAGATAACCCAATTTCCATCATTAATTCCCCTTCCTTATTGCCTGGCCTTCTCTGGAAATGATCACATGGTAGAATCATGGTCATGGGGAAACTGTCTCGGGTCTCTCAGAGGGTTCTGGTAAAGTACCCACCCCTCTTCCCCGTGGTCAGGCTCAGGCTACTCCTCCGTGCTGTATTTTCACAGGAAAAAAAAAAAAAGGAAACCGTTAGGTCAGCAGCCCAAAAAATCAGGGAAGGAAAAGGCTGCTCAGCCAGGGCAGGGGCCTGCAGGGAAAGAAAAGGAGAAGGAAGAGCCACTGCACCCAGGCTGTGACTCTGTGAACGCTGCCACAAGGGCATCTGGGTGTCTTGGCTGAAACTGCGTTTCAGTGGGTGGGGACGTTCAGAGTGAGGGGGCTCCCTGTTGTTTGCCCACACCCTGGTGTTGGGAAGGGCCTGCTGAATAATTTTTTCCTGGTGCTCACATCTGCTCCTTTGGCTCAGCGCTGACTGTAGGGCAGCCACGGCCTCCCTTCTTTTTCCTCTTTCCCATTCACTCATGATCTAAATGTGGCAGCACTGGTGGGTGTAATCTGCTCCTAATACTTGTGTCTGGGACCTGTTACAGTTCAGCTTTTCCTTTCAGATCCCCCATGGCATTGTTATCTTCCAGGACTCAGGCAAAGCCTTCTCTGTGGCACCACGCGAGGAGCCCTGTCCTGCCCCACGATGCTGATGTGTTTGGGACTGGAGACCATTCATCTCACATCTGCAGCGAGGCCCTCTCCAGGCTTGGCCTGAACACCAAACGATACTTGAGGGGAGATCTTTCATTCTTCATCCCTACCGTGGTCCATCTGGGTTTAATCCCTCTGTTCTCCCCACACATCTCCACCATCCATTTTGTGCTGAAGGGCCCAGTAAATCCAGAACTTCAGTTCTGCTCACTTCTCTTATTTCTGTCAGAATCCACTGGACTCTGAGGTTAAGTCCTTTGGAGAAAGGAGATCATTTTAGTTAGTCTTTCTAAACCTCTGAAATTTGTGCTTATGTCAGGACCCAGAAGGGAAGAAAGTTTCACAGGGAGGGGGCCTTTGCTGCGAGAATGTAACCTGTCTCTTACCTCTGTGACCTCGTATTTCGGGGAGCTGCAGTTGGAAGCAAACAGCAGCACTAAAAATAAATATGCTTTGCCCTCATCTCCACACTGTTAGTATAAAAGGATGTCTGAGTGGGTGGACTGACTCCTCTGTGTTCCTTTTTCTTTCGGTTCTTATTTTGTTTAACTCAAGAATATGTTGTTGTCATGTTCACGAGGCCTGACTGAGCCCGAGGCCTTTTCACTTCTTTCTTTGCTCTCAAGCAGGACCATTCTTTCCCACTTTCGGACAGCCTTGGCTCCAGGCATTAAGATGCAGAGTGAGGGGTTGCTGGTCCAATTTATCAGTGCAGCTTCTTTCCTGTTGTTCTCTGGAAGCACCAGTGCAAGTCTCCCCCGTTCTCCTCCCTCCTGCCTTATCAGAAACCCAGCCCAAGCCCCGTAAGGGCCACCTGCCAACACATAACTCTGCTCTACCATGGATGAAACTCATGATACTGCCTTTTTTAGCTTGTTTTTCAGGTAGGTCCTACCCTTTGAACACTGTCATTTTTCAGACTGTCATTCACAAAGTTCATCGGGTCTCAACCACAGTCTCTGAACCGAAAACATTTATATGCCTCATTTTTGCGGGCTAGAGTAAAGCAGAGCAGAAATTTCCAAAGTGCTGAATGTTTTCTGTCCTAGAGAATTCCTCTTGAAACTCCTACACATGTACAAAATACTGCTTCCAAAGTTTGGGCACAAAAATATTACCCTTCTTCTATGAGAATAGAAGTTAGCTTGGATCTCCCTGTAGGAACCTCGGGGAGTTCCAAGTCACCCTGGCATGGCTGCATGGCCCAAGGTGGGCCAGGGTTATCAGTTAGGGGTAGCAAATGGATCTTGTAAAGGATATAAAATCTTACATTTCCCAATTGGAATCAACCTGTAGGAAGTTAAAAAATCCCTTCATGTGGAACATCATGTCTGCCCATAATGAGAATCATGGCAGCCTTTTAAGTACAACGCTGTTTTCTGTCATTAGCATGTGCCCTTCTGGAAGGAATGAAGACAAGCCCTGTTGTGGCAAATTGCCAGGCTTGGCCTTGCCAAGCTCCGTCCCCAGCTGCCATCCCTCAGTGCCCTGTCACTGAGTGCTTGCTGGATGTGGGGGGGGTGGAGCACATCCCTGCATGAGGTTCTGTGGCAGAATTGGAATTCTGAGTTCCTCTCAGAGAGACAGAGGAGCCTAAATTGAGCAAGGAGGCGAGAATCACAGGGTTCTGATGTCCAGGGATAATGCCACTTCTGCTTGCAGAAACCTTTCAGTGTCCAGTCACTAGTTTTTGGGCTCCTCCCAGAGAAAATAGTCGTGTGTGTTTGGTCACAGACCACTGCCTGCTTTGGGAATCAGGCCCAGTAGAAAGGGCAGAAGGTCTCCTGTCAGTTAGAACATGGAGCCTTGTGGTGGAGTAGAAGATAATCCCACAGAAACGTACATGCGTGTGGGAGACTTGGGAACAACCAGCTAGAACAGAGCAGAGAAACCTGATCAAAGGCAACAAACTCCATCATTTAAGCTGGTTTTGTAATTGTAGTGTTTTATTAACAAGCAGATATTACTAACGGGCTGGTTGTGCAGATGTGTAACATCTGTGCACATTGGGCCCCTGGAAGGTGTCCTGATGATAGTTCATTCCAAAAACATCATTGGTTTGCTAGCTTTTCTCTTGACCGGATAAAGGAAGAATGCTTTTTCCAAGGTCATTTTTGGTGGAAGCGTTTTCTGGTTCAGATCCAGCAGACCAGGGGAGACAGACCACAACAGCAGAACCAGAGTTCAGTTCTCCTGGTGAAGATGAGCTCCAAAGCCTTGTCACACATGTTGTTTGTCACTGATGGAGGAGAAGGACAATGCAAAACCCCATGCCTTTGCTGTTTACCTTCACTTTGACGAGTGTGTTCTGTGCTTACTAAATTCCTTCCCGAGGGCAGGTCCCTGGGCTAGTAAAACATGGAGGTTTGGATGGGAATCTCCTGAACAGCCCCAAAGGGAGTTCATGACAGGCCTCTCGCTCAGCTCCAAAATTCAGGGAAACCTGAATGTCATACAGGGCAGAGGAAATTTATCCCCCAGCGTGTTCTTCCCTGGCCAATTCTGCTTTCCACCCCCCACCAGCAGTAAACTGAATGATCTTTTATGAAATGCAGACTTCATGGGTAACTTGGTTATTGATTGTTCAAGGGCATGTTTTGTCAGGACGTTCCTCTATGAGCTTGGGGTGGGGAGCAAACAGCGACAGCCAGGCCAGCTAATGAATGTGCTTAATATCAGTGACTGTGGTTTGAATTTACACACTTAACTTGCACTTAGTCCAAACAGCTGCAAATGCTTTAGGAAAGGTGATACTCCCCCATTTTGTGGAAAGAGAAACTGAGGCACAGTGCAGCTCAGTTATTTGTCCAGAATCACTTGCTGCTGGGAATGGAAAACACAGTTCAGGCTCATGTCAGAATCATTAGATAATACTTGTCATAAAGGAAATTCATTCCTGTCTGGAATATTACTGAAATTTGAGATCTTAGGAAGAGACAAGTTCTTTAAGTTGGGCAAGGAAGTTCTTGGTTCTCCCTTCAGCTCTCTGCAGTCTGTCATGTTTTGTTTCAATACAGCAAGAACATTAACTCGAACACAGTTCTGTCTTTTCCTCCGTTTTCCTTCTCTTTCAGATTCCGTAGATCTGATCTTATTTGCCTGAACAAACCCCTTGCACTTGAGGCATTCTGCTGCCCTGGCCTTTCAGTTCCGTGGTTTGTCCAGGGCGTGCTGGTTTCCCGTGCCCGGGTTTGGGTGCTGAGGCTCCGCAGCCGGGCCGGGCGGAGCCGCGCGGGGCCGGGGACGCGCCCAGCCCCTCCCGCCGCCCCCGAGCCCCGCGCTGCCTCTGCCTGAGCCGGCCAAAGCTGCACTGCGGGGAATCGGCTCGGCCCCGAGAGCCGGCAGGGGTGCTCCCAGGCTGGCCTTTTAGCTTTTGCCTTATTGATTTTGTTTGCTGAGGGATGAGCACTTTGTCCCCTGTGCAAAGCTGACCGCTTCAAAAGCCAGCCACTTTCCAGCACCCGATTGCACCACAGGTCCTGGAAAGCCTCTGACATTGGCATGCTTTTTGAAAGAAAGGTTCACGAGGCAATTTTGAGCAATTTGGTGGGGTTTTTCTGTGTGATTCATGTATGTGCACTCAGGCACATGGTGGGATTCTTGGGGCTGTCCTGTACAGGGCCAGGAGCTGGACTTTGATGTTCCTTGTGGGTCCCTTCCAGCTCAGGATATGCCATGGCTCTGTGTACATCCCAGTGAATGTGACTCCAAAGACACCCTGACGCAGTAGCTGCTTTGCAGGTTGTTTTTGGACCTGTCTGTCACCACTACTACACGATAAATGTAGTGTATAGATGTAGGTAATCCTAAAAGCACCACAAAATAGGATACAAATTACTTTGGCTTGGTGGGATTCATTTTGTGGTTTGGGTATTTTGGGGGGTTTTGCCTTAAAATTATTATCTTTCAATATTTAATATTTCTCCTGTTTTGCTGGCTTCCAGCCAAGCCCTGCTTCCACTGTAGGCAAAGAGAGCAGAGTTGGGTTGGCAGCCTCCTGTACTCCCTGGGAGGGTGTGCCTGTCACCCCCTCTGCAACTGGGACTTCTATCTCCCTAGACGCCAACGTATGGCACAAGATCATCTTTGAAATGTCACATGAGATTCTGGGAATGCTCTCCCTGGTCCCAGAACACTTCCAGAGCTGTTTATCTAAGCTCTCTCATGGTACGCCAAACCACCAGGTGTTCTGTGTGCCTGGGGCCCCACTTGTTCTGGAAGGCTTCCTTGGTTTTTGTTTGTACAGAGTTACCCTGGTCTGCAGAGTGGGTTCAGTGAGCCTCTCCCAGTGCTCTGTGCATATTCCTACTGGCTGGGAGAATCGTTCCGTGCTGTCCCACGATGACCCTTGGCAGGGTTTCTGTGACCACACTCCACTGTCCACCTCCAGCCAAGACCTGAAGTGGGAGTGGGACAGGACTGTGCAATGGCTCTTTAAGCTGTGTCTGCCTTGATCCTCTTAAACACCACCTGTGGGCATTTCTTGCTTCTGTCCAGCCCATTCCTCCTCAGGCACGTGGGGCCTTGGCTGTGCATTTCTAAACATGTTTCTGTTTTGTTACGCAGCAGCCACCATGTTGTGCTTATTACACTGAAAACTGGGTGAAATTCCATGGCCTGGTGTTGCACAGAAGGGCAAACAAGGTCTCCATCACATCCAGGAAACTATAAGTAGAAACTCTACAAAAATCAGCAGAGGATGACTAGAGGAGACGTGGTCGTATGAAACTACCCAAATTTATGTGCCCGGTTTGGGAACTAGAGGTAAGGTTCCCCACATGGAGAGAGATAAATTCCTTTTGAATTGCCCTCTGGAAGGTAATTCCTTGACTCTTTCCCTAAGTGCTAGAAGGGTCTGGATCAGTGCACACGGGATCAAACCATCAGCACTCAGCTCCAAAGGAAACAGGTCCCAAAGGAAACAGCTCCCAGGCACTGTCCTGCTCATGTGGTTCTCAGGCCAAACTGTACCAGGGAGAAACCAGCAGAATGATGAGGCCAGGAAGACCAAATTACACCTCTTAGGGTACCACATCATCACCCTCATTTTTGTCCTTTAGAAGAACAATTATCTGTTTAATTGTCCTGTCATCACAACTAATAGTCCCGAGCTGCTCTGTGGCACCTGGGCTGGAGGTGGTTTTGGTGGGAGTGCCCTGCGTGCTCCCCTGTACTTACATGCAAGCCTGGCTTGTGCATTTACAGAGATTACTCTCCCTTTCCAAACAGAAAGCAGTGACTGGACCAAGCCCAAGCATTGTTTAACAGTGGCCTGTGACTCTGTGGTTTGTTTTCTTGTTTTGTTTGTAAAGGTCAGAGACATAATGATTTTTTTTTGAGGTAGAAGTTGTACTCAGATCTTTCACTGGGCTGAGCTAGAGGGGAAGTGAAAAAGTAAGTCTTGGTCAAAAGCATGATATTTCTTTGGTGATTTCTCTCACCAAATACATGCCTGAAGTGGAAGTTGATCATGTCTCCCTGAGGCCACGTTACTGTCCATAATACCCCAGTCTGCCTGTCTAAATGTAACCCCCTGCATTCGGGTTTCAATCTAATAAAAACGCCCGGGTCTGATATGATTTTCCAGGCGTGCCAAACTGCTGCAGACTCCAGCGAGGCATGTTTCCTAGTAAGCACTTTCCAGCGCTGGACCCCTGCCTTATCTGGGCTGTAGGTGGGCCAGGCAGGAGGGTTTGGCATGCAGAGCCTGGGAGGTGGCTCTGCTTTGCACCGGGGATTTTCACCGGAGCAGCCTCTCTTCGGCACCTGGCAAAGCGACAGCAGGGAGAAACTGCTCATGGCTAACAAATCCTCCCCACCTCTCTGGGGTGAAAGCCACCTTCCGTGGATCCTTCTCAGCTGGTTTTCCAGGCAAGAGCCAGTGTGACATTTTTAGTAAGGGATTGCTTGTTGTAGGCAAGTGAGTCTACGTGCCAGTGATATTTTCTGCAGGATCTGATACTTGTGTGAGGTCTGGGCTTTCAGGGTTGTTTGCTTGGAAATACCACAGACATTGTACATAAACACTGGTACAAACAGGCTTAAGAACTAACCCCCCACTTTTTACACATTTCTGCATGCTCAGTAATAGCTAAATGATGCAGACACACATTCAAAATAGGAGTACAATTGTTGTTGGACATTCTTCTGAATTTGTCAGATTTTTAAAATTGAAGTATTGAGAGGTGAAGAAATGGTGTCAGTGAATGGTTTGTATTGGAAAAAAACAACTAAGATATGTTTTTGAAACAAAACTTTTAATTGACCCATCGGTATTTTTTTTTTCCAATCTCAATTTTCTTTTTTAAATTTCGAAGTAGGTACACTTCAGGGAATTGTTTGAAGGGAAGTTTTTGAAATCTCAAAAATATTCACATGAAAGGAAAAGCATTTCCTGTTGATCTCAGCTTGGATGCTTGGGGCAGTATGACATTTTCTGCAAAATTGACAGAAACCAGGTAGGATTTTCACCGCCTGCCAGGCAGGTTTGAAAACCTGCTTGATTTCCTTCTGGCTCACCCGCCCAGCTCCCAGGGATCCTGACAGAGGGAGCTGCGAGCCAGAGACCCGTCCAAGGTTCTGGGCTGTCACCTGTCCTCTTCTGGAGGTCTCACGGGGCGCCTGCTCTGGCTCTGTGCAGCCCTTGCCGGGCTCTTTCAAGCCGTGTCTTCCAGGCTGCTGGGTGTCCCACGACCTGCTGGGGTCCCCAGGGCCGGGGCTCAGCCCTCAGCAGGCTCCAGCTGACCCTCTCCGGACCGGCTGCCAGCGCTCCGGGGGCTCCGAGCGCCCGGGGCTGCTCCCACCTCTGGTCTGCTCCAAGGGCCAGCAGCCTTTTCCCCTGCAGGGCAGGTATGCAGACTCGCCAGCTGCCCCATGTCCTCTTCAGCTGCAATTCAACCTATCCATTCTTCTCAGGAATGTGAATTTGGCCACAAATTCACAGCAATTTCACTGAAGTAACTTTCGAAATTGAAATGACGCCAGTTGAGGAATACTCCTTAGGGTGTATCTAGGAGTGTTCTGTGAGAAATATTAATCCTCTGGAAGCTAGAGATGAATTGCATCCTGGATCACTCTGGGAACTGAATCTTCCCATTCTTGAACACCTTCTGCCCTAAGCATCAGTACTGAGTCAAAACTGATGTGGGTCAGAATCAATACTCAAACCACTTCTGCTGGTTCGTGTGGAGTACATCACCATCAGTAAAAGGTGTGAAATAAAGAAACCTGGTCCTAGGGCACTGTAAATGCTTGGTTTCAGACATGAAATGTTAAATTTGGGGAAGTTATCTGACAAAGAGCCTGGGGGGTTTGTGTCTTTGTTACACCTGTCTTGGCCAGCAGAACTGCCGTGGTGCTCAGCAGCTTTCAGCCAGCTGAGGGTCTCTTCGGGAGTGGCAGGAGAGGTGTCGTGGCCCAGCCCCACACGGCCGCTCGCTCACGCCCTGTTGGTGGGATGGGGGGAGGAATCGGAAGGGTAAAAGTGAGGAAATGTGCGGGTTGAGCTAAAAGCAGTTTAGTAGGTGAAGCAAAAGCTGCATGGGAAAGCGAGGCAGAACCAGGGATGCACTGCCCACATCCACGGGCAGGCTCGGCCACCGCCAGGAAAGCCGGGCCCGGCGCACGGAGCAGGGGCTGGGAAGGCAAACGCCATCACCCTGAATGTCCCCTCCCTTCCTCCTTCCCCGGGCTCCACACGCTGGGCACGGTGCCATATGGTCTGGGGTATCCCTGGGGCCAGCTGGGGTCAGCTGTGTCCCCCCAGGTCCTTGTGCACCCCCAGCCCCCTCGCTGGTGGGGTGAGTGAGGAGCAGAAAGGGCCTTGGCTCTGTGCAAGGGTTGCTCAGCAGCAAGGAACGAATCCCTGTGTTATCAGCACTGTTTCCAGCACCGGTCCAAAGCACAGCCCCACACCAGCTACTGGGAAGGAAATTAACCCTTTCCCAGCCAAGGCCAGCACAGAGATCTGTGGGACCCCTGGCAGAGGCTGTGCCATGCTCCCTCCTGTCTGGGACCATGCAAACTCGTTTGGTCCAAGCAGTTTCCTCAGCTGCTGCCAGGAGCTGGAGGGTGAAACCTGGAGATAAAATGTCCGTACAGCTCCACTGGAGAATCATTGGGACCCTGTGGAACATGGCTTGTGTTCAAAAGGTTCACAACATTTAACCTCGCAGAGCTCTTGGGCACTGGGACCTGAGTGCTTTAGCCTTTACTAAACAAATACTTTTAATGATTTGAGTCTTAACAGGAAAGTCCAGTGGGGGCTGTTGAACTCTGGAATTCGCTGCAGGGGGGCATAGGAGAGATTAGAGGCCATGGCTAATCAAAGAAAATCTGCTTTACATTGTACTGCTGCTTGCACAGCTCCAATTCATATCTGACTCCCTTTTGCCTTAGAGGGAGCTGTGTGTGTAGACTGACCCTTTCTGTGCTGAGCTTTCCTATCAAGATCTCCCAGGACAGCCTCAGTTTCTCAGGCAGTGGATTCATGACAGTTTTTGCAGTGACACTTCTCTCCCTGCAGCCAGTTGTCCCAGTTTTTGCCCTGCTCCTTTTTGGATCAGAACACCTTTTCCCATGGTTACGGGGTAAACTGAACTGTCAGCTGAAAGGCATTTTTCAGCTGTTCTGGTCGAGTGTGCAGCTGCACACCCAGCTGTGCCAGCAGCTCGGGGAGTGTGGAGGGCGGGGGCTGCCCCAGCCAGGGGAGGTGAAACCACAGCCTCCGGTTCCACCGAACTGTGCCGAGCCAGCACGGGCCCCTCCGTGGGGCAGGCTGTGAGGGAAAGATGGACCTCCAGAGTCCGGGCACTCAGGAGCTCTTCACCCCAGTAGGTGCAGATACTGAAAACAAAAAGCCTCCCAGCTCAAGTGTGGGTGCCAGCTGCTTTGTTCCAAGGCTTATTCCAACCCAGCTGTCGCTGGGGTCTCACAGTGGCACTCCGGGCCTTGGAGGCCATGGATCTGTGCGTGATCCCAGCACTGTGGAAACCCGAAACCCCGCTGCCCACAGGCTGCTTGTTCCCACATTGCTGCCAGAGCTCCTGCATCTGGAACGCAGCTGGCAGGGCTTCGTGGCGTTGCTGCACATCAGCTTTGGGCAGAGCCTCACTCTAGGTTAGTGGTAGTTGGAGGCAACCTGGGTGACTTCGTACCAAAGCAGATGAGGCAAACGCATGCTGTTGTGCTAACTCATCTTCCCTCCAAGCACTGTGGAGCAATAACTTTCAGAAACACAGTGGAAAGATGTAGCCAGTGTGAAGAAACAGCTCAAACAGCTTCCTCTGTTTCTGCAGTGCCTCTCTAACCATGTTTGTAAACAGGTTTGAAAACACTTAACCCTGAGCTGTGCACCCACACTGATCCCTTAACCCCTCCTTGCTCCTGAGTAGTGTTCACACTGATGGGCCCAAGCACCAGAGCACAGCTACACACACACCAAACTGTCCTTTGGCAGCCTCTACATCCCAGTTGGAACATGTCTTTTAAAAGGCAGCTTTTTGCAGTTTCATACTTCAACTACCAACTAAACTCCTTATCAGTGTGATTCTATCAACAGGAAACTGGTGAGAAAAAAAAGAAGTACCCACCCCATAGCCCACGATGTTATCTAATCTCTGTCCAATCTGCTTTCTGCTTGGGGACACATGCAACAGGCTGCAGCAACTGTGTGTCAGAAGGTCAGAGAATGCAGACAGGGGACAGCAGTGCAAATAACCAGTCGGGACTCAAAGAATCCAAAGTTGAAGCAGATTTTTAAATCTGCTTAGTAATCAAAATATCTCACTGCACAAATCAGCCTTTTTCTTGTGGTCACAGCTCCTCTATTTGTGCTCACTGGAATGTTTGTGACTGTGCCACAGGTGTGACAAGAGTCTTATGAGCACAGAAAGACACATGGGACATGGGCTCTGGGGGGCTTGGCAGTGCAGGGTCAACAGCTGGACTTGATGATCTTAAAGGTCTTTTCCAACTTAAACGGTTCTGTGATTCTATGATAGAAACAGCGTTTGGGGCTAGACCACGTACCTGTACTTTGCAGGAAGAAAGCAGTTTCACTTACAGCAACAGAGACTTTTTCTGAGTGCAAAAGTCAGTTCCTGAAGTGTCCAGCTGTTTGCAGTTGTGTGGGGATATCAGACTTAGCTAAAAGCTCTTACAAAAAATATATGTATAAAATGATGTATAGGTTTGCATTTGCTACAGGTGGATAATTGCTGGTGTTTGCAATTCCAGTAGTCTGCTCTCAGCACTGGAAGATGCTCTAGAACGTCTTTATTATTCTACATATTAGAAAAGAGACTCTCTCTGGTGCTTCTTTTCAGCTGAGGCTGTGTCACAGAGACGGAATGTCAGCTACAGTGACTGAAACGAGGCCCTTATGTGAGACACAGCCCTGGCAGCAGATCCTGTCCCTCTCCTGCCCTCAGAAAGGGTGCAGTAAGGATGACAAAACACAGGCCAATGCACCTCTGACCTGCTGGAGCAGGTGGCACAGCAACCTTGTTATCCCTTCCCACTGACCCCAGGGTTGCCTAAAACCTCTGCAATCCAGTTATTGGTGTTAATCTGTTGGTGTTATTGCACTAAGCATATTATTGAAGGACTATTCAGGTATGGTGAGCTGGAATCTGTGTGAGGCTGGAGAATTAAGTGGATTAATGAAAGTGTGCGTGTCAACATCCATTTACCAGGAAAGTGAGGAGCAACCAAAGTGGGAAGGCTGAGAATGAGAATTCAGAGTCAAAGTTTCTTAGCACTTTCATAGATCATGGAATTAACTAATCCCCAGTTCTGGGATGCTTTTCTTGGAATTGCTAGGGTACCAAAAGAGTCTAAGGCCAAATGTACACAATCCTGCTACACTGAAGGTGTGAATACAGGAAACGACAATAGGTCTTCAGTGTGTAAAGATCTAGAATGTTTTTATTCAGAAAAGGTAATAACTGGAAAAATTTGCTTAGCTGGTCTAGGCATTTAGCAGAGTTCAGTAGGAACACTTGTTATCACCAAAGCAGCAATCCCACTCTGAAGGACTTTAACCCACCTGCTCTCCTCTCCCTGGAAATACTGAGGTTTTTTCTTTTTTTTCTGGCTAAGGCACTTCTTAGTATTCTATTTCTAATTACTTAGTTATTTCAGTAAAATGTGCCATTAAGGTCTGATTTAGAAGGTGAGTTCTGACTTGGGTTTTGCAATCACTGAAAGCTGTGAAAATTGCCTTGTTGGTTGCTGTGTTTGACAGACAGTGTTGGACCTGTGCTGCTGCTGTCATCTCCTCGGCCTGGCTGGCCCTGTGCGCACTTCCCTTCAAGTGGTTAAGGCAGTGGTTGGTTTGTGTCTCTAATTTAGCTATGGGAAACAGATCTTCCTAGCAGTGTGGTACTCGAAAAATCCCTAGAACTATTTCATGTTTTTTTTCTTCCCACTCAGTATTATGAAACATTCATGCTGAATTACTGAACACTAGCAAATGCTGTGCTCTGATGATGTGTGCAACAAGGCTGATAATATGCTTTTTATAGCATAGGTAGGTCTACAACAAGGACCTACAAGATCATCCTCTGCTGTGGGTGACACAGCGGGGTGGCACCTCACTGCTGTTTCTGCCCACAGCTTTAGCTAAAGAAACACCTAGAACACATGAAGAGGGAGAAAAGGGATTTAAAAAGGGATTGCTTGTATCACTTTACAGCTGAAGTAAGATAACTCTTATTACACTCCTTTAAGGTGCCTTTATCAATGTAACTTCTTGTGGCAAATTAATTTAGCCTGGTTAATGGCCTGGTCTTTGCAAAGCACCAGCTGTAATTCAGTGATATTTATGGGTTTGGACCGGGGTCTTTCTGTAGGGATAGCTGTATGGGTGTGAAAATACAGAGTGAAATGGTATCCTTCCATTCCTTACTCCTTGCTCCTTACAGCTTGGATAGGCTCCCAGCAGCCCGTGAGATTCTCAGCACGGTTTGTTTCGCAGAAACTGCTGGTCCTGAGGATCCGCAGAGTCCAGGCTGGCCCTGGGAAGCTTCCATTTCCCAAAGCATCCTCAGAGGCTCAGGGGCAGCTGAGGGGAAGGGAAAGTTGGAGAATAGGAGGTGCTAAACTGTCACATTCCAGGTTAGAGTAGTTCTTTCTGAAGTTTGTGCTGGCTCAGGGAGAGGCATCTCCAGGAGCTCCGAGCTGTGCTTTACCCAGACTCCGTGTCACAGGTGGCCTTGAATCACGGACCTGCTCAGGGGGGGCCCTGGACAGAGATGTGCCGGGGTGGTGGAGCCTCAGCAAAAGCAGGGGTTACATAAACAAAGCACCCTGTCCCCTGCACCGGGGAGAGAGAGTTCGTGAAAGGAATGTGCCAGAACCCACAAGAGGTGAAGGGACACGCAGAGCCGCCTCCACCCTCCCTACTCCTCACACACAGTCACTGCAAAAACAAACAAACAAGACGCGACTGGCTTGGCCGAGATGGTTTTAGAGACTGACTCAGGCCCAGCGTTCTGGCTGTGAACAGAAGGGAATCTGCATTGTTTGGGGAACGGAACGGATGGATAGCAGCATCTGTGTGCGAACACCAGCGAGCAGGGCCCAGGAGCGCCACTGCCTGGCTGGGCTCCAGCCCCGCCTTGGGAGCGTGTGCCCGAGCGCGACCGCCACCCGCGGGGAGCCCCCTGCGCAGGGCAGCCCGGCCCGGCCGTGTCCCCGCAGCGGGGACAGCTCAGTGTGCGCCCTGAGCCGGGCTGTCCCCGGTGCCGCGGCTGCCCCGGGCGCGCCCGCTGTGTGCCGGTGTCCTGGGGACACGGAGCTGTCACTGCCGGGTCCCGGCCGCACACGCGTGTGTCTGTGGGCACAGCCAGGTGTGTGCCGGTGTCCTGGGGACACGGAGCTGTCACTGCCGGGTCCCGGCCGCACACGCGTGTGTCTGTGGGCACAGCCAGGTGTGTGCCGGTGTCCTGGGGACACGGAGCTGTCACTGCCGGGTCCCGGCCGCACACGCGTGTGTCTGTGAGCACAGCCAGGTGTGTGCCGGTGTCCTGGGGACACGGAGCTGTCACGGCCGGGTCCTGGCCGCACACGCGTGTGTCTGTGAGCACAGCCAGGTGTGTGCACGCCCGCTGCGGCGCCCCGGGCAAGCACGGGTGGAGCGGTGCCTGTGGGCGGGACCCTGCAGGTGTTCGTGGCAGTCGTGTGTTCTCCATGTGAGTGTGCAGGAAGCTGGCTCTGTGTAGATGTGCTGCCTGCATGTGTCCAGGTGCTCGCCCAGCTGTGGGACTTTTCCATAACAGAGAATGCCGCTCCATTTTCTATTGACCACTGGCAAAATAATAAAGCTGAGTGAAAAGCTTATGGAAATCGGAGCTACTGACTGGAACAGGATAACTACTGTTCTCTAAAAGGGGCTTTTTGCATCACCTTACCTTCACTGACATCAAACTCTGCAAAAGTGGAAGGTGTCAGTTTTGCTTCCACTTGCACTGGGATTTGTTAACCTGCTGCAAATGCAAAATGTCCTTTGGATACAGTTACGCCTCAGATGTTAAAATAAGGCTGTATCTTTTCTGCATCACTTATGATCAGTCTAATAAATTATATTGGCTTGGCCATAGAACAGCCCAAGAGCTAAAAGCATCTGGAAGATCCCCAGCACTGGGCAAACAAACAGTTGTCTGTGTTGCCTGTTCATCTCACCTGGGGCAAACAGGACACGGGTATGGAAAGTTCTCAGAGTCCTTGGGCATGGCAGTTTCAGTGACTGAGCTCCTAAGGGGGTTCAGAGGGGTATTTGGAGTTATGATTTTAAACAGGCCTGCAATTCACCGGGCCCCATTAGTAACAGAACTGATTGCCCAACCGGGATGCTTACATTTATTTCCCCCTCTTCTGGTTGTTGACATTTCCCCTTTTAGGTATCTAGTTGTTTTAGTGTCTCTAAGCATCTTACATTACAACATGTAATTTTCAAAGCAAAACGTCTCTCGGTGCACCTCTAGATGTGTGTGTGTTTGTGAAACAGCCCTGGCTGCTCCCTGCCCTGGCTGTGTGCTGCAGGGTGCTGCCCCACCGAGCAGGGGCTGTGCTCAGCAGTGCCACTTCTCTGGCATGGTGGGTGCCCGGTGGTGTCTCCTGCTCACAGCCACAGGGCTGGGGTATTTTGTGTCCTGGTGGGGTTTGTTTGGGCAGTGCCATGGCCTGGGGCCGTGCAGGTGGCAGGGTCACAGCTGCAGTGTTCAGCCTGGCCTGCTTGGTAGTGACGCTCATTCCATCGGCCATGGAACGTGTGTTGGGAGTCCAGGTGTGCCAGGTAATGATATCCCTGTCCAGTCTGGCAATTTCCTATTGGAGCTGGGAATTCTTCTCTTGGAGAAAGCAATCACTGGGCTCCCTTTGATCTGCTGAATCTGTCTGCATTGTGCTTTATTTTCTGTAATGTACAGAGCCACTTCGTACCTCAGGGTAAATCTAAGTGGTTTGGGCCTTTTTGTGCCATAGCTGGGATTCCTCTGGCAGAAGGGTTTCTTCCTTGGTTTCCCCAGCTATAAAATTAAACGAATCCTCAAAAACAAGTTAATTGCCAAGGACTGTGTAGTAACTATGATCAGTGTTTAATTGGCTTTAGATTCCAGACAATGTGCAACAAATTAGCCTCAGTCCAAGGAATCCATCTGTCTGCAGGCAAATTAAAGAGCTGTGCACACAGATCCTGATGACCCAGCAGTGATGTGGTGTGTCTCTCTTGTGTCATTTAAATGCACAGTATTGTGGTTCACTTCTGACTTTATAATTAAAACAAGTAAAAATAATGCTCAATAATTTTAACTATTTTGCTTGACTAGTTGTTCAAACAGTGTACAAAATACTTATTGCTCAATTTTTGCATGCACAATTACCCTGATGGCAAATGCAATTACACACTGAGCACCTCCAGCTGCATGCACACATTGGCAAGTGCTCAGCTCTGGGTTTTCATGTAGTCTGGTGAATTTATTTGGCATGAGAAGATTTCAGGAATGAAGTCTGTCTGTGGACACAAGCAGGTAACCTTTCTGTAAGACTTGCCCCATCCTAGCTTCCCTCAGAAGTGAGGACTGGATTCCATCCCCGTTGCTTGTTCAGATACTGGCCTTTTCCCTGGAAAGCAGAGATGAATTTCAAACCCCATGGGATGCTCCTGTGTCCCTGTGGAGCACACAGCACTGCTCTCTGAGTGACTCAGAAATGAGTTCCTGCTCAGGACTGTGTTGTCCATGAGCAGAAAAGCCCTGGATGTATTTGGATCTTTGCTAAATGCTCTGGGAGGGTCACTGGTGATGTTTGCATGGTGTTCTGTGAGAGACCACTAAAATTATTTTGCTGGCTTACACAGTGGATCTGGTTCTCCTGTCACTTGTGAAAGCTTTGTAATCTCATCTGAGCTGCTTAATTTACTTCAATGCAAGAGAAAAGAGAATCCAAGCTATTGCTGCTCAGAGAAGTGAGCAAGCTGGGGCAGTGTTTGGCTCCATCTTAGCCTGGTTGCTTTTTACTCAGCCTCCTGTTAAGCTCCTGCTTCTTGAGTGTCTTCTATCAGTAAACAGTTGTTTCCAATATGTGAAAGGAACGTGACTGAGAGGATTCTTTGCACGTGGATACGGAGAAAAGAAAGTCCTCCCATTTGTGAAATGACCTTAAGCAGCCTGTCCTGGTGATAGACTTCTTAAGGGAAAGAGGAAGGAAATTGCAGGGCTATAGCCCCCCTCCCGTGTCAGACTGGTGAGTTCCCATGTGGTGGAAGAGCATCTGGCTGATTACACAACCTTCCCCACCAAAGCCCAGCTCCGTGTGCCCTGCTGAGACCTTTGCTGTAGGATTCTTGCTGCAGTATCACTGCAGGGGCCCTCCTTGGCCCTTCTCCCCTGCCTGTCACTCCTTCTGTGCCTCAGAAAAGCACAAACATCCCAGTACAACCCTGCACGGAGCCCCTGACGGGGGCAGTGCGGCCTGGAGGCTCGGAGTGTGCATGCAGCAGGCACAGGTGTGTGGGGAGGTGACACTGCCCTGTCCCTAGGGAAAGGTTTGTCGCTTCTCTTTCGGCACGGTGAGTCACGGAGCAGCTCCCCAGCTGAGAGCAGCAAAACCAGCCAGGGCGAGAACATGTGGGAACACAGAGCGTTCTTCAAGAGGCCAGCAGTAGACAACCCTGAATTTAGCTGCAGTTCCCTGAGGCTGGCAATATCAAGGGGGAAAAAAGACTATTTTTAATGCTTTTCCAGCTCAGCATTATAAATCAGCAACTGCTCTGATTTAGTTACAGCACAAGTAGAAAGATGTTTTTCTCTTGTTGCTGTCCCAAGGAACTCACTCGGAGATCTAAATGTCAGGGTCTGTCTTTTGTTTCTTGCCTGAAATGTGCCCTTATCTCCCGATCTGAATGGGAAATGTTTTGCCATCCTGACAAGCTTCTCAGAAATTGGAGAGTGTTCCTGTATTCACGCTGAGCTGAAGCTCCCACCCTCCCATGCTCTGCACAACACCCAAGGCAGACGCCTGTGCCAGTGAGAGGAGTAGCCCGGGGATTCTGGCAGCCTCTTGGAACAGGGACGTGCTGGGTGCTGATCTTGGTTCTCCCCCATCCCTAGCAAGTGCCATTCAGGGGCTGCTCTTCCTAATCCATCTGGAGCTGGGAAGCCTTTCTCTACCATCACTTCCTTAAAAAATGTGTACAAAATCGTATCATGGTAGAGATCTCTTTCCTCTGTTTAAAAGTCCTTTCCATTGAAGTTTCCCAAGCAGCTGTAGATGACAAAGCTGCAGACAAACTGAAGGCTTTCCTGGCCCATTCAGAGCTGGGCACTGGCTTTGCAAGGAGAGCCAGCAGCCACAGTGAGGTCAGCAGTGCTGATTGCCAGGTGGAATAGGCCATTTTTCTCCTATCTGTTTTGTTTTCTGTATAGTCCCACTGCTGTAGCTCTTCTGGGCGGGAGAGTGATGAGTTGGAGCCCTGGCCACGGCAGCCAGGCTGAGGAGAGTCCCTGGAGTAAGCCCAGACCAGCAGGGACAGAGCTCCCAGTTGGTGCTGGGCGAGAGTGACTGGCAGGTAATGGCTTAGCTGTGCTGGTGAGGTAACAGACACGGGTACTTAGTGCCTGAATCATATGCAGAGGATTTGTTTACAACATGAACAACAAAGTCTTTGCTTGTCCTTTTAGTCACAGAAGAGGCACTATGTAAATGGGATAATTTACCACTATTTAACTATATATCAGTTTTCACCTTCAAAGGTTGTCCAAGTGGTTTATTTACCATATATTTAACCTTGGACTAAAGCTGAGATGCTTAGATACCCGAGTGATAGGGACCTTAGAAATGCTAAGGCAGAGATAAAGAGAGCACCATCAGATTGAGGGAAATGAGAACTGTCTGGCCCCTTCACAAATACTGAGGATAAACAATAGGGATCTTTGTGCTTGGGCTGTAGGCGTGTTGTCAAGGTAAATGAGACCTGGCAGAGGGCCCTATTGTCTCCTTTCCCACAACTCATTAAGATTTACTTGTTTTATCATCAATGAGTATAATAACCAGAGCTCTGATTATGCCACAAAGACATCCCAATGCCAATGACTCATGAGACAGAGACTGCGTGAGTCATCAGAAGGGTCTTCTCAGAGGAGTGCTCCTCGTCTGCTGGGAGGTGGGAACAGCACCTCAGAGTGGGCTGCTGGGCAGGGAGCACCAGGCTGGGATTGCACTCGTGTGTGACGCCCTTTCTGCTCGTTATCCAGCCCTCACCCCTTCGGTTTGTCCAGCAGTGACACCCTTCCCTGGTGTGCAGCATCAACACCCCCACACAGAACCGAGCTGCAATAGGGCTGGAGGCTACTTTACCTCAGAGGCTTTGCCAGAAATGATTGCAGCACATAATGAATCAGCTGGATTATGCTTACCTGGAACAGGTCTGCCAAAAACTCTGACCTGATTTCCTCTCCCCCCACTCTTGGGCTGTGAGGAGCCAAATGGGCTCTGGGTGCAATACAGTGCCACAAGATAAGTTGCCAACCCACAAAATTTTGCAATAATACACTTTTGTCTTTCAGTAGCATCTCTTATCAAGCAGGTCAGAGTTATTGTTACAGACCTCAGTGCAGCAGATAAGTGTTGTTCCCCAAGCTATGGAGGACCAAATGAGATACTGAAAGATGAACAAGATCTCAGAGTAACTCAGTAGTAAAAGTAAGACCACGCTGGGCTGCTCTGCCACCTGAGCTGTTTATGAACATACACCCAGTAATTCGCAGGTGCAGTATAAGTACATGAGATCTCAACACTCTCATTCCGTGTGCTGCTCCACAGCTCAGTTGTTAAGGAGGCAGTGAAAGATGTGTGATCTTCTTAATACAGGTGGGCTTGTCCCTCTACAGACGAAAGTTCAGGTACAATTGTCCCAGTGCTCTCCCCCCGGGCTCAGTTCAGGGGAACAGTCCCCCCGGGCATGTCAAGCCTTGGCAGAACCCATTAGAGATGGAAATTTGGAATACCTGCTTGGACATATAACCTGTAGCACTGGAATACTGCATTTAATCCTTGGCCTGTCTGTGGATGGGGAGTAGACCTATGAAGCCTTTAGCCTATTAATCTGGGTTTGTGTCCCTGGTGGTTATTTTGCTCGAGATAATGCCTGCAAAACAGAAAATATAACATACCTATCTCTCCTAGGTTCTAGTTGAACTAATGGATGTACCCTAATTACTGAAGAGTTAATTGCCTAAGTCATGTGTTGTAGGGTTTTGCCCTCGCTCCCTTCCAGCATGGAGAGCTGTGCAGCAGTGTCCTGCCTGGTGTGACTTTGGTGTGAAGGCAGCACAAGCCACGGTGCCATCCGTGTCACAGACAGCGTCAGAGGGGCACAGAACGCAGCAGAGGCAGCTGTGAGGTTCTCAGCTCCCGGGCAGTTCTCTCCTCTCTCCGGGGCCGGGCCCCAAGCGCAGCAGTGCCGGGGCTCTCCGCGTCCCCGGCAGGAGCAGGGAGCAGGGAGCAGGGAGCAGGGAGCAGGGAGCAGGGAGCAGGGAGCAGGGAGCAGAGCTGGGATTGCCCTCAGGAGCACCTCAGCGTGGGCAGGCAGCTGTTAACCCTGTTGGAGTACAGAAGGACGTTCTCTGAGCAGTTTTGGTTTGTTACTTCAGCATGGGGAAGCTGTGGAAGTAACTCTTAGAGATGGATTCTTGTGAGAGGCGTGGAGGATATTTTTTCAATGATATGAGTATAGGATTTCTTTTGGTGTTTCTTTGTTCAGAGGAGATATTTAATATGATTTATTGCCTACATCTAGCTCATACATTGAAATAATATATGGTGTGTTAGATAAAAGGACTATTTTTGATGATTAACTGTCTCCCAAACATCATTAAATCATGTAAGTGTTCATAACTGAATTCTTTCCTTGAGTAAGATAAATTGTTTATTTGCATATATTTGGGATTTTACAAACAAGTTAACTTTTCAGGCTAGCGCTGCATAATTTTGTGAAGGAAAAAACTGACAAAGAGCTTTTTCCTAAGTGATTTTTACATCAATTGTTTCAGCAGACATGAGGTAACTCTGAAACAGCCTTCCTGCCACTTGCAGAATTGCACTTCCTGGAAGCCAAGCACTGGACATCTTTGCAAGCATGTACTGCATTTGGACCTTGTCAAAATTAGTTCAGAAACTGGATGTGGTTTTTATCCATATGAATCTCAGCAAGACAGTGCATTTCAGAATAAAAGTCATCAGGACTATGTGCAGGAAAATTGGAACATGATGTTCTCCACATCCACTCTAAAGCTTTCTCATGAGTAAGACTCTATCGGTGTATTTTCTTCAGTCAGTTGAAAAACATATTTGCAATAATATGCAAAATAGAAGTAGGCAACACCTTACACAACACAGTCAATAATGCCCCAACCACCTTAGCTCCCAGCATATCCAAAAGGCTCTATGAAACAGGGCAAACTTGAGGATTGTTTGCGGGACAAATCAAATGAAATTTTAGGTAAAGATTCAGTTCAGTGTGGGGCAGAGAAAAATTCCTCCTGGTTTTCTGTGGGAAGAGATGGCCTTTTGACCAGGCAGTCCTCCAAAACTTTTAATTCTGGTGAAATATAACAATCCACTCTAAATATCACCGTTTTAGCACCTGGGAAGGTTTTGCCATTTCCTCCCCCCAGTCAGATATATTCGGGCAGAATACCCCCCACTGGATGGCTGATAGGAAAGTGCTTCTGCCTATGGATCACTTTCAAAACATTTTCCCCCACTTAATTAGTGGTGTAATTACCACTGGCCATCAAAAACCTGGCTCTGTGAATGGGTAACTCCTACAGACCAGGGCACTGGGAATGGAATACGCCCTTGCTGGAATTCCTGAGCATCCCCTCGTGAGCCTCAGAGGTTTTGCAAACTTCAGGCCATTGGAAACAAAGAAAGAGTAGGGCATTTCAGTGGGGCATGGGACCTGTTTTTCCAGGGACCTTCCAGTCTGCTGACTCCTCAAGGTTTTGCAATCTCCCTGCTCTTTTCACTGTCTCCTCATCCCCTGACTGTGGACATGAAAACACCGGAGGAGTTCTGCACTGAGTCACACCACACTGTGCTAAGTCCATCGGATGCCAGGGTGGTTAAGTTCTCTGGAGTATGGTGACAACAGGAAAATATCCAGAGAAATGAGAGACAGGGAGAGTGACAGTGAGTGTAGGACTTGTAAGTGCTGCAAGGCAGCTGGCCCAGCTCCCTCCTCAGCCTCGGGATGCAGAGAGCTTGCATGGGGCTGGAGCTGCTCTGTCTGTCCCAGGCCGTCTCTCCTCACACCCTGAGTCCCCGTGAACCCCAGCAAAGGGAACAGGGTTTCAGTGGAGCCACACCAGGCAGCTCCACAAGGGAATGAGATAAAATATGCACAAAGTGTTGTGAGGCAACAAAGCAGGGCAGGGGAAGGCAGGGCCGGATGGGGCTGACCCAGAGGGCAGCAGGTCACCTCTGTGCCCCTCTGCCACGGGCTCTTAGTGCTGCTCCTGGCAAACACTGTCCCTTGGCTAGGCACTCACACTTGTGCTTTTTATGCTCACCCAGCTGTCCTTTGAATTGCTTTCCTGAAAACTACTGGGAAAATCCCAGCTGCCGCTGGGAGCTGAGGAAGGTCCTGGTTGGCATAATGAGACAGAAATCAATTGACTCTTTCAGAGTGGCACTTGCTGATGCCAACAATGTGATGTGGTTTATTAGTCTGCATGGACTTGATCTAACTCTTGCTAAAGTCGAGGAGTGAATGCAGAGCCTGTCCTGACAGTCAGCCCTATCACCTTCAGGAGAGACGGGGCTCACAGCACTTGCTGTCTGCTGCCAAGGATTAACTGTGTTCAAGTTAATGCCTGAGTTAAGATTAAGCTCTGCCTGATTGACAATTATTGCTATGGCAGGAAGCATAAGCCACGAGGAGCTAACTTAGAAATTAGCCATTTTGTCTGGATCACCTCTGCAGATAAGGAAAAAAAAAAGGAATCCTGCTTTGCTGGTGTGTTGAAATGCAGCAGTGTGTGCCAGGGCTGTAAGCAGGTGTCCCCTGCACAGACAGGGGCCCTGGCTGGCACTCAGCAGCTGTTGGGGCCACACCACAAAGAGACAGGCAGGGAAAAGGGGTCCTTTGGTGCCAGCCAAGGAGTGGGCAGAGCAGGTTGGCAAGGGTGGGGAACACTGCAGGGGTTCAGCTGTGAGCCCTCTGGGAGAATGTGACAGGCTGGGACTGACAGCTCAGGAAGGGGCAGAGCAGCTGGGGATAAAGTAAGACTTGAGTCATCCATATATCTGTGTGTAGGAACAAAATCCCCCAGGGGTAGAACAGAGCCTGGCAGGGGGGCAGACAAGGAGCCTGGAGAACGGGAAAAAGTGGAAGTGGTTTAGGGGTGGGCAGTGGGTGCTGTGAGCCCTCACACTGGGTGTCCAGTGATGTGTCCCCACAGCCAGGTAGGTTCTGTGGCGAGAATTGCTTTAATAATCAGAATTTAACTTTATAGCCCTTAGCCATAGGTCAGCTGTGCCCCTATCCTGGGGTTTGTGCCGGGTCTAAGGTGGGTCAGATTAAGCATTGAAACACTTGAGCAGTGCCTGCCCAGTTCTGTGTGCCCGAATGGCCAGGGAGCATTAGAGCAGTGGCACACAGAGCACTGCAGGGACTGGAAACAGCAGCACTGCTGAGAAATGTTTTCTTCACTGTGAATGTGTTTTGTTGGGGTTTTTTTTGTCTGGTTTGTGTTACGAGTTATGAATGTAGATGGCAGGGGCAGTTTCTGGCTCAGAGCCTTCAGCTGGTACGGGCTGGCAGGGGTCACTCCCTGGTGCTCAGACACACAAAGGGCCTCGAGTGCTCCTTGTCTTTGCTTGGGTGCAGTTGTTGAGGACGATGCTCAGTGCACACAGGGTGTGTTGGTGCTCAGCCTGGAGGGTGAGTCTGTCCAGCCTGGCACCCTGCTGCTACCTGGGGTGGCTCTATGGGAATAAGCAGGGATTTTTTTCCATTAGGGATTATTATTATTTACAAGTATTATTGTTCCATTTCAAAGTGCAGCTTAGCAATTGCAACATTTTCCACTTCTCCCTTGGCACACCTCACGGCATTGCAGACCAGACTGGGAAGCGCTGTCAGGAGGGAACAGAGGTGATGTCCCAGGTGGGAAAAGGCATCAGTGCCAGTCAGAAGAACATTTCTGAGCCCCAGATTGCCCAGTGGTTCCGAGCACTCCGTGCAGTGCCACGCCGTGTGCTGAGGACCGCCGGGTCGGGGAACGGGGCGTTGGGAACACGGCCGGGATGCCTCGTCCGGAGCAGGACGGAGCCGCTGCCGGCCCTCTCGGCTGTGGGAGCGGGCAGGGCTCGGGCAGGGCGGCGGGCGGATCCTGGGCTGGCAGCAGGTCCCTGAGAGCCCCGAGAATCGGGGGGCTGCGAGCCCCAGAACCGGGGGGCTGCGAGCCCGAGAACCGGGGGGCTGCGAGCCCGAGAACCGGGGGGCTGCGAGCCCGAGAACCGGGGGGCTGCGAGCCCGAGAACCGGGGGGCTGCGAGCCCGAGAACCGGGGGGCTGCGAGCCCGAGAACCGGGCGGCTGCGAGCCCGAGAACCAGGGGGCTGCGAGCGGCGCTCCCTGCGGCCCCGCGGGTCGGACGCTGCTGTCTCCGGGTGGGCACCGGGCGGGAGCTGCAGCCGACGGCAGAAGCCCGGTCCCAGTTAAACCCCAGTGCCCCCAGTCCCCTGCCCCGTGCGTGTGAGCGCCAGCCACGAGCCCCTCTGCCCGGCTGCGGGAGCGCGCTGTATCTGCTGCTGCCTGGGCAGCCCTCGCTGCCGCCTCCTTCCCTGCACAGCTCAGCCTCACTGGGAAGGAATCGAGGGGAAATTGCTGGGAAAGGGCTGCGCCTTCCCCGTCTCTCCTGAGGGATCCAGTTCAGAATGCCCGGCCTGTTTGAAGCCTGAGCTCTTCGGGCCAAGAACGTGTATTATCTAGTTTGCATTTTATGGCAGTATATGAATGTTTTGTTATAATAACAACAACAACAATAATAATTAGGGCTGTGAGAGCCCTGGAGGGCTGGAAAGGAACCAAGCCCTGCAGGTTCTCTCGGATGTTCAAGTTTGACGAGGTTGAACCATCCAGGTTTAACCCCCATGGCTGGTGCCCTCTCTCACCCTACCGGCTGCCAGCACCACCAGGAAGTCTGCTCCCGTCCTCCCCTGTCCGCTGGGAACTGGGATACCCTGCGGCTTCTCGAGGGAGGAACCGCAGTTACTGAGGAGGATGTGAGTGAAACTCACTGAAATTTCGTGAATGTGGGATGAGGGTCGTGAATCATCCGATCTTCAGCCGCTGCCAAGCCTGAGTGGGTCTGAGAGCCCGCACAGGGCCACCCCGGGGCCCGGGACTGCGGCTGTCCTTTGGCCATGGAGTGTTCAGAGATCTCGGGGTGAAAGTCCCCCTCTGTGCCCCTCTAAAAGCTCCGTGAAGGCGCTGAAGCCGACTGTGTTAGGCAGTGCCTTGGGTAACAGGAGCCGTCCTCCTCCAGAACCGCCGTCCCAGTGTCTCTGTTTCAGTCTGCTCTCTGGGTGACAGCAGGAGCTGGAACTGATACTGAAAGATGAAAAGGAAATTCTTTTCAGATGTCCACACAGAAAATCTATGTGGGCCTGGCAGCTCAGATGTTGCTGTTGCATGAAAGGGTCAGCAGTGGTTGTGTTTAAGATACTTGGGTGAACTGAGGCCCCATGTGCATTTCCCAGCGGGGCAGCCGGGCACTCGCTGTGTGGGGTGGGGGTCCAGGCACCCCGAGTTCTCCTGAACACTAATCCCAATTCCCACAGTGTTGCCTCAGCTAATCGCTGCCTCAGTTTTCCTCCCTTGTAAAATGTGGGGGTAATAACTGTGCATACCTCACAGAGGGCTGTGAGGATTCATTAATTAAACGATGTTCGGGAAGTGCTTTGAAGATGAAAAGCCCTATATAAATGCTGGGTGTTACTAGTGCTTAGTGAGTACCTTCACAGCCACAAGCAGGGTGTGCCTGCAGGAAGCAGAGCCATAGGCTGAGGCTTATGGCTAAGTGCCTTTAAAAATAAATATGATCAGTAAATGCACTAGGGAGGTCAGCTTCCCTCTCCTCTGCCTTGGGGTGAGCTCCCACCTCAAAGGAACTAGGGTTTTTCTTTGCCTCCTCCACTTCTGGAAAACCAAAAGAGGTTTGGGAGCGCTGAGGAGAGAGTGGGACCCGTGGCAGTGATGCTGGGAGCTGAGACATCACAGGCAGCTGGTTTGCCCTGAACCAAAGAGGCCCCAAAGCGAGGTGTGCAGTGAGAGGCACTGTCCCGCCAGGTGCCAGCAGTGCAGGGCAGCGTGGGGTGGGAGAGGGGCAGCTCCCCCAGAGCCCTCTGGCAGAGCCGTGTGCTGCCGCGGGTGGGTGCCAGGGCTGCGCGGCAGGCACAGTCCCTGTGGGGGCGAGCAGGGGGCCGTGGCTGCCCCTGGTCTCAGCTAATGACAGCTAATGACAGCTAATGACAGCTAATGACATGCATACTGCGGGGATACAGAGGCAAATCTGAACTTGCTGCTTCATACGCGTGTTGGACCGAAAACACAGATGCTGATTTCCTCTTCTCTGTGCCCCTGGAAAATCTAGTACTTGGTATTCACCTGACTAGGCAGAAAGAAGAGAAAAGGGATTTTTGATTAGGTTAATTGTTTTTAATGACAGCCTGCCACATTTGACAGATCCCTCTTGTGAAGCCTCAAGACAAGCAGCCTTTTCCTTCGGATGCACTCTGTGTGTTTCTGTGTTTTGGAAGCTGTGCTGAAGTTTCATTTTCTGATTTGGGCAGGGAGGTCACTTCTTTCACAGTTGCCCCAGGTTTCTCTGCGAATGTCAGACCTAAACAATAATGTGTGACCTAAGGGAGATGTCCAGGCGGGACTAGTGGCAGAAACTGGTAAGGGAAAAGCTGCATTTCCTAGCCTAAACTAGCCTTGGTGACTGAAAATTAACAGCTTAAGACCAAACGTTGAACCAGATTCAAATGTTCCTGTGTGAGATTGAGGCAAAAACTGGACATTCTTCTGCAAGAGATGTGTGAAGTGCTTCAAAAACACATGCTATTTATTAAATGATACATAGCTCTAAAATTCATCAGATTTATCGTTAGTTCTTTACAATCTATGATTATACAAAAAAAGAACATGTAAATACTTGAGTCATAATTGAGGCTGAGGCCAGAGGGTATCTATCACATCTGGAATTCTTACTGATGGACTGCTGAAGGGATCAACAGAAACTAGTGGATGTTCCAAGGGAAGGACAGATGTCCTGGGTTTGAGAACACGGAGGGAGAACCTGCAGGGAGCAGCCAGTGATTAACAGGTTCTGTGCAGTCTGGAGGGAGTTTTATTTCACCCGCCCTGGAGTGCCCCTTCCTTGGTTTGTCCCTTATCATAAAGCTTATCAGGAGGTTTGGGCAGGCTGTGGAACACACTGAGCACCAGGCTGGGACACAGGCCTACCACCACTGGCAGGCTGTGATACTTCAAACCTTTGTGCCTCACTTTACCCATTGATTGGGGTGATAACCTTCCCAGAGTGTTGTGATTAATTATTAATGTTAGTAAAGTGTTTTGAAGATGAGGAGTGCTACATGCTGGCTAAGGATCTTAATTACCTCAGCCTCATGATGGAATTTTTATATTTACATAATGAACCAGTCACAGAAGAGGTGCAGAGATGGTCTCTCCTGGTGGACAGATTCTTATAACTCAGTTATCTCTGCCATTATCACTATCTAAATCGAATCAAATCCTTTTTTCCACGGGGAATCTGCTTTTGGAGTGAGCAAAGCCCACATGCTCCGTGTGAGACTCCCGGCATGGCAAACAGCCACGGAACCTTGGCTAATTTCAGTCCCTGCCCATGAAACTCACCTCACCCAGAACTTGTTTCAACTTCTCCAGCTGTTCTTGGCATGTGTTGAGATTTCATAAAGTTGATGCCATCAACTCCCACACATATGGCAAGACAGAGTGAGAGAGAAAACCCACACACAGTAACTAATATATAGGGAGAAGAGGTATTTGCATGGGAGAGCACAAACATGAGGCTTTTCTCGCTGGCTCCGATGGCTCCTGGCTGCTAATGCCGAGATGCAAAGGGATATGCAGATGGGGAGGGTGACTCAGAGAGCCCTTGCCAGTGCAGAACTCCAGGCAGACACACGATGCCTCCAGCCGGGCCGCTGCATTGGTTCTGGTGGTCAGCGGGGTCGTTTTCAGCGCTGCCCGCGGCCGGGGGTGGAGCGGAGCGGCGCTCGGGCGGTGCCGGGGCGGGCGGGGAGCGGTGGGCTCCTGGCCGGGCTCCGGGCACCCGGCAGCTGCTCCCTGGGACTGCCGAGGGGTGTCCGAGGTGGCACATGGCAATCACTGCGGGAGCTGTGATTCACAGCGCAGCCTCCCTCTGGAGTTAGGTTTGCTAAGACGTTTTGCCTGTGACACAGGAGGTTTGTCCTCCTTATATGTCCTTTTTCCCTTTCCTTTGGAGGCAAGTGCATCATTTTTCAAACTTTCAATGAGACTCATTTTCAATCCATAATTCATTATCAAGATGACACCTAATTTTTATCAATTTATAATCTCACTCTAGTTGGGAAGAATTTGGAAACTGCAGCCAAGGGAGGGTTTGGTCCCAAACACAGAGTGCAGGCAATAACACCCATTTCCATACTCACTTTTAGATCTGGGCAGATTTCCAAAGGAATCCATGTTTGTCTCTTAGAGACGACTTCAGGAGAGGCACAGGGGTTTTTTTTCAGCACTGAGCAGTCACACCAGACTTTTTCTGGGGGGTGATCTGCCAGTTACAGGGCAGCAGGTTGGGGTACTGGGGATAAAGCCAGACTGGGAACAATACCAGGACTCAGCGCAACACAGGGGGATGAACCTCGAACTCCTCTGCTCACTCACCCCCAGGCCAGGGGTGTGAATGGGCCCTGGACCCCCCATCTCTGCGGGGATGAGGCTCTCGCCCGTGTCATCCCTTGCCCGTGTCTCTGGCTGAGATCAGAATCCCTTCTGGGAGCTCCTCAGCGCCGGGCGCCTGCCGGGCAGTGGGACCTGGGCAGGGCAGGGCCCAGCCCAGCACTGCAGCGCTTCCTTAGTCACCAATGGGCTGCACGCTTAGAAAACATCCAAATCTGTTTTATAGTGATTGAGAGACTGCCATGAGATTTTGCTAATTACCTCATTGCTTACCCAACGAGCCCTGGAAAAGCTCGGCCACATCGTGGGGTTTATTGAACACCAAGTATCAGGCTTTCCATTTCCTCTTCTAGTTGTATTCTCTGTTTAAGTGAAAACCACAAATCTTTCCAGGTCACCTGTTTATTAAGTGAATTTTGAACACTTAACATTTGCATTTATTAATTTTCTAGAAAAACTGGTATTGCTAGTTACTGAGAACTAGCTGCTATCTCAGATTTTGCTGGATACCAGCTGCAAATCTTGGTAATAAGACTTTGGTGATGATTAAGCCAATGATGTGATTTTCGGTGGCACATGTAGCCAGCTCCAGCTTTGCAATGACCTGTGAGGACTCAGCACCTCGGACAACACCCCCACAAGCCCTGGGTACAGCCAAAATAAATGCAGAAAGTCGTATGGCCAGATTTTTCATACCTGTGTGCACAGAGAGCAGCTGTTTGTGCGAGCTGGGTGTGCATCCTCCCTGACCCCTGAGAGCTGCGAGGGAATAGCACATCAGAGCCATTTGTGTGAATTGCATGTTCAAGCAGAATCCCAGAGCCAAGTTCTGAAAGCTGCTCATGTCCCAGTACATGAACATGATCTGACTGTATTTTTACTAAGAATGTTTGGGTTTCTGAGCTCAGTTGCTGAATTCTGAGATGCCCTTTTCTGAAGCAGAATCTGTAGTACCTTCTCCCAGGGTGGGACTCACAGATCCCTCTGTGCTCGGGAGTTTTGTTCTTCATTTCCTTGGTTGCATGATCAAAAATGCTCTTTCAGTAATTTCATCTCATTTCTTTGCAGTAATGACAGATCTTTTCCCTTTGCAAAACCACCTTTATATTCTTTTACTGGGTCACTGTTAACTCTTCTACGCTCTACATAATAACACTGGAGATTTTTTATAGATAGGCTTTCTGCCAGTCTCCTTCATAAAAATGAATTACATCTGGAGCAGGTATGAACTTGGACCAATTCCTACCTCCCAGGTAAAATAACTCATCTGATGCACAGGCATTCCATGAATCCTGCACAGACTGAAGAGGCTGGGAAGGTGGAAGGAAATTTTTCTAATTCACAGCTGAATTTCTTCTGATGAAGGACATGCACAACCAACTGCAAGAAAACAAATGATTGTTCTGATTATTTTTCACTGTAGGAATAATTGGTAACATTGTTCTTCTTGGCAAAGATGAATAGTTGGAACCCAACTACTTCACAGAGACAAAATATCCACAGGGAGAGATTTTTGAGGCAGTCATAGGATGCACCCTACAGAGTGTGATTCTCATGACATTAAAGCCGTGCTAGTGGTGTTGCGATTAACTTCTAATGAAGAGAGAAATGAACCTGATAAACACAGCGTAAATGTTCTATGGAAAGGGCAGTAAAAATATCACATTTTAGGCAAGGTCTGGCTCTCATTGATGCCAAAAGAGTTGAATTCATTGAACTTATCCAAAACAGGAAGAAGAATTTATGACTGTGGAGGACGAAGAAACACTGCTGTGAGTCCGAGCCACTGAATAACTCCATACCACAGAAGAGATCCCCCAGAGTTTTGCAATAGTAACTGTTGTGTTACTTTGTGGAATTTTCTGATCCTTTGATAATGTTTCCTCCTTTTAACAGCAAAATCCACACTGCTTCTTGAAAGCTTTTAGAGTATTTTTCCTTAAGCTTTTATCCTAGAGAAGGCAGGACCACAGTTGGTATTTAGGACAGGGAGCTGGCAATCTGGATTCTTTTCAGCTTTGTCACTAACCCGTGGTATGACTTTGATCTCCTCATTGTACAGCACCACTTGGAGAAGCCCTGGGGAGTCTCCTGGGCCTCAGAAAGGGTCCTGTCTGTGCCACCAAAGGCACTGCCTGTGCAAAGCTGCCCTGGTTCTCTGCAGCCTGGCAAAACCCACTCCCGCTCGCAGAGGCTCCTGCAGCTGTGCTGGGGCACAGGTCCTGGGGTTGTCTGTGTGCGCTGCTTTCCCTCGGTCTGGGATCTCCTTGGGGCTGCAACTCCACAGCTGTGGCTTCACTCACCTCTCCCCCAAGGCCAGGCACAGCAAGTGTTTATTTAGAAACAACTAAAATTGAACATTTAGATACTAGATTGGGAGGAAGCAAACAAGTAAAACGTAAGGTAAACAAATTTAAAATATTTCAATCCTGGCTTCAATTTTGCAACCAGAGGCCAGTCTTTTAAACGCTGTCCCCTGGAATCTCCAAGAATGCCCACAGGCTCAGGCACTGCCATCCATTAGTCCCAGGCCTGAACATACACTGTGCTCCAGCCTTCTCTGGACAGCTCTTTGAAGTTCTCTGCTCTTTTATTTCCTAAAATTAGGTTTTATAATATAAATGGGTCTCTAATTGACTTTTACCAAAGCCAGTAGCAATGGATATTTTAGCAGTGGTTCCTCTGGGTTGAGACCTAATTGACCAGAAGGTGTGTGACCTCTATAAATACACCTCTGGCCCTTCCTGGGAACCACGTGCCTTATTATTTCTGCCTTCCTCCTAGCCAGCCTGCTGGCTGCTGCTTCCCACCCATTCTGAGCTGCTCCCTTTGTTCTTTATACAGAGTTATTAGTCTTTTTCAAGACACTGGTTATACACAGATTCTATTAGCTTATGACTTGTGGTGTTACCAGTTTCCTGTCGAGACCTGTGTATGCTACTCTATATGAATATAGATTATTGATTGGTAACAAGGAGTTCTGATGGGACTTGTCTGTGGGAGCAGTAATTCCTCAGCTTCATCCTCTCTCCCAGTTTCAGGCTTAGATTTTGATAACCCCTCAAAACCCCTTCACTTTTGCTGCCTGCCTTGAAAGGAGTCACCGAGCCCCTGGAGGTTCAGTTGGCCGTGCTTAACTCTGGGGGCTGGTTTGAAGTGAGGCAGCTGCCCCTGGGTACCTCGAGATTCCCCTGACTGCTTGGATGTGGGGTACTTGCTCTGGGGGCTGTACACGCTGGAAACAACAAGCTAAATAAAAACATGGGCTTTTGTAAATGCCTTCAGCTTTCAAATGGGACTTTCAGTTTCTAAAGGCTGGCAGGGAGTTAGTTTTGAGTCAGTCTTTGTGTGGTCATTTTCATTCTGGAATGAGAGTGTTCTTGCACAGAATTACACTAAAATGTGTTGTCAAGAGGCATTGTCCTTTGTTTCCATGAGTTTGCAAATATTCCCAAACAAGTTTGATGTAAGCCAGAATGTCCCAGCTTTTATCTTGCCGAATAAAAGCATCTCCCTGAACACCACAAGCACTCGGCTCGCTCGGAGCTCCGGGAGCTGCGGGAACGAGCACATTCCTGACCTGACAGTGCCAGGCTCTGTGCCATGGCCCAGGCGAGGTAGTTTACAGCTGCTTCAGGGGGTCTCCCTGTGGTGCTGCCACAACACCATGTTGTGATGAGATTTTAATGAACTTTCTAAGCTGCCTGAATTCCTCTGATGAAGGGCATTATATGTGTACAGTTTGTTTGTATTGTTGCCTAATTATGAACAGCAATTAAGACTTCACACCTACAATTTGTATTCACAATTTGTAAAATTCCCTTGCCCGGAGTTCTCTACCACTGCTGCCAACAAGGCATACAGCAAATTTTATTCTATACCCCAGTGCCATAGAACACAGCTCTTCATCAGCCTCACGTCTCCAGCTGGCAGCACAAAGGCCCAGACCCGAAGCTGCTGACTCGAAGCCTCTGTGGCTTACGTGTCCCATAGCAGGGCTTGTCCACAGCTCAGCAAGAGAAGGGCAGTGGCAGTGCCCAGGTGCCCAGCACACACCCCCGAGCCTGATTCTGCAGCTCCCCGGAGCAGGAGTGGCTCTCCCCAGGAGCAGGCCCGCCTGGGGGCTGCCCCTGCTTGCAACTCTGCAGGGACGGGATTTGTAGACAGAAAATGGGTTGTGTGGGTGCATCCTTGTATTTATTCAATCCTGCACTCCCCAGGTACCATCAGCTGTCAGTGACCTTCCCAGGAGCTGGCACTGTTCAGGACTTCATCGTGTTCCATGCACCAGCCCTAATCCATTTAACTGTGTCCATACCTACCCCGAAATGATCTGTGGAATGGGGAACACGCTGAGCACACCTATACACCTCTAAGCTGAAATTTAGTTGTTCTTCAAAAACACTGCTTTGAAAACAGTTCTTCTGGGGAAGGATAAAGCCAATGCTATTTTTCCGAGCTTTTCCCCTGTGCTATTAGTTTGGGTGGGGTTGGGCAATCCGTGAGCAGGAGGGAGCAGCAGGAGGGAGCAGCAGGAAGGAGCAGCAGGAAGGAGCAGTCAGTCCAGCTGTTAATGGCACTGTTTGGGGAGCTCACAGCGCTGTGCCACAGCAGCCAGAGCATTTGTTACCCAAGCGTGGCAGTTACTCATGGCAGCGTTTACCTTGGAGCCACAGGGACTGACCAGGGGCTCTGCGCTGTATTATTAATTTTGTTGCTGATTCTGTGAGTTGTGATCGGAGTCAGAGGCAAACCAGAACGTGGCAGCATTGTTTGGACAAACAGAACAGCACCAGTCCTTCCTTCATGGATGCATCTCCTGGAAAACGCTCATTTTCTGACTCTGCTGGGGGGTTTTGCAACAATATCTAGGAAATACATTTGAATGGGAATGTCTCCAAACGGTGTCTATAACGTGACTATGAAGTATTGTTAATAAATTAATTGACTTTGGGTTTTTTAGCTGGAAAAATAAACCCAAGCTCATGTTGTTTGAGTGAAACTCAATTCAGCATGGGCAACATCAAGAACACAACTGGGATAAAAACTACCACACAGTAAATCAAAGAACAAGAAAAGTACAAGGCTATTAATGCTTTACTATAACATTCCTCACAGCCTCTCTGCAATGTGGAGAACTGCAAGCCAACATTTTTCAACTGTCCTAAAGAATGTGAAATGTAAATGTTTAGAATAATGTTTTTGTGCCAAGCTGAGAGTGATCATAAACATCAGCTTCTAATAGAAACATTTTCAAAAGATGCACTCAGTCCTGCCAGCTTTTGAGAGCAACACCATGTAAATTAGGCTGGAGACTCCTCAGATTCTTAACACTCCATTGCTGCCTTTTAGTTGCCAAAAATTGTTGGATTGATGTTATGTTTGAATTTAAAGTATGAACTGCAACTGTATTAACCATGCTGCTTAAATGTCGTGTGGATAAACAATAAATCACCTGCCTGGGATTCATTTCGGGGACAGGCCTAAAGGAAGCGTGGAGGGGAAAGCAGCACTGTGTTAATGACGACCCTTTGTTCCTGTGGCAGGGGGAGTTTCTGGGCTCGCTGGGACGGGAGGGTGCCACAGCTGCTGCCACAGCGGGAGCCGAGCCCTGCCCGCAGCTCCCTGCACGGCGGGCACGGGGCACGGCCCAGCCACCCCCACCTGCCCAGGTAAAACCCTGGCTCCCGCAGCACACTGCTCCTCCGCAGCAACCTCCTCCCGCAGCTCTCCTCAGGGAGTCTCAGCCGAAATGTTCAGATCTAGCACAATTAAAAAGTCCTGGGAGCTATAAGCAGTTTCAGCTGGGGGGTTGTACCACCCCGAGAAAATTTGTAGTTTGTAACTGAAACATTTTGGCTTTGGGATTTAGGGTTTTCCATTTTAGTTTAGTGCTTAATTATATTTCAGAAACTCTTAAAACAAAATTAAATATTTGGATCAAGGTGTTTCCTTCTGAACCAGAATACCTTTTTGTCACTGCTGTTAATTAATCCAGGTTAGTATCTTGTTAGGAGGAAGGGGCATCTCTGATCACAACTCAGAGCATCTCCTTATGTAATGAGTAAGAATGAGCAGGAGAGGGGAGAGGATCAGTCAAGCCTCACAGCTTGGAAAGATGGGAAAAGGACTGAACAGCAGAGAACCAGAGGATGTGAGCTGGGAGCTCACAATGAAATCACTGGGAATTTTGCCATGAAAGCAGAACGGAGGTATGGAAAGTGCTGTGGACGACAAGCACAGAACTCCCATTAAGGGGTTAGGACAGGAAGCTGTTTTCTTCCAGGGATGAGCCAAGAAGCTGCAAAAGCTGGGTCCCTAAATTTGTGTGTTCTAGCCAAGCCTTGACAGAAGCCTTGCTTCCAGCATCCCCTGAGGGTGTCTTTTAATTCCCATTGATATCTCTTGTAGTCCTTCTACCTCTCCCTTGATTTCTAGTGGCTTTCCTTCTCTTTTCCATCTCCTCAAGGACTGCACTGTAATCTGAAGCATACAGGAGTCAGAGGATGCCTTTGCATTGTCTTTAGTAGCCTTTGAATCAGAGCAGAGAGGTCACAGTTCTTAAGTTTATAATTTGTTTTGCTGATAAGTCAGGATATTTTGCTATTGTTTGATTTGAGCCTCAGAAAGCCCTGGAAAGAACAGAAGCAGCAAATAGATAAAACAAGTTTCGTGCCAATGGGACAACCAGAACAGGTTATATGTGCCATCCCGACAGAAGCAGGTCTTGGTGCAGAACTAGGAATGAAAGTCCCGACTTTCTTCCTTGTGCTTTTACCATTTGACCATGCAAACTCCCCCAAATTATCATAGAATTGTGCAAAGAGTAACATCCAGCAGAGACCAGCTCTGCCTGGCTCCTCTGAGCCTGCCAAGGCTGTTGGGATAGCGAGGGAAGGGACACACAATTCATTTTAAGAAGGTTTTTTTTCCTCCTTTTTGTTGTCTTCTTTGTGGTGGTTTGTGAAATGCTGGGAAGGAACAGCACAATGAACAGCAAATGTTCCAAGGAAACCAGGCCATCCATGCCATTGCCCAAGCAGCACCCAGTGTACCAACCACGGAGCTTTGCATGGGAGTGTGGGACACACATGGGGACTGCGATTCTGCTGGCAGGAGGCCTCTCTCCCCTCTGAACTCACAGGGCAGAGACAGGGCAGAGAATCAGAGCCTCTCTGTGCCCGGCCGAGGCTCTCCCTCGCTCCAACGCTCGTGCAGGTGCAAAGTTATCGAGGCCAGAATTTTTTTGCACAGTTTAGAGCCGTAGAATGGAAGCTGCCTTTGAGCATTTGGCTCTTCCTCTCTTGCAAGTTTGGGCCAGATGCAAAAGAGGACTTAAGCACTTACAATTCCATAGGTTACTCCCTGCTCAGGATAACATTTCTTCCAGTACCAGCAGCTTTATGTCTGGACATGCCCAGAACTGCTGGGATCTGAGCAGCTTAGTGCAGAGTTCCCACCTAAAACCCACTGCGATCCTCGGAGAAGGAAAGGAGCTGCCCTTTCTCAAGGCATCCAGATCAGGAACATTCCAAACCCGCTGCACACCAGCGGGACCAGTCCCCTCACTTGGGGCAGTGGCAGCTGCTTCCCTTTAAGCCTGAGCGGGCAGGGAGGCGAGCCCCGGCCGGAGGGTTGGGGTTGTGCTGGAAGCTGGGCAGGGTGAGAGGCCTCGGCTGCGGGGCCTGAGGGGCCAGCTGGGGCTGTCCAGGAGAATGAGCATCCACCCCAGCACTGGGGCTGGGAGTCTGAGCGTTTCCAGCACAAAGAAGCAACAAAAACTCAAGGCCCTTTCAAGGAAAACATAAATGTAGTGAATTAGAACAAAACCAAAACAAAACCAGAAAAACAACCAACCAGAAAAACACACAACCAAAAAACTGAAGAAACCACAGTTATTCTGCTGGCTAATATCATGGAGACATGATGGTACTTGCAGCTTCCTGCTTGGACCTGGCTTGCTCCAAAGTTATTTTGTGTGTTAATCCTGTGGTTTAGATGATGAAGATTAGGTCTGAGTGAGCTGGTTCAGATAAAAGGGGGAAAGGCAGCAACCAAACCTTCACCCAAACTCCAACCTAAACTTTTCTAAGCTTTGAATAAAATAAAAAAAAGTATTCACTTTTCTTTATTATGCCTTTGTTTTGCAATTAAGATTTTATTTGTAGGTACTGTTATTCATCAGCTACAGTTATTCATTCAAAGCTCTGGAAGTCACGGTGCTGTGAGGAGGAGAGCGTTATGCCTGCAAACACAAAAACACTCATTCCAGGTTCACAGAAATACGTTCCTGCTGCCTCTCCTGAACTTGGCTTTTTAATGGAACTGGGTTTTTTAATCCTATTTACTGCTTCCAGTGCAACTGCCACCCTACCATGCAAGTTTCTGCCCGGTTTTGGTTTCTGTGCATCTCGGCCTGGAATGTTCAGTTACAGATTTCCTGATAAAGATTCCAGCTGACAGCCAGCAATTTGGCCAATGTTCCTCAAAAAACAGGAATATAAAATCGTGTTCCAAAACCTAAGCGGAAATGTGTGAGTGGTTGATTCTCAGAAAAAAACCCCAAACCCAAAACCAAACAAACAAGAGCTGCCTGCTGCTTGGCAATTTTGAAAATTAAATTTAAAACTATGTTCATTTACTTTACTACGTAATACTTTTCAGTACCTATTTTTAAATGGTTGCCTCAGCCAATAGCACACTTCAGTGCTTGGTTAGCACACATTTGGCACGCAGAGCACCAGGGAAAAACACACTTACTGCATTTGTCCTCAAGCTGGACAGCTCTTTGCAGATGTCAAAGGCATGCATAACAAAGCCAGTGTTTGCTCCTGTGCACAGACCCCGGGCATATTTGTACAGTTCTTGTAGCTACTGGCCTCATCCTCATGCTTGTAAGTCCCAGACAGATCTTGGCAGCTCCTGGGGTGCTCGGCAGCGCTCTGCACACCCTGTGGACCTGCTGTGAGCCCAGGGGTTTGCCTGCCCGGTGGGGAATTGGGCTGTGGGAGTGTTGTCCATGGACACTTGTGTTCAGAGGATCCCCTGTCCCGTGTTACAGTCCATTATAACACAGCGAGTGCAGGAGAACCCTCTCCTGTACCCCAGAAGGGACACGTATCCCATAAGGGGGGAGCTGTGGGGGCCAGGTCACCACAACACCAGCATGTCACAGGCAGCTGCACCTCGCTCCTGCCAGCGTGCAGGGACACGAGGTGCTCACACTGGAGTCTGGCTTCTTCACTGGGGCACTGGCAAGAGGCAGGTGCCTTCCAAAGGAGGCTGAGCTTCCCAGACGGTAAGGAAATGAGGATTCTAACAGTTCAGTAGGATTAATCCAAGCCTTCCAGCCCTAGAGCCCACGGAAGTTCGGCAGGAGGGTACAAGACTGTGGGAAGGGCTGTGTGGAGACTTCAGCTCACACCTGCAATCACTGGTTCTGGGTGGGCACGAAGGAGGGAGCTGCTTTCTGTGCCAGCTGCTGTTCGTGCAGCGCTGCTGTCAGGATATATTAAAAATGGGATGAGTGAGGCAGCTCTAGAGAGTGGCTTCCATCATCACAAATGAAAGAGGCTTGGCTTAACATTTGAACTTTCTGAGTGCTTATTCTAATTCAACCACAGACTCTTCTGAGAGTTCAGCCATCACTAATTAAGACCTGCAACGATTTATCTGTGGTTCATCCGTGCACTTGGCAGCTTTTGCTTCAGAGGGGCTGAGCACTGCAAAGTGTCAGTGCTGGGAACGCCCCTCAGAGGGGCACAGGGACCGACCAGCTCCACACCTTTGTGTCAACTCTCCTGCCCCTTCCAGAGCTGGGGATGCTTCTGTGTGGCCTCAGATTTAGGGTGAAAACAAATAACCCACTTCAAAAATAAACTGCCCTAGGAAGTGTCTTTGAAAATTTTTAATGCCAAACTACAAAAACATAACATGCAAATGTAAATAATTTCCCCTGCAATGAATGCAGGAAATAAAGAAGTGGTAAAACAATAGGGAATTGGACAGGTCTGTTTCATTTCCCTTCTTCCTCCATCTCCCCCACATTGTGATTTAATAAATATTAATGAAAATGAGAAGGAATAACACTTATCTATTAATTTTTCTCCTTTTATTTTCTGATCATGCTTAATTGACCAGTGTTCTGGGGTTCCATTTAGTCATATATATGGTTGTTTGAGCCTTTTATTAGCCATGATTCATTGTGCATATCAGCGTAAAGTGGAGCTCATGCCTTCAGTCTGTGCCTGCTCCATGATGCTCAGTTATCTGCCTGCCCCGAGCTATCCGCAGGGGTGGATTTGCATGGACACTCTTCCCCTGTGGAAGAGCATGCCAGGAATGACCGGTCTGGTACTACCTGGCCAGGTGAGGTTCCATTCAAATAATGCACTTGCCACCAAAACAATTCAGATCAAAGGTCTGCCCTTCAACAGAATTCAAATGTAAGGACTTCTAAAGCAATTTTAGCAGTTGGCTTTACAAATGAACTTATGTCAGCTGCTCTGTATGATGAGTGACTAAGTTACTTCTGTATCTAATCTTATCTCGCTATCTGTCTGTCTGTTTTTCAGCATTTCAGTGCCCATCACCACATTATCCAGGCGCCACCATAAGATTAAGAAGCTCTGCAGTGACATTCTCAACATGGTCTGTTCAAAGGTCATTAGCAGAGCCTTTCATACTGGAAAGGCCCGGAGGAGAGCACGGAAGTGAGCCTGAGAAGGAGAGGAAAAGAAAAAGGAGGCAGCAGCTGCTGGAGCCCTTGTGGCTGTGCTCATCCCGTGTGGATCTGCTCGGTGGTGCTGGAGCCCAGGGACCTCGTGGCAGCAGCCCTGTGCTGCTGCAGGGGCTGTCTCACTCGGTGTGCCTCGGACATGGGCTCACCTGGGCTCGGCACTGCTGTCCCTGGGCTCTCCCCAGATGCCATTGCCATGCTGGGTCTTTCTGGCTTCTGTACGTGCCCGCCCCAGGGCAGGGTATTTCTCTCAAAGATCCCAAGTGCAGAGCAGGCACTGCAATAAGGAACCACCTTCTCTGGGACAATATATTGGTTAAGTGTTACTTTCCTCACAGCGGGCCAATCCTCCCGACTCTGAGTGTTTGAAGAAGCCAGAAAGGGTGGTTTTCAATGTACACAAACTACACAGGACCCACGGAATCAGGAGAGATGACTTTGTCCCAGGAACCCCAGTCCTGCTCCCACTGAAGCCGCGGTGTCTCCAAGGGCAGCCTGGGACCTGGCGTCCCGGGGGTGGCACTGCCCGTCCCCTGGTGCTGCTGCTCCCAGCAGATCCTGGTGAGTGAAAACGTGCCCAAGCTGTTTTTTCCAGTGCTGCTGTTCCGAAGCCTGGCTCAGTCCTGAGGGGCCAAAGGCAGCGTGCTGACGTGTTGCTCAAACAAACCCTGAGTCCTTTGTGCCCCTCTCGGTACAAACGCAGCCGGGGATTTACGCTGGGGGATAAATAGGTGGTTCCAAAGTGAGAAGGAAAGAGCCAAAGTTGGAAGCTAACCACAAAACGTGGGTGTAAACGATTACCAAAGGCTTCCAGTAACTCTGCTATCATCAGAGACTGGCTTTATGGGTATGGCCTCAAGAAGTTTCCCTCCACTTAATTAAAGAGGCAGATAAGTATCTAGGCGGAGTGTGCAGATGGGTTCTGAATGAGTTATCCACTAAGGCTGGTTCGCTGCACCTATTGTTAAAGCCAGAATATAATATCAGATTAATGCATTATATTTGCCTATTATAGCACTATGTCATCATTATATGACATGTTATAATTAAAGCCCTGCATTAGAAACAAAACTATTTGGCTTGGGATAAGTTGCCTTTATGACTTCTGTGGTTATGATTTCCTCCTTTTCTTAACCCCTTAAAACTGCATAATATAGCTATTTGTAGCTGTATAAAGAAAGTTTCTAGTTTCAGATTCTAATCTCAGGTAATTCAATGTAAATAAAGTCAAAATCTGGCACACACTCTTTTCCTGTGTCAGAATATTTGCTAGTAGAGGGAAATGCACGTTGTTTGTGTTGACAGAATCCCAAAGATGGGCAGATTAAAGAAGAGGGTGCCTGACTTGCTGTCCCTCCCAGTTGTCCCTCAGCTGTCCCCATCAGCTCCTTGGTTTGTACCATTCCCCAGGACTTTCCAGGAAGCCACTTGGCAAACTCTCCCTCTTCTTTTTCCTTCCTGGAACTACACGAGGAAAAATCGGTTCTTAGAGCAGTTTCTGGCCGCAGCTGCCGGGAACCCAGCGCTCCCAAATGCAAACCTGGAGCATGGGTGTGGGATCGCTGCCTCACTGAGATACGGCTGCGATTGCAGCTTGGGTAACTGACTATGCTAATGTCTTTAATTAGCCATTTGCATATGCACGCTTTTCAATTTCAGTAGCTGGTGATTCATGCGGGTAAGTGCCAACCTCAGCCTTGCTGTCAGACTGAGGCAGAGGGTGCCAGCAGTACCCCTGTCCCCCACACCACGAGCAAGGGCTGGTACCTGTCACCAGGCAAGGTGCAGTTCCCAAGCACAGCCAGGCTGGGGCTGCTGCAGAGGCAAACCCGGCAGGGCACTGAGCCTTCTGCTGCTGTTTGGAGGCAGCAGTTATTATCCAACATTTTGCAACGCTCTTATATAAATCTAATTGATGTCTTTTATGTTCCTGACTGAAGTGTGCACTTGTTTGGCTTGGAGATGACCACCTTAATGAGGGTAATGACGAGGGACCGCTGCCAGTAGCCAGGGGCGACATCCCACTGTCCCAGTCAATCCCTCGGTGAGAGTTTATTCTGTTGCTGCAATGCTGGCAATTCAGTAATTTTCTTCCTGATTCATGATGACCTTTCCCCTGGACTTGCAGAGAGCTGGATTTGGCCTTGGAAGTTGGCATGTGCACCAGGAACTGTTTTGTCATTTCTGTTTCACTTGGAGATGTTCATTCCCTTCCCTGGGCAGTTTCTCCCATGGGGAAGGCCCCACGTGTAAGTGCCAGATGTGCCAATCATCAGTCTGGGGCACACGCACGCTCCTGATGGAGCTGCTGGAGACACATTTTTAGCATTTCAGCTAAAATAATAAAACTCTTACAGCGAGAAGGAGACAAGTAAAAATACCAATATGCAAAAATGTGGTTTTAATTTTTGCCTCGAGAAGTTATTTACCTGGCTTCTGCCACCGGCCCTGTGGCCACTGCTGAAGGGAAGCTCCCCTGGCTGCTGTCACTCACCCGGGTAAGGCACTGAGCTCATCCCACCGAGGCTGCTCCGTGGGGGCTGCACAGGGTGATCCAGGGATGTGCTGGGCTGCACTGGGGCACCCAGCAGTGTCCCCTGCTGCGTTTGCTGCCCTGCGAAATCCCAAACACTACAGAACGCTGCCCATTTCTTCGAACATTTCCATCAGCCTCCTAAAGGTGCTTGTATGAAGGCCCTTCAGGGCTTTCCCGTACTGACCGCCCAGCCGGGTCTGAGCACGGGGAGGGTTTGCAGGCGCTGTCCCTGAGCACTGTCACTGTCACCGAGAGAACTGTGACAGGACCCACCAGCACCGGGAGCTGCAAACTGTCCGAGGAAAGGGCCTTGGCAGGACAGTGCTGAGGGCTCAGTGCAACCCCCAGAAGGCAGAGCTCAGTTTCAAGCAGCAAAGGGAAGATGCTATCCAGTTCTGAGGGTGATCTTAAATACCTTGAGATTATGAGGCAGGGTAAAAACGGCCCATGCGGAGGATTGCCTAATGGGGGACAGGCTGCTCTACTCACTGGGGGAAAAAATTACTTTCTAATAGCATCTACCTGTTTTACATACATAATGAGCCAAACTCTGTGTGACCAAATTACTGTCCGGGAAGCGTTCGGAGTGAGGGACAGTTGTGCTTCTGGCCTTTACAGTAACCAGCATCACTCTGAGAGAGAGAGCAGAGTGGAAAAATGGAACAATGTCTGCCTCAGACTGCAGAAACCAACAAGTAACAAACCTGAGAGGTCCATTTTGCCTCTTCCTTACAGGCATCTGAGGATCAGAAGATTAGGAAGGCTCGAACTGAGAGCACAGCTACTGCTTTGATTAGCAGTTTCAGAGGCTTGTAAAAGCATCTCATTTTGCTCTCCCAAGCAGGTGGCACTTTGTTGGCAGGTGGAGCCCAGGAAAGGCTGAGCACTGTTTTTCTTTCCCCACACCTAATGCCAGGTGGAATGGTGGAGCCACTGCAGAGCACAGGGTGCTGTGGGGGCTGCACCCTGCCCAGCCCTGCTCCGGGGGCTCCCTGGAACCGGCGCTGCTGGGAGGGCACAGGAGCACGTGAGGAGGGATTTGTCCCTGAGCTGCTCTGGGCTGCGGAATCCTGCCTGGCCCCTGCCTGTCCGGGCAAGGCCAGGCGCCCCGCAGAGCCCCTGCTGTCCCTGCCACCCCTGCTCTCTGCTGAAGCAAGGTTTTGCCTCTTTAAAAAAAAGGGGAAACATTTTTGCTTTACCTGTCACAGTAAACTGCTCTCATGCCCATAAAGCATTCCTAATTGGCAGGATTTAGAGACTGATCATTTCAATTTATGCCCAGAACAGGTAGGGCAGCAATGAAAGCCTCTCCCACCCAACCCCACCCCTTCTCACCAGTGTGCCTCAACCCTGCCCTGGAGGGACCACCTGGAGGGCTGGGCAGGGAGTTCCCTCCCCTTCGCAATAAAAAGGCCCCGTCCTGCAGTAAATACTGGCTTGAGCTCAGGGCTCCTTAACAGTCAGTGTCCCTCTGGTCACACAGCTCCTGCAGGGCTCGTGCAGAGGAGCACCTGCTACTGAAGCCCTGCAGGACCAGCAGCCATTTCCTAAGATTCTGCCTCTAAGACTTGGCAGAAAACACCAGAGTGAGATTTTCACTTCACGTTACCCTGAGGTCAGTGGCAAAGTAGTCCAGTGGCTGTTGGAAATGGTTCCCATCCCTGCCACAGCTTGCAACAGCCTTCCCAGAACTGTGGGCTGGTGGGTATCGCTTCCTTCTTCCCAGGCCCCTTCACCACGTGCAGATTTGCCTCCTTGTCCTTTTTGCCAATCCCTTCCCAATCTGCCAGCCTTGCTTGAGAACTGTGTCCCCTACAACCCGGCACAGGCCTGTATGACAAGAGGATTGAGTGCCTCGTTCCCACCTACTGTGAGTGCCCCGTCCTTCACAAGCCAAACTCCACAGGAGAACTCCCCTCATTCTGGGGGAAGGCACAATCAACCCATATTTATTACTGACAGAGGAAGAACTACCGAGGAGTATTAGATTTCCCCATAAAGTGAGAGCATCTATTCCTGTAAGTAAAATGCTTTTCCAAAATGAAGACTAAACCCAAGCACTGTACAAACTGGGAGCCGTTAGCAAAACAGGCTTCTGCAACTGCAGAGCTAAAATACAAATAACATTTTCCAGTAGCCATTAGTCTCACTCAAATTGCCCAATGCAGGCATCACTGCTTTTCTCAGCATCTGCTTTATCGGTTGTCTTGCACCCAGAGAAGTCCATGGCTCTTGGCAGCAGCTCCTGCTGATGTGCAGTGGGTTATTGCTCAAGCGCCCTTTGATCAGCAGCCAGGCACTATCACACCGTGCTCTGAACCGTGGCTGCCAGGCCTGGCCAGCACCAAAGCTGGACGGGCTCCCGAGGTGCAGGAGGAGGAAATCGGGATTCCTTTGGGCCTGCTGGAGCGCATCTCATTGTCCCTCTCCGCGGACACGCGGATTTCCCGCGGCGTTTCCCATGCCCGTGCCGCAGCTGCAGCCCGGCAGCGTGGCCCCGCGGCGGGCAGGGCTGGCCCCGCGGCCGCGTCCTGGCACGGTGTTCGGCGCTGGGCACCGCGGCCGCGTCCCGGCACGGCGCTGGGCACCGCGGCCACGTCCCGGCACGGATGCTCGGCCGCAGCAGCCCGCAGGAGCTGTTAGAACGCGGCCTGCATCCACCTGCCTGAGCTTTCGGGGGTTGAGGTTTATTCCCTGGGAAACGCAAAAATGCCGGAGCCGCTGCCGTCTCCTCCTGCACAGCAAGCGACGGCCACATCAGCTCTCTCCAAGAAGAAAACACAAGAAATGAAAGTGCCCAGAATTTGCTGGGGCATGTGCTGTAAAACTGAGCAAGGCACAAACATTTTCCCAGAGACACCGTGATCTCAGATCCAAGTATATACAGATCCATGTAAATACATCCCATGTAAATACAGATTTATGCACTTATCATTACTCATGCCAGTAATAATAGTTCCACTGAAATCACTACAGCTACATGTATAAAATGAAGCACATGTGTAAGATCAGGATCTAAATATGGAACAGGCAAATCCACCTGCAGCTATGGCAACTGCACCTGGAACTGCAGATGCACATACCTGCATGAGCCTCTGTTATGTTCAGGGGCTAACTGGTAATACAAAGATACATGAAAAACTGATGGGAAAGGCAGGACCAGAAGCTGTCTCTTTTGTTCCAAAGCTCAGTATTTATCACTTGCATCTTAATTTCTGTCAGTGTTCTGTACTCGTTAACTCTGCAGCTCTGTAATTTGCTCTGAAAGGGGTTGAGGACACTGTGGCTGCACTCAGACATCAAGGCCTTCTGCCACCTTGCCTGCTCCTTCAGATTTGGGGACTCAACCCAGCAATCAGCACTATTCTTCAGTTCAAGCACAGAAATGTTTTGTGCCACCCTGAGTGGTCATCAATAACTCAGCAGGAGGAGAGCAGCCCTGTGCAGAGGTTGGGTTTCCTCACAGAGCTGGCACCGAGGCTGGCTTGTGTGCTTAACTGAAGTGCTCCTGGCTGCGGGCCAGCTTGCATTCCTCTAAGCAACCAAACTCCATGATAATTACTCCTTTTTTTTGTAATTCTCCTCATCTCGCTGTGCCAAGCTATCCCACAGACACTCTGCTCCCTGTACACTGAAGTGTTGCACACGCTGCAGCATCCCACTAAGTTACCTCCTTGGTTTGCTTTCTGGCCTCTTGCATTGCAAAAAGCAATAGAGACAGGAGCTGTATTTTCACTGTTCCAGGACACCTGGGCTCAGAACCCCTGTCAGAAACATCCACCCCCGAGTTGTGTGTGGATGGCAGAGGCTGGGGAAATGAACAAAACTCTGTTTCTGCTGGAGCCACCGCGCCCCTTGTGCTTTGCGAGCTGGCTCCAGGCACTTTCTCTAGTTCTTGTGATTCCCTTCCTGAATTGCTGCAGCCAAGTAATTGTTTCATCATGTTTCACTGAAATATTTTCCCATCGTGTCACTATCACGTTCATTTCTCAAACCAGAGCTCCTCCGCTCACTTACAGAAAATCTGCCCCAAAGCATCCGTGGCCCCCAGCCCGGTGAGGAGGGAACAGGGCAGGTGAGGCTCGGAGGGGTTTTTGGTTGTTTGGAGACTGTGATTCCTGTCACTGTCACTTCTAGGCACCACCAGTGAGCTGCTCACCACAGCCTTAATGAACTGCTGTTGCAATACACTGGCAAAGCCACGGTATTTATAGCAAACAAACAAGTCTGTGTCCGTGTGGGGCTGGGGACCGGAGCCTCCCGGAGCCTCCTGGCAAAAGCTCCGCTCTTTCCAGAGGTGTCTGCACTCGAGCCCATCAAAGCCAGGGCTGCTGGCTGAGCCAGCACTGTTCTAGCCTCCGTTCATAGAGGATTTATTCTGCAAATTGTATGAAATTAGGAGACCTAACTAAAATCTCTGACTAAATACCCTGAACTCTGGGGAGGTGCTTTGATAACTATGGAATGTGTGAGACAGGAATCCCAAAGGCAAGAGCCAATAGGACAGGGCAAGGTGAAAACCAGATGTAGATCATAGTCTTTCTTAGTGTTTAACTAGATAGAAATTATTATTGGAATTTATTATTATTTATTAATAGATGAATAATTCCCACAGTAAATATATTTGGGGGGGAATTTATAACAAATGAGGGTTAAATTTGGCATTATTTTGTGAAATCGTGGCACCCAGTTGGAAGGTTTGGAATTAAATATGTCCCTGTTGTAAATGCAAATCAATTATCTTAAGCAAGTATTAACCCACTTATCCTCATTTTGAATTCCAGCCCTGCAGTTTCTCACACCCAGGCAGATCTATCCACCAGCACGTCTGGGGGGGAGCAAAGCCTTTTATTCCAAACAAAACATTTGAACCACTGAGCAGGTGGGGAAACGATCACAAAAGGCAAGTGGGTTTCCAGTGGAGTTTGCAGTCTCCAGTGGATGACATGGAGCGCGTTCAGGGAGCGAGGGCTGTGCCAGCGCCGGGAGCTGCAGCGCCCGAGCTCGGGCAGTGCCGGCGCCGCCCCCGCCCCCAGCCCCGCTCCCAAGAGGAGCTCCCCGGAGCCCCGCGCGGTGCCCCGGCACGCCAACACGGCACCGGCAATTCCGCGTGATCCCGATGGCAATCCAAGGCTGGATCTGATCTTCCCAGGTCTTTACACACTCACTGTAGATTGTGCTGCTCTGCCTAAGCCGGGGCAAAGCTGCTGCAGCTCACAGGGAAGAATCAGGAACTTCAGAAAAACCTCAGGATATTGTCCAAGTGTAGAGTTTCTACCAAAGGTTAGCTGCATTTTGTGAAGATGAAACTCTCAGACCATGTTTTGGGTCCCAGTAAAGTGTTAAATAGGAACTTAATTCTTCTAATGATTGCACTTGTCTGTTCAGCAAGTGTCTCTAAAGAGACCTAATTCCTCACAGATTCAATGTATTGGTTTGGCCACATGGTTTTATTTTTGCTTTATTGATTGATTGAAAAAAGGTGTTCAGAATTTGAATATAATTGTTTCCTTGGGAGTAGCAAGCATACCCCTGGTTTTGCTTGGATTTCTTATTTAACGTATTGGGACCCTTTCTACATCCATGCATAGATTTAACTTTTTCTTCTCACTTCACATTAGTGTTCAAGGTTTGCCCTAAATTTCTGACTGTTAAGCATCTGTTCAGACACAAAGAGCAAAAGTCAAACACTCACAAGAGTAGCAATAATTTTTTTTAAATTAGCAGTTAGGAGCAAAAAGAGTTACAAACAAATTCTGTTCCAAATTCATTCCCCCCTTCTACCTTATAATCACCTCTAACCAGCCCAAACTGAACGCAGAGCTCTGCTTTGGACTCGTGTTGTGTCCTTGGACAGATGCAAGACAAGATGATGGCTATTGAGCATTATCACTATAACTAACAGAAGAACATGTGGGATTTGGCCTCATGCACAGCTTTTCTCTTTGTTAGAGCAGACACGGAGTTGCTCTGACTTTTATTCTGGTCACAGCTAATGACACATTGCTTGAAGACTTGTGTGAGAGCCACCTCATGTTTTCACACACGTGCACAGCGACGGCAGCGTTCACACGCTGAGGTAAAGTCGTGCACAAAGCTTTCTCCAGGCTCTGATTTGTGTGTTCGAAGGCTCCTGCAGGATTTCACTGAGGAAGAACCAAACTGTTTCCAAACGTGGTTGAGTCTCCTGTCCAGCAGCCCTCGGGTACGTGTGCGCAGTTTGGGTGATTTTTGTTTGACAGAGGAGGAACAATTAGTACAGAAAGGTGCATAAATTTTCCTGCACCTTCCAAGAGTCACCAATGGAAGGCAGTGGGAAAAGTGGAAAAGCAACACCACAGTGTCAGAGCTGCACTGGGTTGCTCATGCTTTGGGCAGGTAACAGAGAGTGACAATTGAAGAGCTGCTTACAAAACTGTAATTGTATTTTTAAATATATTTTTTAACTGCTACATATAATTTGTTTTGCAGAACTAAGCACTACTGAATTCAGACAGCCTGTAAAGCAGTGCTAGGTGCTTTGGAAAGGGGATGTCAGTGCCAAGGATGTACAGACTGACTTCTACAGAAGAAAGCCTCTGTTATTTTAGTAGCAATAAGAAAGACCTGTAGAAATGAGCATGGGTAATACACCATTTGAAAAAAAAAAAAAAGACACAAATAAAAAGCCCAAATGAAATGCTGCTTATAAACTTCTATAAAATTGAGAACAACTCTCTGGTGCCTGGAGTTCTCTGCATGGTTTGCCTACCTCAAGCTGTCCTGAGTGGCTTTAGGAGGAGAAGCTCGGGAAGCCCTGGCTGAGGCCAACTGAGACATTCCAAGTCCTGTTCTCAGCCAGCAGACTCTTATTTGTCATGGGAAACTAAATCAATATTTGGAGCTGAGACACTGTTTGGACAGGGATTTTCCAATCCTCCCACTGCAATTAGAAAAGGTATTTGGAATCTTTTGTCTACTTTAGTGTTTGGAATTTTCTCAGATACATTTACAAACTATTTTTTCCAGACTATTATTTTCTAGGAAATGTTTTAATTACAGGGGCTTTTTCATATGCTGTTTCAGAAGGCAGAATATTTCATGACCTCCATGCATTTAATGGCACTGCAAAGCTTTTACAATGTAAGTTATGAGGGTAATACAAGATTAAGAATGAAGGATTGGGGAATTCTCTTTCCAAGTCTTTCACGGATTCCTTCTGAGATTGGTGTAAAATAGGTGCATTTATGGCCTCAGCTTTCCTGTCTGTACAAAAAATCATTGCTGCACAAGGTTCCTCCTGAGCTAGAAATCTGTCAGATACCTTGGAATACAGCAGTAATTTAAACATCATTCTTTAAACTGCAGCAACACCGCCCTGGCTCTCCTGCACTGGGGCAGGCAGGCTTTAGGGATGGGGATTAGCTCCTTCATGCCTGGTAGAGCTCTATCTCCAAAACTGGACTATTATTTAAACAGATATAAATACCTTCAGTACATCTTATCTTTCAATCTACCCTGCCTTCCAGCCCCCACAAACGGAACTCTTGTTGGAAGCGTTGTTATTTAGAAAGAAACAAAGAAATGTATCAGAGGACATCTCCAGTCCTCCAGCAATTCCACCCTCGGCAGCGCTCGGCGCTGGCTGGGAGCGCTGCTTGTGAGTTTGGGTGACATTGTGTGGCCTCCAGCACAACAAGAAAATGGGATCTAACGATGTGGATAAGTTTCGTAATGGTACAAATAGTAGAATAAACAGCCACAGGAGGCTGGAGTAATCATCGTCACGAGGGACAGCCAAGACAAGATCTAACGTCTATCCTGCCTGCAAGGACTTGAGTCATGCTGGTGCAGGAGCTAGCTCACCCAAGAAATCTATTTTAGGGGCGCGTGAAAACAACTGCACTGCACTGTACAAATGAAAAAGCAAAGGGGGAAATCTGTGTCCGGGCTAAGCCTGCCCTGCTCGCCCTGCACAGCTCTGGGGCCAGCAGGGAGTGTGCAGGCAATGGCAGGGAGGGCTCCAGCTGCTGGGCCCGCAGGAGGCTGGGAGCTTAAGAGTCAAAAAAAGCAGAACAGTTCTCTCAGTAGAAAATATGTTTTGCTTAAAGAGACACCAGAAATAAGCAACAAACTTCAGATTTGCCCCGCAGCCCACGGCGGTTTGTGTGGAATGTACAGGAACAAATTCAAGGCCACTGCCTCTGTACTGAAACCCCCTTTTGTGCTCAGCTGTCAGAGCACAGGCAGTCACAGAGTTTCTTTCCCGGGGCACTGGAGCCTGGATCTAAAAACTTCACGCTTAAATTTGGCCTAGCAGGAAAATGGAAAATGCTGACTAAGACCTGATCTTTTGCCCAGCTCCCTGCACGTAACCAGCCTGAGACTGTTGGCTCCTTACAGACCTCGGCGCGGCAGGGAATGGCACAGCCGGGAGCTCTGGCGAGGCCAGCCTGTCCCAGCAGCGGGCAGAGCCTGGGATCTCTCCAAAGCAAAGTTCTGGCCTGCTACAAACCTCCTCCTCCTCCTCCTCTGCCACCCCCACTGGTCTGTCGCTTGCCCCCAGCAAACATCTCTCACCAGAGAAGTCTATCTGCAGTTTTTAGAAAAATGTCTCCGCAGCAAAGGGAAGGGGGTGGTTCATGAGCCTCTCACCTGGTTGGGTCTCATGGGAGCTTCCCGAGCAATGCCCAAATTAGCGACATCCAACAGAAATGCTACTTTCTCATGTTTATTCCTGTAAACTACAAACATAAGAAATGCTGAATCATAGAGAATAGAAACTCTGTAAAGAAAAAAAAAAACCAAACACAAACAAAACCTCATTTCAGGCTTCCTCCCTTACTTTTTCTTCCTCCCTCCCACTTCAGACTTGGCGTTATTTGCCAAGGATTGGTCATGGTTTGGATAGCACATCTTGCTCTACACGTTCAAAACAGCATGAAGTGCAGAAAAAAACCCAACACAAACATCTCCTCCCCAAACAACACCCCAGCAGAAGCTAAAGCAGGTGATTAGAGGAAATAAAATGAGGCAACAAGAACTGGCTAAGGCTTCCAGCTCTGCTCTTTGCTGAGTTTCTCTTGGGGGTTTTGGGGTTTGGTTTTGGTTTTTGGGATTTTTTTCCCCTTTCTCTGAGCCAGAGAAAACTAAAAGACCAACAAAAGTCCCTATCCCTGATCACAGCATTGAGCCAGAATCAGCTGGAATTTCAACCCTGTGTTTAATCTAACTTTAAACATGCCTTCAAAATAAAACAAGCTACTTTTTTTTTAACCTAGTCATAAAGTTTATTAAAATTGTTCATTAATGCTTCAAATGTAGCAAGAATGCATAGATCCCAAAATATACATATGTATTTTCTTATAGAAATAGATTATTCTTTATAATAAAAAAAACTGTAGGAACATCTTTAACAGATTACTCAATCCATGACTGACAGTTACACGAGATTGCATCATGTACACAGCATTCCCAGCCATGCTTAAAGGATTGCATCACTTTGCCCTTGCTCTCCTCTCGCTCTTTTAAATAACCCAGCGCCCAGCAGAGCCCGCCCGGGCCGGGGCCGGGGCCCCTCCGCGCCCCCTCCGCGCCTCCCGCCCCGCTGCAGCCCCGGCCCCGCTCAGACCCCGCGCGGCG
>VZRQ01008095.1:755391-810151 GCA_013397975.1 Machaerirhynchus nigripectus | reverse complement strand
CCTGACAGCGCCCGCAGCACGGCGGGGCCGGGGCCGCGGCCGCCCTCAGGCGCTTTTCCTGCCGTGCTCCTCTCCTGGCCAGTTCCGTGTGGCCGGGGCTGACCTCCGTGGTCTTCTCTCGGTGGTGCCCAAGCCGTGGTTGGAGCTACGTAAGTGAATTCAGCCGCTTTAAAAGCCTTTTTCGCTAATAACTTCTCTCTGTTCCGTGAGAAGTGTGTAATTCCCGTGTCAGGACGTGTGTGCTCCAAGAAAGCAGTGAATTTTTTATTCCCTTCAAAGCTGCTCCACACCAGCTTTGAGTAGTTACACACACTCTCCCTTTGTAATTATCATTACACATTAAACAAAAATAACGCAGCTAGGTTTGGGGTGAGTTTTTTTTTCTGTTGACACCCTCTAATGAACTTCAGCAGATCGAATAAATCAGAGTCACTTCTGCTGAGCCAGTTTCATTTTCCTGTTTTCCTCAGTGCATGGAGGGTTTCACATGTGCCCCTGTAGTGCTCGTTTTCAAACTGCACCCTCTGAGGTTTGACTGTGTGTTCACCAGAACACGACTGGTGGGGATATAATAGAAGTATTTCGGAGTTCTTTTTTCACAGATGATTCTCTATCAATGACCACTCTCAGATCATAAGGATAACCGTCACAGTGCACATAATTCATATTAATCAAGTTAATAAAAACACTTTTAAAGTGTAGTGGTTGCTGCCCTGAGAATTGTGTTACAGGTCTGTGTTTGAACATGTTGAGGTGCTGACTAAAGACACAAAAGCTGTAGCTCAGAAGAAGGAACCCTTCTTCCCCTGTTATGTCACATTCTCCTGCCTGCTCTGCGTTCTCAGTGATCCTTTCAAGCTGCTGACTTTGCATTTTGTGTTTGGCTGGAAGAACAAGGCAAATACTTTTCTTTTCAAGCCAGTGCAGCTCTGTGAGTGAATTGTTAGGTGGTCATGGAGAGGCACGTGTGGGAAGGGGCTGGGCTGCAGCGACAGTCGCAGCACAGCCTTTGGGACAGGCTGTTGTTACCCGGCATCTGCTGGCCATGTTGCATCTGACAAATTCTGCTTGTTGTCCCCTGCGTTTGTGACAGCTGTCTCGTGTCCCCAGTGCTGGGAGCAGGGCCCTCTGAGTCCTGTGTGCCGTGTGGGCACACGGCTCTTCAGCTGCTCCGGAGGTGACTTACAAACCTGTGCTGCAGGAGCACTGCAGTTGTGCAGTAAACCCAAAATTCGGTCTGGGAAGCTCCATGGATGGGAGTTCTGGCTGTAACTCATGGGCTGCCCTCGCAGCATTCTGTTGTGTTAGGAAGGGATGGAGAGTCTCCTCTGCTGGTGGCAAGGGCAGCCCAGTGCCCAGGTGCTGGCAGTGGCACTGCAGTGCAGGCTGTGTGGGTCCCTGCTGCCCCTGCAGTGAAGGCACGGCCCGGCACAGGCTGGGGGCTGGAGGTGACACCCCCACGCTCTCCACTGCTGACCCGTCGCTGGGGGGCTTGGGGAAGTGCCTCAGTACTGCCTTCACTCATCTGGGAAACGCAGTTTGCTAAGGCTTGTTTAGTGGAATCTTAATGTGTTCATATTTGTCTGTAAAACACTGCAGTACGTGCAATATTTAGAGTTCATGGTAGTTTAGCAGTGGAGCTTAAACACATATTGAAAAATGCTCATCTGTCTTCAAAAGCAGCTACTGACCCAGAGGAAGAAGTGGTAACAAATGTCCCTGTGACCTAAAAAAGTCATAGGGCTGGTCCTGGCAATTAGACAAGTAGGTAGATTAGATATTTGTATCTATTGAACAGGTAGGAATAATTAACAAGGGGGAAAACCCAGTTCTTGGCCTGGAAGGAATGTTAGGATGTGAGGTCCATCTGTGCCACTGAGAGGGGGGAATCCTGTGTTGCTGATGATGTGGGTTTCCCACACACCTCATTACTATATGAATAAAAAGAAAGGATTGATTTAAATCATTTTAATAAGGCTGTTCCTAGGAGACCCCACTCTGTGTGTCCATCCTTCAGACTGAGGTGTCCGGCAGGAATGCTCAGCTACCAGAGGTGATCTAGCAGGGATCCAAGGGGCCCTCAGAGGCTCCTGCACTTGCTGGGCTGCAGTTACACTACAGACCTTGCTCCACATTGGTGTCGTGCAGATGCAGGTTTTGTAATGAGTCAAAACCCAGCCGTGCTGGTCTGGGGGATTGTGTTTCCCTAATTTTCACCCTGGGGAAGGTTCAATGACCTCGCTTAACCCGCTTTTCTCTCCCAGTTCAGTTTAGTAGGTGTGTTGCAGGGCTGTGAGGCACTGTGTTTACCAACAGCCTGGAAGTACTGAGTAGTAGAACGGTTTGCCCAGATTTAAGTTTTCCCAAGTTTTTCCAAGTCTGAGGAATGTGAAGAACTACGGAAGAACCATTCACTGGGTGTATGACTGTGATAGTGCTGGTACATGTGTCTTAACGCTCCTAACAGAGAAGAGCACGCACTGGGGGTAGTACAATGTACTAAAAGTATCTATTTCTAGCTGTTGGGGGACCTGTAACATCCCTGTACACTCAGTGATGCTTGTGAAAAGCACAGGAGAGGCACAATATTGGTATTGACAATACAGGTGCACGTGCCTTGCCAGCGCCGTGGGCTCTGCTCCCCGGGGCCTGCATGTGTCCCTGCCCGTGTCCCTGCCCGTGCCTTCACCTCTGGGGGTGAGTGTAGGAAACCCAGCGTCCTGCCTGGGGAGGAGGGGCCAGAGCAGCGCTTGCTCAGTCACAAACTTTTCACAGTGCAAAAGGAAATGGTGGGGTTTCCCTTGTGAGATTTAGTGTGAAGATGTGGTCCGGGACACCAGCTCAGGGTGACTTTTTTGGTGGAGTAACTTGTACCTGAGCTGGAAATGTTTTGCTTTTCAGTTGTGATACAAGCACAGAAATTATCTGATTTTAACTCTGCAGCTGCTGGAAAGCTGTGCTTGGCCTCAGCCTGCCTCAGACTAATGTTTTAGTGACCTCTTTCCAAGGAGCCTGCCTGAAATATTGAAAGGTAGAACCAGCGCCGAAGGTCGCACAGAACAGAAAACACTTCAGATTGTTGAAGTGCACAGGAAGTTATTTTTGTGTCTGCAAAATATCTCAGTACCTGTCTGCATCATCAGAGTGGAAATTGTGACTGTAAAGACGATGCAAGAAATCCAAAGTTCCTGTCTCCTAACAGCTTTTGTGACAATTGCTGAAAGCCTTTTATTTGGTTTTAAGTATTCCATCACTTCAGAAACTTTATATACCATTGTGACAAGGAATGGCTTGTGTATTTTTTACAGTCCCAGTGCTGCAAGGATAAGCTGTCCAATTCATTGTCTGCAGTCACTGCAAAGACATGAAGCATAGACTGGAAAGGATGTAATTAATGCTGAATATCAAATACACAGAAACAAGCAACAGAAAGCACTTTAATGTACTGCAGCAGCAACAGAGAGCAACACAGGTGTTTAAAGCTGTTGGATTTCAGCTCACTTGAGTTACTGTAAATCAGGAACTAGTATAGAAAGCAGAGTTTAAATTGTCCAGAAAGACTGCTCTGGTAAGTTACTTGTTACCAGTGAGGATGTGGAAAAACCTTCAGAAAAAGACAGTTCCTCTCCTCAGAGCCCCATTTTCTGGGTGCTTTGCTGAGGTGTGCTGTGCCCTGTGTCTGTGCTTTAGTCCTGAAGAGAAATGCTTGCAATCCAATCTCACTTTAGAAAGGAGTGAGAAATGTGTTGTTGAAATTTTTGAGGTGTATGTTTTGTTCTACTGCCGCTGATCCAGAAGGTTGGAGGAGAGGATCTGCCTCCAAAGGCACGTGGCCTGCCTGGTTTCACAGTGCTGTTCTCAGCTCCATAAGGTCTCTGGATGTGAAATTGCTTCTGCTACATACCTGAGGAAAATGGAGATGGAAAAACGTAGTGTGTGAGTAAGATGAGAAAAATCTCAGCCCGATAAGATCCCTCTTGAAGTTGTTGCAAGACACAGTCGTATATCTCTGTCTTTAGTTGTGCTGCATTAAAAGGTAAATCTGAGAGTGCTTTAAGATCTTCAAAAGTCCAAGCTGACATTTAACTGTCATTCACGATAATTCTGTTCTTTCTTTAGTGAGATTCTGACCAGGTCAGACTCCTTTTTTCACCCTTTCAGCACGCTGGCTCTGTCTTGCAACACATTGTTTTACAAACAGCTGGCGTGTGAGGTGCCAGGGAAATTTCTCACAAGGAAAACAGAAGGTCCTGATATGCTTGAAGGCTGAAGAGAATGTCACGAGGTCACCCAGCTTCTTAACTGCAACTCTGAGCTCCATGAAGTACAGTCTGTGGTTCAGTTCTCCTCTCTGGTTGCCATAAAATTATTTCATTAACGTTTTGTAGCTGGTGAACTCGTGTGTGGGGTTGAGGCCTTGCAAATACGCGTTGCTAAAAGGTGTACTTCGAGAAGGATTGTTCAGATCTGTCACTGGAGATCTCGCCTAGTCAATACAAGTTATGATTTAGCTTTCACAGGTTTGCCACTGTGATTAATAGTGAATGTCTCCTTTTGCTCTGTAATGTTTTCAGTTCCATTTCTGTGAGTATTTCTGGGAGATTAGGCAAGCTGCAAGTGAAGCAGTTACTGAGATATTACTGTATGTTTCAAACGAAGCTGCTATTTGAGAGTTGTCTTGAACCATAGTGAAGGCTAAATTAAAATGCATAACTGAAAGTACTTTAGACAAGCTGATTACTTTTTAATTGCCTCTCACTTTATTTAAGCTTTCTTGTGGTAAACGAAGGGCTCTCAGAAAAACAGGTTGGTTTGGTTACTGCCATGGAAGTCTCCATTGCTACACTGAGAGGGTTATGCAAGGTATTTATTGGGGGGTGGGAGGAGGAAACTCCGGGGGCTCCTGGTGCTGTCAGGGGGCACAGGGCATCGCCTGACTGCAGCTGCCACGCTTCAGCCACGGACATTTGGCAAATCCTGCGTATGCCTAGGACAGATGTGACCGCTTTCTAGGAATCTTGGTGGGCAGCAAACACGGTGGGGATGTGTTTGTGTATGATCACAAGTGATAAAGTTCGTGTGGCTTCTGAGGTTCGGGTCGCAGCAGGATGTGGTAGCAGACCCTGAGCGTTCCAGGCCATTGCAAATGAGGAGGAGATGGGGGTGGCTGAGTGGCCTTGTGCATCTTTCCAGACTGGCCAGAAGGACAAATCTGGTATTTATTCTGCCTTGCTTAAGGGAAGTTTATTTATATAAAGTATTTATGGTCAGATGGGCATAATCTTTTATATTAATATGTCTGATTCTCTTTCTGTTGAATGAATTGCCTGAGAATGTGTCAGGGAGGGAGCTGAATTGCCCCCCTCTGTGGTAGCTGAGGTGATGGTCCTTCCTGTTACACCCTGAGCTTTAGAATAGGGGTAAAACCTGTTCAGAAAGCAGCGATGCTGTTGGACAGGGTCATCTGTTGTAAAATTAACAGTTCTCCCCCATGATCACTTTATTTTCCGTGGAGTGCATAAAACTCAAATCTGTGTCCTTCCCTCTGGGCACCCCCTTTGCCGTGATGCCCCTGCAGTGCTCACGAGGAGCAGTTCCTGTGCAGTGAACACTCATTCCTGTTAACAATTTCCGTGTGACAGGAGTCAGTGCACAATATGACTCGCCAGCTCTCTGGAGACCTCCCGCTTGCCAAGGAACTCTGAAATCCTGTGTGACTCTTTTATGGCTCTGATTCATGCTGGATTCATGCTGAATCAGAGCAGCTGTATCTGGGGAGAGCTCAGCAATTAAGTTGCCTTCTCTTCCCGTAAGGTTGTAAAGCCAAGCCCAGCTCTGGGTAGCAAATGTCAGAACTAAGGCTGCCTTTCAGTCTTGGTTGTGGCCTGCTCGAATATGTACATGATGATGTCATTTTTAATTACACGCTCACTTAAAGATTCCTGCCTGGCTCAGTGAACAGGGTGTGATGTTCAGAGGGATCACTCAGAGCTGATGCTCAGAGGAAGGGTGGATGGGCAGTATTTTTGGTTTTCTTCTGTGGTGTATGGCCTGTGTCTGCCATAAAGCTGATTCTTCCTGGGTTATTTAGTTTGGTCTAAGTAAATACCAGTAAATTGTGTTTGCACCACTGATAACTATGAAGGGATGTTATCAAGGAGCGAGGCACAGACACACCAATGATGCTTGTTTAGCATTGTGATGTTGTGGTGCGGAAGTGAGAGCATTTTTTGGCATTGAGACTCATTCAAGGTGGGTCTCCTGCCTCTGGCTGATGGCTGCTCGGGCTGGGGTTCTGAGAACAGCCACAGGGTTTCCTCTGTGGCATCCCCTGCCCTGGGGAAAGAGCTGCTGGGCCCCCTCCAGAAGGACCTTCTGTTTGCCCTTCTCCCCTGGCCCTTTCTTTCCTGGGGCACCAGCAGGCAGGGCTGGAGCCCAGACAGTGGTTTAGCTGTGAGTCATTCCCCATCTGCATCCACTGCAGCAAAAACAGGAACATAGGTGGGGTTTGTGCAAGCAAAGGCTGCACCTTGTCCTTCAACTCGTGCTCCATCTGCGCCTCGCGTCCCCCAGCTCTCTTATCCCAGGTGCTGGAGCTGGGCTGCTCTGCCTCCCCAAACTACAGCATGGACAGCCTTGGGAACAGAATTAAAAATGGGGTGGCTCTTCCGTCATGGCTCAGGTGTGACTTGCAGACTTGAACCCTCGTGTGTAAAGTACACAGCATACACCCTTCATACTGTAAAGATTTTGTGGGAGAGTAAATTCTGGAGTTTGTCTTGCAGGGGCTGTGACAGTGGTGCCCAGGAGGTCCTGTTGCCACCCAGGGTCTGGTGTTCAGGCAGTCTCATGGCAATGGCTTTACCAGCCCCAACTGACTCATTTCCTTTCACAGCCAAAGATTTGTGTTGCTCAGCAGCCACGGTAACAGCACGGTGTGGCTGGGAGGGGATTTGGCAAGGAGCTGTGCTCAGCAGCCCCCAGATGGGAGGTTTGGTCCTGCCAGTGCAGGTCTGGTGTCTGTTGACACCGCTCTGCTGGATCTGGGTTCCTGTGCTGCTGCTGCAGCTGTGACTGAGTCCTGCTGCCCAGGATGTTCTTGGATGTGATCCTGTTAGATGTGTATCCAACTGGCCAACAAACTAATTTCTTTAGTCATTTGCTGGTTTGGTTTCTTTTATGCGTGCTTTGTAGAGAATGAAATTTGGACACCTGATTGTGCAGCAAAATCATCTCTGCTATTTAGTTTCCTTAGGTCATTAATATATTTAAAGATGAGTTTAAAACTACTGGATCCTCTGTATTTTGCACATGGCCAAGGAGTGCTCCATGGGCTGCGGGTGGATCTCTGTTTCCCCAGGGACCTCCACGGGTTGCAGAGGCTTCTCTGCCCCTCCTTCCATGACCTTGGTGTCTGCACAGCTGTTCTCTGGTATATTCTCACTCCTCTTCCAGCTGCAGTAACTTTGTCCCTTCCCAAACTTTATCCCATCAGTGCTGATGGGCTGGGCCTTGGACAGCAGTGGGTCTGTCCTGGAGCTGCCCAGGATTGGCTCCAGCACACAAGGGAAGCTTCCAGCAGCTTCTCACAGGAACCAGCCCTGTAGCCCCCCACCACCAAAACGTGGCCCTCAGACCCAAGGCAAAGGAGCAGCAGTGGTCTGGAGTGTGGTTCTGCTCTGTGGTGCCTGGGGTGCCTGGGGTGCGGGGACCTCGAAGGGCAGTGAAGCCCACTGTGGCCTGGGTTCAGGATCCTCCTCCCCCACAGACTTGGTGTGTGACCTTGGTGTGTCACCTAAGCTCTCTGTGCCATCGTTTTCCACTGAAAACAATGTAATATGAATGTAATGTAATGGGGAGAAGGAAACCTCCCTGTTTTGCTGTGTGTTTTGAGGAGAAATGTGCCAGCAATTATGAAGTGCTGAAATTCCGTGGTGGTGGAGGTCACAAGTACAAAGGATGCTATTGCTGCTGACAAAGCCCACTTCAATTAACTTCAGATTAACCTACTAATGTTATGAAAGAGTTTTATTTGTTTTGAAAGGTATTTTTAAAGCTCTGAGTCGCCTGCTGTCAAGCCTCTCATGGTGTCATCTTGTAGAAACTTCCAAATTTTTATACTATAAATCAGACAGACAAGTGCTAATTGGAGCTCCATAATACTGGGTGTACCTTTGAGGGAACAGAGATTTCCTTTCATTTTACTGCCTGCCATAACATGTAGCCTGTCAGCCTTCTAGAATGTTTATTTGGGGATACCTTGATTTTGCTTGTAAAATCCAAGGTAAATATGGGAATAGCTTCTTTGGAATGTTGCAATACTGTCATTCAAAAGGAGTGGTATTTTTATGGTTTTGCCCAAAATGTGATCTGTAGAATGACCGAAAATATCAAGGGAAATTCCTCTAGCTTTTTTTTTCTTTACTAGGTTTCTTAACTGAAAAAACTTTTCTGACTGTTGCAGGAGTAAAAGTTCCTCGTAATTTTCGTCTTTTGGAAGAACTTGAAGAAGGTCAGAAAGGAGTAGGCGATGGAACAGTTAGCTGGGGCCTTGAAGATGATGAAGATATGACACTTACAAGATGGACAGGAATGATTATTGGGCCTCCAAGAGTAAGTATCCACTTAAATACTAAAATTGTACTGTTACATTTGTTCTTCCCCCTTGTCCTAACCTAACCACTGAGGTAGAAACTAACACAAGGGAAGCTTACTGGAAAAACACTTTAGGAAGTTATTTATGTTGGAGTTCAAGTTCTGTATCTATATGGCTTTTTGCTTATAATTTGGAACATTTTAGTGCCTTTCTCTGGTTAGTTCGGTTACATGTCTGCTTTGTATTTGCAGATTCAGTAAGACACAACTTTGGAGATCCCAAAATTCTAAAGTCCTGTACCCTTGAATGCAGCAAGGTTTAAAATCCTTCAGCTAGGGAGGTTACAAATGGAGCTGCTGCAGGTGCCAGGGGATGCTCTGTGCAGCACTGCTGGTCTTTCTGCTGCTCCTGTTCATGGGGTGCTGTTTATTGCAGCAGGACTGACGAGCAAGAGTTTCAGCTGACTGAGGAAACTCAAATTTTAGTGATTTCAGTCTCTTCTCTGAATGTCCTCTCCCAAAGCAGTACCTTATAATGCAGCAGGTCTTTGTGGGAGTATTGCTGTGTTCTCTCTTCTCCCCTCAGCCCTACTAAACTGTGGGTTTACACTCTAGTAGTGAACCTGAGGACTAAACTGTGTGGTGAATGTGTGCATGTGTTCTAAAACCAGACCTTGTCTGTTGTCTCCAGTTTCACTGTTCTGTTTCCTTAATATCCTTTGATGGAGTGCAAGTAGCCAATTTCCTTCCTGCAATAGCAGATGTCTTCTACATCTGGCCTCAGTATCATTTCTCAGTAATTCCAGGGGTCATTATATGAAAATCTTCACAGATCTTTAATCATGTTACTGCTCTCTGTTCCCATTCTGTCAGTTGCCTTTTTGGACATACAGTGAGGTTGTACAAGAACATGTATTATAAAGGCATTATACATGCAGTGTTTTCTGTCTCATTCAGAAGTGTTGTTTACTTGTTGTCTGCCTTTGGTAATCTCTCCCCAGTCACGAGCATTTCATTTGTTTATGATGTACCCAAATTGTTTTCTAGAACAGCATTTGATTTTAGAACATTAGGAGAGTGCTAATGAGCCTGCATTAAGGCTGTGAAGAGAGCTCACTGTGAGCACAGGCTTTATGGAAAATTTAAACAACCTTGAAATCTAATTTAGAAAATTAAACAGGAATTGAAATGTGCAAACAGGAGCGTGCAGCCTTGCCAGCAGTGATGGAAGTTTGCAGTTCTTGTTGTGCTGCAAACCAAGGCTACAGGGCCATCACAGCAGAGGAGTCAGCTCTGCCTCTCCTGTTTTTCTGACACACTTAGGAATAGAGATCTTCTTGCCAGGAGTGTCGTGACTTCTTCTGAGCTTCTTGCTTGAAGGCAGCCGACTGTATTGAGAGAGATTCTGGGGACTTGCAGCCATTCTTGTTTGCTGTCCTCCTTTTAACACCACTCATATTCAGTGATTACCGTTTTGGTCCTTATTAGGATGTGGGAATACTGGCTGGGGACGAAAGCCAAGTCTTGTTTCCCTCTGGGTGGAAAGCAGTCAGGCCTGTAGCAGGTGGAAGGATCTTGTGCTGGGTATCCAGTGGGAAAAATGCCCAGCTCTGCAGAGCTGGAGTTCCCTGCGTGCTGCTGCCCCGAGTGTCCGTGCACGGGTTGTCATTCCCAGGCTGTGCCGTGTCCCACAGCCAGGGAGCCACCTTTGAGCACAGACTGTTCAAAACCAGTGGCACTGTCAGAGCTTCAGCTTTATCTGCACGTGTTGTGTGCTGGCTGGGCGCAGCCAGGGCTTCCCACAGCCTGCTCCCTGTGGGGCAGGTGTTCCAGAGACCCCAAAACCCTGCACGGAGCTCGGGCTGTTCCCTGCTCCATGCACAGACACCAGCAGGATTTATTACCCTGAGGAAACATTTGATACTCTGAATATTATAAAATGAACTAAAATCAGGTAGCCAGCATAGTATCTACATGGCTGCCCAGACTTTTGGTAGTTCCCATGTTCTTGAAGTAGTCACTGCTTTAACCAAATGCTTATTGAACTGCCTGATGTAATTGTTTCCCCCTTTCTTTTCCCCTCAGACAATTTATGAAAACAGAATATACAGCCTTAAAATAGAATGTGGGCCTAAGTATCCAGAAGCACCTCCATTTGTAAGATTTGTAACAAAAATTAATATGAATGGAGTAAATAGTTCTAATGGAGTGGTAAGTTTTTTTGCTTTTATTCATTTTAATGTTTTCTTGTGCAGCTTCAGTGCTTTGCTAATACTTGTAGCTTGCTTAGCTACTCATTGCTTGTGGTGCTGTTTGTTGGAGAAGGAAAGGGGGTAGAAGGGAAGTGGACAAGTGCAGATTTATTATGTTTTTAGGAATACACTTGCTAATGGAGTGGTAAGTTCAGATTTAATGTGGGATCTCAGATTTAATGTGGGATCTTTAGTTGGGGGTTGGGAGGGAGTTAAATGTAACCAGTGCACCAATTCTGACAGCAATGGTCTTTTTGTCTATTTTAGGTGGACCCCAGAGCCATATCAGTCCTAGCAAAATGGCAGAATTCTTATAGTATCAAAGTTGTTCTGCAAGAGCTTCGGCGTCTAATGATGTCTAAAGAAAATATGAAACTTCCTCAGCCACCTGAAGGACAATGTTACAGCAATTAATTAAAAAAAAAACCAACATGCCCCCCTTATTCAATTTAAGCTGTCTTCATTTTCCACAGTAGTAAATTTTCTAGATGCATCTTGTAGACCTCAAAATACTGGAAAGGAAGTTCCCATTCAAAGGAAGTTTTTCTTGAGATACTGTAAATGATACTAATTTTTTTTTCATTTGAAATATAAGTTGTGCTATAACAAATAATCCTGTTGTGTAACCACTGTCCACATAGCTGAACTTCTGGTATCAGGAAAAGTCTATTTAAATTTATTACTGTCAAGACCAGTGTGGCACATCCAACTTAACTGTGAAAGGATCCATCCCACAATCACCTTGCTGTGTGTCTGGCCTGGGTTATTTTTTTTCTTTCTCTGTCTTTTGCAATAGAGTCGAAGCTCAGGGCTATTTATTAGAGTAGACACAAAGGTTTTTGCTTCCAGTACTACACTGGGCTGTATGGACTACTACTGGGGATGTGTGCTAACCTCAGTCATCCCTCCCTTTGTGCTCGCTCTAGTAAAGGCTGAATGTGACTGTGGTCGTTTTTGGGTTTTTATTATTTTTTTAAACGCCCTGATAATCTGGGGCAAGCTTTCCTTCTTTCCTTTGGCCAAGGCATAGATTGTATTTCTCTTCCTGGTCCCCCTCACCAGCGACATGAGCTTTGGGTGAGGGCTTCAGGGTTCTTCTAATCTCTTCCCTCTTCCCCTCTTTTTAGTGGGGATGCTGCTTTCTTTTTGCCCCTCTTGGTGACTCTTCTCACCCCTGACCCAGGGGTGAGTGTCGGGGCAATAACTTGACCTGTTCCCTCCTGCTTATCATTTTGGTTTTGCAACAAATTTAGTCTTCACCAGCCTGGGAAACGAGTATCTGTTCTGCTGGCAAACGTGGGTTTTCCCTTCCCTCCAGCACTGCTGCCACACCGCCAAGCTGGCCACGGCCGTGCTCTTAGATAGGCTTTGACGCGGGGAAAAGAGCAGTAATTTACCAGGATTGCCCAAACCTTCTGCTGCCAAACTTCAGTGGGGGAGACTCTGCACGTAGAGATTCTGAACACGCTCCAGGTACACTCAAATCGTTGTGTTTTGGTGCTTTGGATTGACCCCAGAATGTTAATTAACAAAATGTTGCACTTGCGTTTGCCCCTTCTAAAGATGTAACAACCAGAGACAAATCAAATCTGGGTGGTAGATTTAATTAAGCTTCTGTAAGTCTTAGAAATCTCTTCAGTGAAGATTTTGGGGAAGCAGTGGCACAGCAGATTAAGGACCTTGATTGGCTTTGCATCCTGGCAAATCACTGCCTTTTCTGGTTTACTGTTCCGGACCACTAACTGCTGCAATGTGGATGCAAGCTTACAGGAAACCAACCTAGTGTGTCCTAAGTTTTCTGAAAAATACAGTGTTTGTGTAAAAAAAAAAAAGGAAAAAAAAAGGAAAAAAAGAAAAGATTAAAAATAAACACATTTTAAAGCAGCAGCTGTCAAGTCAATGAACAATTGATGTTTCCATTAACTTCTGAGGAAAATATTAGTTGTAAGGATTTAACATCCTCTGTACTGAAAGTTTAACATAACAGTATTCCATAAGCAGCCTTTTTATTGTATCAGACCATTGCCTGATTTTAATATAATAAAAAGTGTGCATTAATATTAGAAGGCTTTAATTGTATTTATGTTTAGAATTTTGATCCCTTAAGGAATTCTTGATTTGTTGGAAGTATCTTCCTACAGATCATGTTTAGCTGACAGAATGTAAACTGGCAATTGTCTCTATCCAGCTGCTGCTGCTGTGCCAAGGAGCATCTGTAGTTTTGGTTTAAGCCTCGGGCTGGCCCAGACTTGGCCATTGGTAGCGTGAGGTGAGGCCCAGGAGCTGCCAAAGGCTTCCTGGGTCCCTGTGCTGTCAGTGCCGTGGCCCTGCTGTGCTGGAGTCCCGAGGAACTGGAATCCTGTACAGCTGCGTGTTACACTGTCTGTCAAGGACTGTTTCACAACCCGAAATGTTAAGTGTTTTCTCACATAGTGAAGAGTAACAATCTGAGCTTTTCTCCAAATCTGGGTAAAAACAAGGCTGTGAAATTCTGACCTTTTCCCAGTGTGAAGTGTCTCCAGTTCAGAGGATCGCTGGAAGGTCCTGATGCATTCACTGCAGTGATGGGCTGCAACAAGGTTCTTCCTGGGTTGGGAATGAAAAACGGAATGACCTTGTGAAGCTTTGTGAAACTTGCTGCTGTTTTCTGGCCTGGAATGAATACTGCTCGCTCCTGGGGCAGCCCCGAGGGTGTCTGTGAAGACAATGGGACTAATACCGTGTGTGTGTGTGTTTATTTAAAATAGCTTCGTGTCAAAGACGGTAAATGGGCATTGGAACAACGTGACAATTACAGCGGGCTGCTTGACTGTCTCTTTTTCAGAGTGCCCTTGCCCTGTTTGGGAGGTTATGGTTGGTGCATGTTTGGGACCTCCCTGAACCTTCCTACTTCGAGTAATGATTTTAAAACCGTGAAAGCGTCTGGTTTGCTTTGCAAGTTGTGCAGGTGAGAGTGCCCCACCTGGCTGGGAGCTGTGCTGGTAAGAGCCACCTGTTCACAGCATCTGCCAGACAGAGCTGGATGCTGCTTTAAAGAAAGGGTTCACTGTGACTGCTCTCCCCCAGGAGTTGCACTCTCTGGACACCTCAGTGCTCCGTTGCTGTTCCACAACCAAGTAAGAGCGGTGTGGAAAAATAGCACCTTGGGAGCCAGCTGCCAGCGGAGCTGCGTGGTGGCACTCCCAGTGCGTGTCACTTGTGCAGGGGAAGGGACAATTCACCCCCAGGCTGGTGCTTCAGAAATGAGGTGTGGAAACCTGTGCTTACCCGGACTGGCAGCGCCCAGCGCGGTGCTCAAGTGCTCCTGCCAGCCTCAGTCTGTGTCCTGAACCAGCGCCTGCAGAGAAGGCTGGGGGGGATAACAGAACCAGGGGCTTGGCCACGGAACAGGCGGTGCTGCTGGGGGTGGCTGAGGGTCCCCGAGCTGGATGGTGCCAGCAAAGCCCCAGCTGCCCGTGCTTCCCGGGGCTGGGGAGCAGCATCTGCCTCGGCCGCGGGGACGGCAGAGGGAGCCAGAAAGCTTCCCAAGGCTGGGCCGGCCGGGCTGCGGCTGCTGCTCGGGTTAAATGCTCCGTCCTCCTGTGGGAACCGCTTTTCGTATTTATCCGGAATCGGTTTCAGTTTGAAAAGCCTGTGTATCGTGACTGTCCCACTGTACAGGCATTAACTTGCTGGGGGAGCACCAGCACCGCAGTGAGACTTTAATTGTTAATAAAGACTAATGGTTGTTTGCTTCTTGGTGTGTTGGAATTAAGCTCTGTGTGTGTACGTAGGGAGTATGTGCTTAAATGTGCCCTTTCTGCTCTCTTACAACCCCATGCAGTGCTTTATATTAAAATCTAAGTTTCTCCCAGTGTCACAGTAACAATTTTGAAGCCAGAGCATGGCATCAGCCGCTCGGTGAGACACGGTGCTGTCCACGGCTCATCCCGGCGTGGGCCAAGGAGGTGGAGAGGAGCAGCTGTGCCCCTGGGCCGTGGGCAGACCCTGGCCGAGGGCCCTGAGCCCCGTGTCCCTGCGGGCTGGGTGCGAGCAGAGGGAAAGCGCTGAGCTGTGCAACCAAACCCCGCCGGGATGTGCAGGGCATGTGCTGCTGCTCCTTTGCCAGGGGCTTTCAGAGCGCTGCCAGGGCTGTGGGAGCTGTTTGTGGCTTACCTTGGTGGTTGTGGGAATTGGCCATTCAGCATCTGAGGTCGGTGCTTTGCCTCCAGGACAGTCTTTGCTACACCAAGGAACAGCATGGGGTGTTCAGTGTGTTTTTTCAAGCTGGCACCGACATGCCCTGCAACAGGGGAGTTCCAGTTCTGCATGTACCTGTAAATATGTGTGCATCAAGCTCTACCTACCCTGAGCTGAAAGAAGCTGAAGAGAAATTGATACTTCTAATCTTAATATCTAAACTTTTTTACTTATTATTTTATATTTAAGAAGGTTTTTCTGATGGCTAAGGGTTTTCCTGTCAGTGGAATTGCCATGTTGCATTAATCTTGCCTAACGTGCTCTCCCAGTGCTCGCTAACCTGGCTGCTGACTGAGATTCAGGTCCCTTAATAGCTCCTCATTTTCCCTGGTCATGCTGTAGCAGATTGCTGGAGAATGTGCTGAAGCCTGTGAAGAACCCCAGTAAAGGCAAATTTAATTTAGGCACATGCTTAAGTGCTTTGTTGGACCAGAGCCAGCGTGCTCAGCCTCTGTGAGGAAAGAGGCTTTTTTAGCCCTTGTTGAGCATCTTCTTCCTTGTCCTCCCTTCTTGGTGCTACATCCCTGGTGCTTGTGCCTTTACATTTTCCCTGATGTCTCCCACATTTGTTGTCACAAAAAAGTGAAGAGCAGAAGACGATGTGGAGGATGGGGAGATAAGTTCGATGTTCATAATTTTATATCTGTCAAGCATCTTGTCACCTTTTTTCATCCTTATCTCCTTTTAAATAAAGCCTACAGAGGGTTTTCAGAAATGTGGGTCCTGTCCTAATTTTCTTCCTCTTGAGCCAGGTTGTTGGTGGCTTTGCCCTGACATGTCTAGAAAGCCCTGCAGAACCTTGATGGGTGATTGGAGGGGAGAGTAAATGTCAAATGGTCTAAAAGTCTCTTCCCCCTCTCTACTGCTCAGCATCTATTCTTTTATGTTGTCTTACCTTTTATATTTCCACTTGCCAAAGCATGTTTCAGGATAGCCAAAACTGAAAATTCTTTGGGAGGAAACAACCAGCCAAGCAGGAGTTTTGGAAAGAAAAGTGATGCAAACTTTTGAGCCATTGTCATCAGAAACAATGGGGCCGTTTTCCCTCCTACTCACTCTGCTTTAAAACCACGTGTTCCTAATTGCCTTGATCGTGGTCTGCAGATCTATAGAGAAGAGGATTTTTGTTTGTCTGGTGCTGGAGACTTTCTGGGACTGATTTGCTGTAAGTGAGGCAGAGGGAAGAGCCGCCGAGGGGAGGCTGGAGGCTGCCCCAGTCCTGTGCGCATGGGCTGGGGCAGAGAGGGAGCAGTGCCTGGTTTGGTGAGCTGGCCAAGAGCTGCTGTGCGTCCCCTCGAGACAGGGGGAGCACACACAGTCCCACACCTTCAGGAGTGTTCCTGAAAATCAGGGGTAGTGCCTGATTGCAGCTGTGTGCAGTCATTCTGGGTGCTGTAGGTGGGATCTGTACGTGTCAGCCCGGAGCAGGGAGCGCAGTGAGGAACAGCCACAGCAGGACAGAGATCTCAGCAGGGATCTGCCAAACTTCTGTCCCTCTGAAGAGACCTCTTAAATCCCTGGGCTACCAGATTAGATGCTGTCCAAGGTTAGCAGCCAGATGTTTCTCAGCTGCTTGGACTGGTTTCCAGCTGAGACCAAATGAGTGGCTATCCAACATGTACATATTAATATAAACATTTTAGGGGCCTTGCCTTGAGTGAGCCATTAAAAACTTCCCACGATCCTCTGAGCGATGCTGCTTCCTTGGAGAGCACCAGAGTTTTGTATCTCGCACTTGAGTGTCCCGAGCGGGTCAGGCTCGGCTGCCACCTGCTCGCGCAGCGCTGGGGCCGCGCCTCCCCCATGTTGCAGTGGCGCCAGAGCAGTGTGGTCCCTGGAATTTGATTATTTGTGTTAGCAGATAATTTAGGCCAGAAGGCTGAGAGTGTTCCCTTCCTTCCCTGGATGTCGTCATGCTTCCCAGCAAAACACAGTCCCGGGTCCTGTGTCCCTTCCCCTCCCCTTGCCCCGCACAAAAAAGTAACACAAAAACCCTTTCAGTGTCTCTTCTTGTGCAGGGTCACTGTCCACTCCTTTTAGGCTTGGTTTTGGTCTGTGCAGGCCTAGCAGAAGAAGATGATTTCCTTCACTCCAACATGCAGAGCCATGTTTTAAATTATTACACATATTAAAAAGCAACAGAGTTGGTTTTTGATTTGTGGCTCTTCTCCTAAAATATTCCTAATGCCATCCATAAGCTTTGGTGTTCAAACAAGAGTGACAAGAAACGACCCCCTGTGGTCTCCCACTGCCATGAAACAAGACCCTTCTAACACTTCCCATCATTTTCATCAGATTTTAGTGCCTTGGTTCCCCCAGACCTGGCTGTGTGCACTGCCCGGGGTGTGGAGCGGGAAATCTCCCAGTGATGTTTTTAATGAGATTATGGGATCAGCTGGGGCAGCAGCCGTGCTGACATGTGCCTTGGCTCGTGCCATTTCTTGCCTGAGAGTTTCAGCTGTCCCAGCATCAGCAAGCCTCTGCACTGGCACCCGACCGGTGTCTGCCCACGGCCGAGCCCAGAGGTCGGACTTTGGGGAACAGTTGGAAGTCCACAAGGACAGCTTTCAGTGCTGTGCACAGTAACACCTATGTTCTTGTGTCCTGCTGTGAACGAGAGCAGGATGCAGCTCCTGATTGCTTTTCAGTGATTTTTAAGTGTTGAGCAGCTGCGAGGCTGTGAAGGGAGCGGTGGGACCAAGTGGCTTTTCCCAACTGCTCAGCCCTGGGTGTGCCCTGGCGGGGCCTGCCCGTGTTTGCAGCTCCCTCAGTTCAGTCAGAACCGAGAACTCCCATCCCTGGGTGGGAGTGACCGTGTGCCAGCACAGATCCCGGTCAGGATCCAGGAGCCATCAAACCCGGGGCTGGGTGTTGGATCTGTTCCTCTTTCCATTCCCCACAGCTTGGCATCCCCAGCTGAGGAAGGGATGCAGTTTTTTGAAAAGAAAAATGAGAAGTTATTTTCCCCCTCTCTCTAGCACAGAGGCATTCCTGCGAGCGGGAATTGTCAGCCCTGGATGATGGGATGGGTGTTTTCAATCATTCCATTTCCTTGTATTTCTAGCTCATTTTTTACCCATTTAAATTTATTTTTAATAGCCCTGACACCCTTGTTTATAATAATAAACAGCAAACGTGTGGACACAATGAGTCTGTTTCAGGTTCAAGTGTTTTCAATAACCTTGCAGTGAGAAATAGACCCGAGCCCAGATCTGGAGAAACCCGATGAAGACTCTCTGCTGCTGCAGTGAAATCCGATTTCGGAGCGGCTGCTGTGCAAACAGCCCGGACAGCGACCGCCGCGCCGCTCTGACTCCCGGCCAGGCCTTCCAGACAACACTCCCCTTTGTATCGCTCCAAACCCTGACTCCCAAGCAGTGTTTTTGTCTTCCAGACATGACCTGATTTAAGCAAAGGAAAGACAAGGGGGTAGGTAGAGATAATTTTTTTATTATTACTATTTCTCGGTGCCTCTGCAGCCCCCCTCGGCACACAGCCCGTCCGGAGCGGGGCCGGGTAATTCCCATCTGGGATGTGGCAGCAGCACAAGGCAAAGGGAAAAAGTGACGATCAGCATTGTGAGGCCTCGTGCTGTTTAATTAAGTAAAACCTTATTAGCTATTTTCAATGGTGTAACAACTTTGAGGGAGTCGTTGTTTGCCAAGAAAAATACCCAGGTAGGTGTGCCGGCAGCCGAGGGGCTGCGCGTGCCTCCAGTGCCCGGAGGAGTCGGGGATGGCTGCTGGAAAACGCTGCCCAGGCTGCGAGGCAGGGATCAGCCTTTGGGAAAGAGGGGTTTGGTTCTGGAGAACACGGGATGGTAACGCTGCCCCGGGGACCCCGGCAGGGCTCAGAGGGGCAGCGCAGGGCCCGGGGCTGAGGGTCACGCCGGGAGCCCTGGGCAGCTGGGCAGGCCCCCCATGTGGCCCCCAGCCCCAGCAGCCTGTCCCCTCTCCCTCTGCCATGCCCACAGGGCACATGCTGTGCTTCCCTGCCCGGGCAGGGCACAGCCGGGCTCTCCTGCTCGCCCGGGGCTGCCGCATTGCCCTGGCAAAGAGGTGCCAGGTCCCAGCAGGGAGGGAAGTGTGGGGCATCTGCGGCTCCCTCCGTGTGTCTGGTGTGCCACGGGCTGGGAAGGAAAGGGGTGCCCGTGGGACCGGGGCCCTGCTGGGCTGGGGATTGCCTATAAATGATCACAGCCCTCGTTAGCAGAGATGGAGCCCATCCAAGAAGCCCTGTGCTGGAGCAGGCCCCGCCCGGGGTGTGCACCGAGCTGTGCCCGTCCTCAGCCGGAGCTGGGAGCCGGGAAATGCTCTCCCTGCCCCTCTGCAGCCCTGTCCGAGTGGGCCATGCTCAGCCCTTTGTCTTTGCGGGGTCTTCTGCCCTATTTATCTTCCCCAAATGTCATCTCTCCTCCCCACTCCATGCAACACCCCCCGAAAAATAATAAACGGCGGCAGGCTCTGTAAACAGAGCCTATCTCCAGAGCTGTTTGAAATGTAGACAGGCTCAAGTGAATTAGTTCAGCGAGGACTTAATTGCTGTCCTGTCTGTCAGCGTGCGGCGCTGAGGGTTAGCAGGGGAGGCCGTGGCAGGGAGATGGATGGGGTCCTGCGCCGGGGTGGCAGCCGGGGTCACTGCTCCAGGAACCACGTCCCGGCGTGACCCCGCACAGATAAGCGGGCTCTGCGCCGTCCCCATCGCTGGGTCCTGCTGCTCTGACCCTTCCCTGGCCTTCCCCAAAATCCAGCCTGGAATGGAAACAGTGGGAGAAGGGCTTGGGCTGGCAAAAATTATCTGTTGCCCGGGCTTTGCGCCAGCCTTTTTGGGGCTCAGGGCTGCTGGTCTCCACAGACTGGGAGGAGAACAGGGGAGTGGTGGCTGCTGGTGGCAGTGCCATGTGTCCCCAAAGCATGAGGCACTGCAGGGATATCTCCATCCTTCAGTCATGTATGAGAGGAGCAAGAGATTCATTCCCCGTCCCCTCCCGAGCAGCAGCAGAGCTGTACCCCTCGTGCTTTGCTGTAACCCTCGTGCTTTGCTGTTACCCTCGTGCTTTGCTGTAACCCTCGTGCTTTGCTGTAACCCTCGTGCCTTGCCGCGTCCCCCTGCCCGGCCGAACAATCCCGACCCCCAGGCAAGTCCCAGCCGTGCCGGAGCCAGCTCCAGCCCTTTCACACGCTGCTGGAGTCAGCACGAGCACAGCAGGTGGGCAAAGACAGTGCCGAAAGAATCGCGGATACCCGTGGCTGTCACAGCACGGGGGTTCGGGGCGGGCGGCCGGAGATGCCCCCGGGGCTGGAGGGGCCCCGCGCGAACGGGGAACGGGCCGTGAGCGCCGCGCGGGGCGGGGGCGGCCTCAGAGGCGCGTCTGGCCGGGCTCTTCCCCACCTCCCCGGTAATTAAACGGCAGCCTCTGATGCGTGTGGAAAAGGAAGGAGAGAAAGAAAAAAGGATCAGCAAACCCAAGCCCTGTTTACCCCCTCGAGGAGCACAGAAGTATATTGTCCATTTAATAGAAGCCTATAAATCACTGAAAAACATTTATAAAATAATTGAAGGTAATGGGAACCATTTGTTTAAATAACATCACGTTCATGCCCCAGAGGTGCAATAAAAGTTAGATTAATTGATAGGATTTTATATCTCACTGTGAAAAACTGAGTCACATTCTAGACACCAACAGTTTGGGAAAGTTGCAAATTCATCAGGCACCCAGCTACTATCAAAATAGTCTCTTCCATGTGAAGAGGCACATTTATATGACCCTGAAGGGTTTTGGGATGAGAACTATTTACTTAAACTGTGAAGTGAACTAGCCAGTGTGAGATCCTGACCCAGATTGGGTTTTTTTCCTTCCTCTTCTATCTGCTGTTGCATTTTTTTCCCATTATGATAAAAAGCAAATAAATGTCTCTAAACCAGAGGCTCATTCCTAATCCAGGGCTATAGTGTCCTGCATCCATCTGTGCCCATGGGAATGGCACCTCGGAGGCACCAAGTGAGGAGGCTGGAGCAGGGACACAGGGCTGGAGCCAACCCCCCATTCTGGGCTGCTCCCCCAAATCTCGCCCAGTGCCTGCCAGCCCCGGCCCAGGGCAGGGCTTGCTCTCCTCGGGCTTCTCTCTGCATCCAGCCTGGGCCAGCAGCAAGCTGCTCTCAGGTTGTGAACCCTCTGACCCTCCCCTTTTCCCTATAACTGCGTTCTGTGGTTTATCTGGTGAGAGGGCAGAGAAGTGGAACAGAGCAGGGGTTTCAGCAGAAGGGCGCGTGGTGGGGTGCTGGGAGCTGTGGGCAGGGACTCCCCAGCCCTGCCACTGCTCTGCCTTCCCAGGGCTCCCTCACTGCCCACACTCTGCTCTGGTTTTGGCTGGTTTTCCCCAAGCTCCATTTTCACTTCTTTTCTCTCCTTCCATCACCTCTGGTTTGCCTGAGAGTGAGGCCAAAGTGAGCCTGGGGTCTGCCAGAAGAGACTGTGGCAGTGTCACCCCCAGGTCACCCCATGGTCCTGCAGCCCCGGGACTCCTGGTGCCAGCAGCAGGGACATTGCACTGCTCGAAACTCTTCAGGGCTCGTCTGTTCCACGGCTCGATCCGCCCCGGGGGTGGAGGTGCACCCACAGCACAGGTGTCCCCAAATGCAGCCCCTCAGGGCAGGTGGCACAGTGGGGACCCTGCTGGCCGGGATCCCAAGCAAAAGCCCATCCCTGGGGAGGGAGCGGCTCCCAGCCACCCTCGGCAGCGCCGCCGAGCCCGGGCTCGCATCGGCTTTTGATAAAGGCGCCCTGTCAAACAAGGGCTGAATAAATCATGATGTGTTACCAAGACGCATTACAGCTTTTAAAACAACCACCATGGCATTCTACCCCACGGACTGATGAGTCTGGGGATGCCAGATCCCTGGCGCTCCGCAGCCTTGCTGGAGCCAGCTCACATCTGGAGTGCAGTAAACGTACCCAGAAGCAAGAAAGCAGCTCTGTAAGGGTCAGGAGTACAGAGAGCGGCTGCTGACTCCAGGCGCCACCCCAAAACCCACATGCATTTCCTTGTGTAAACACATGTGGCCAAAAGGCAGCCATGGTCACCTTTCTCCAACGTGAGCCCTATAAAACCGCCAGCAAAGTGAGGAACAATGTCACTATTATTGTTTTAGAGGAATTCCTCCGAAGCAGAAAAGCATAGCCGGGCTGCCGACAAGGGTGTCTTTAAAAGCAGGGCTGACAATTGACTCCAGAGCCGAGGGGAGGAAAAATTCCCCCGGGGTTGATCATTTGCAGTTGTTGGGGGCTTCCAGAGCCGCCCGATAACCTGCTGGGTCCTGCTGCCAGAGGCACAGCTGGGCACAGCTGGGCACACAGAGCCCTGAGACACTCGTCACCCCAGTGGAGCCGGTGCCAAGGCAGCCCCCCCAGGGATGGGGTGCTTTGGGGCCAGCCCAGGGGAAACCCAGGGTGTTGGATCTGGATGCTGGTGGAAGGCGTCCATGGAGCCCCCTCTGTCTTAGAAGTGTGCAGTGAATGGACTCGCAGAGAGCCAAGCAACTGCTGCCAAACTTGTCCTGGGTTTATTGCCCCAGAAGAGTATTTCTCCCCCCAGCCAGTGTCAGCTGCATCTGCAGCCCTGCTGATGCAATCAGATGTGGAATCCTTTGGGCTGAGAGTTCACTGTACCTGGAAAAGAAAACCACGGGTACCTTCAGAAGGGGGCTGACCAGGGCAAACATTTGGGGTCTGGGCCTGCTTTCTGTTGGGGGGTCCGTGGATGGAGACCTTGTAGCTGCTTCTCCTTGGGGATTTATTACCCATCTGTAAAACCAGACATGGGCTGCCAGAAGCAGCCCGAGCGATAACCTGGAGCCAGATCCTGCTGGTAATGGGGAACCACGGCCTGGAGCTGCCCTGGCTGCAGCTTGTGGGCACTGAGCACAGACCCCCAGCACTGCCTGGGAGGGCTGGGACCTGGCAGCGGGCACAGGGCTCCTGCCAGAGGGGATGTCACCCTCGGTCCAGAGCCCCAGCTGAACAGGGCTCCAGCACCAGTGGGTCTCTGAGTCCCTGCGGGAGCCCAGGGCAAGAGGGTTTGGGGGACAGGACAGAGAAAGGGCTGTGAATATGTAGGGAGGTGCAGATAGGATGAGTCTCCAGGCTTAACACCTGATTGGGATGACCTTGCTCCTGGATCAGGGCTGTCCTCCAGTGACCATAGATGAGCATTTGAATTTCACTGATAAGCCCATCAAATAGTTGAGTGTGTTAGAGGCTGTATGAATGCACTGCAGAAAGTTTCTCCAGTGAGTCAGGGTCCCAAAACCTTTCTTTGGGGAGCTTATCTTATCAGGCAGGGATGCCGCGCTCCCGAGGAAACAGGGCCAGCTCAGCCTGAGTAATGAGGCTCTGAGCAAGAGCGTTGCAAAACTAAAGGTGCTTTTTAAAAAGTCTGACATGGCAGAGAGAAGGGGGAGCAGAGAGGAAGAGGAGGCTTAGTCACGTTGGCCATAACCCAACACCGTGGTGCTTCTCCAGGGCAAAGTCTTTAATGTCCTTCCTAGGACAAAACTGTACATCTGCCATCCCCCTTTCCCTGTGAGAGAACCTGGGGGCTGTTCCCAGCCAAATCCGCTCCTTAATTCCCTCCATCAGGGGCTGGGGCCAGCGAGAGGGATCCTGCCGGCGTCATCCCGAGGAGCCGGGAGCGCCGTTCCCCCGCGGGGCCGCGGGGCGAGGGCTGCGGTGGGGCCGGGGTCCCTCAGCCGCGGCCACAGCGACCTTGGGCTCCCGCGGACACCTCCAGCCGAGGCAGCGCCTGTGCCCTCCCGGAGGCGGCCGTGGGAGGATGAGCTGTCGGGAGCCACCGAGACAAGCAGCGAGTTTGATCCTGAGAGAAAACAAACCATCTGGCCAGCGAGCTCCCTCCCTTCCCTCCCTCCGCCGGAGCGGAGCCCGAGCCTGAGCCGAGCCTGAAAAGCCCCTGCGGTCCTTCGGGTCCCCTCACCACCGGGAGCCAGGCGGGTGGGGAGCCAAAAGCTGGTGTTAATAACATGCCAACACTGGCTAAACTTTTAAACCAGCTAATATTCCTGGGAAAGAGTAGTACGAGTGTCTGGGGAATGGACATCCAGAACCGTCCTCAAAAGGAGGAGTACTGGTGCACGAGGACGATGCCTTCCCTGCTCCTCCTTTCTCCCCGGGCTGATGGAGATGATGAATTTCCACCTACTTGGGAAATTCTTCCCAGGGTAAGCGCCAGCATTAAATTAAAACCTCCTTGGAGCCTTCCCCTAAAAGCCAGCGTGTCCCAGGCGACATCCGAGTGTGGCCGTGCGCGGAGGGGCGCCCGCGGGAATGCCGCCGTGCGGTGCCTTTAAGCACATGCTGGGCACAGCTCCGGGGGCTGGCGGCACGGGAAGCCTCCAAACTGCGGGGAGCCTTTGGCTTCTGCCCCTGCGTGCGTAAATCCCGGGACACCCACGCACTGGAGGTGGTGTGGAACTGAGGGACCGGCTCCGCAGCTGCCAGAGCAGCGCGACCGCGCTCTGCGCTCAGCGTGGGTGACCCGGACACACCGGCAGCGACACGTCCCCGGCACTGAGCAAGGAGCTGGTGTGGGGACCTCTGTGCTCTCCCCGTGCGGGTGTGCAAGGGTTAAGGCACTTGCACCCCCGGCGGCTTTGCAGGACATGGCTACAGGACACGTGTGGTTATTATTGTAATTCCCTTCATTTTTTGTGTTTCAGAAAAGTAGTTGCCCTTAGGATGGGGGTCTAGAGGTGGCTGTGGAGGAGCTGGCACTGTTTGCTGCTGGGCTCTGTGACAGTGGAAGGAACTTTTTAATGTGGATTTTTCATAGCTGAAAAAGAAATAGGAAGGTGGGTCTCTTTTGCCATGGCAGAAGGGACTGTCACTAGTGATTAATGGCATTGTGAGCTCCTTGTTGAAGTAGGGTCAAAGCCATTGTGTAGGAGACATTTGGGGCCAGTTCTGCCACCTGTCCAGTGTTTGCTGGGCACAGGGCTGCTGGGGGGTCACGGCCTCATCTGCAGGTGTTCTCCAAGATTTCTCCTGCTTCCATCAGCTCAGCACGGGACTTTTGGCCAGCCATGTGCTCCAGGACTCAGCCCAGCTGCTTCCTCACGGAGGGCCCGGTGCTAAGACCCAGGTCATGGTCTGCCCTACAGGGATGCAATTTTGGGAAGGGTCCGAGAGCAGGTCACAGGGAAACTTGCTGAGGGCACTGCCTTGTGCGCCAGCCTGTCTCTTCTTTAGCATCCTGGGCAGCCCCAGACCCTCACCACCGTGGAAGACAAGTGCAGAGGACCTGAGGACCAGCTCTGTGGGTCCTGTCCCCAGCACTGGTGTGGGGCACAGCCCCGCCGTGCCACCCCTCCGCACACCGCCAGGCTCCCAGCCCGCCTCTCTTTGTAGTGCTATTTTTAAAACACCAAAGGAGAACTCCCACCTCTGTCTGCTGGAAATGTGGTGTGTCCCCCGCAGCCAAGAGCCCTGCTCATTTTCAAACCTGCCGGAGTTAGCCTTAGATGTAAAACCAAACAAGCAAACTGAAAGGGGTTTGTTGTGTAAAAAAGTTCCTCCGAATTAGTTATATCTGGCTTGTGATCCCTTTTTGATTGAACAGTTAATAGCAGCCAGGTGCAGGCAACACGGGACGCTCGCCCGCTCCTCTACAGGCAGCCTGGGAACGCCGGGTGGTGGGGCAGCCCACGGGTGGCTCGGTGTGTGGGCTGCTCCTGCCCTTCCTCAGCCTCCGCTTATCCACAGGGATCCCGGCCTTTGTTTCCTTCCCTCGGCGCTGAACCAGCCCAGGAGATGCACACACGTGCATCTATACGTCTGTGTGTGTGTGTGTGTGTGTGTGTGTGTGCACAGACAGAGCTCAGGCTGCTGGGCGTGCAGGAACGTGGGCACGGACATGGCCATGGACACGGGCATGGACATGGGCACGGACATGGGCACGGACATGGCCATGGACATGGCCATGGGCACAGGCACGGGCATGGACACAGACACAGGTACAGGCACGGACATGGGCATGGGCACGGGCACAGGCATGGGCACGGGCACGCCTGGGCCTGCGCTGGGCAGGTTCCGTGTGTGCGGCGTGGGCATGGCCACGTTCTGTGGGCAGCTGACACCCCCTGTGCCCTCCTGGCAGAGCCCAGGGGCAGGAGCCCTCCCTGGTCCCGCAGCAGGGCCTTCACGTGGCGTCCAAGACATTTTTCTATCCTGGCACTTCCAAACACGTCTGCTGGTGTTTGAGCCCCGTCCTCCAGCACGTATGTGTGCAGTTTAGTGCATTAATTTTAGAAACAAGCTGCCTGCGTAGACGATAATAAAAAGTGGATGCCAGGGAGAGAGACTGTCCAGAAACTGCCAAGTTAAAGACTTTGCTCTTCTGGAGCGTGACATGTCCCTGGGAGCACAGGGCCCAGGCGGGAGCGCTCCTGAAGGCAGAAGCATTCCCGTCACGTCGCCAGCCCTGGGCCGGGGCGCAGCGGTGCCGCGGTGCTCGCTGGCCCTTGGCGCCTGTCCCCGCGGCAGACTGGGGGAGCGGCGCTGCCGGGCAGCTCAAGAGGCCTGAGCTGCTCCTGGCTTCGCATGGCCTTGGGGTCCTTTTCTATCCAATGCCCCTACTGCCAATACAGTATTTTTTTCCTTCCCTATCCCCCCCATTTCTTTTTCCCAAGTGATGCAATTTCCACCCAACACTGCTCTGGAGAAAGATCTACAGCGTGTCTCTTCCAACTGGAACTCCTGTAGTGCTGGCTGTTGCCTGTCAGGTTGCTGAACTTCCAAATCCTCCAAAGAAACCCAACAATTTTATACAAACAATTTCCCTGTGCCTGAAAATAGAGGATTTGCCAGCGCTCTTTCTGGGTGTCAGCATCCAGGAGGATGGCAGTGCCAGCAGGAGAAGGAGCTGTTGGGGCAAACGCTGTGCCCTGCAGAGGTGCAGCCTAAGGTGAGCCGGAGCCACACTCCCCTGGGCTCCAGGGCTCTGGGCAGAGGGGTTGCCGGGGTTTGGCCACCATCTGCAGGCAGTGGAAGCCAGGCAAGAGCTGGGCTGGCACCAGTGGGAGAGCTATCCACTGGCAAAAACCATCTGGAAAAAATTAACCTCTCAAAACATTTTGAGTGCACGCGGTCGTGCCCAACACCCTGGCACTGGATCTGCCCTTGGCATCGTGCAGTGACAGTGCTCGGACCAGGCTTCCTCCATCACTGAAACACAATTCCAGTTTTCCACCTGCAAACAGGGCTGGTAACACCCTCAGGCTATGGAAAGGAAGGTAAGATCCAGGGGGAAAAGGTGCCGTACCAGAGCCAAGTCATTCCTTATTATCTCAAGGTTTCAGGTGTGTTCAAAGGGCTGCAGAGAAAAATCAGCCTAAGGTCTGTTCCTTCTCCTGGAGGGGAAGTGTTTGTAGGATTAGGGCATATTTAGACATGGCAGAAATGGGATTCCTAAACAAAGGGCTGGGGGAGGTGAGTCCCTGCGCTGCTGCCACCGCTCCCAGCACGCAGAGGATTTCCAGATTCACTGCCTACCTGCCTGGTGGAGTAAAATTGTCCAGACCCACTGCCCAGCGCTCCAAACTTCCATTTTAGGAGCTGGTGGAAACAGGGTGAGGCCTTTCTAATCCCCAGCTTTCTTTCCAGAGCGGGCGAGGTGGCTGGGAGCAGGCTGCTGCCTGCTCGGGGCAGGGCTCACCCGGCCCTGCTGGGCACAGTCCCAGTGCCACAGCAACGAGCCCGGTCCTGGTTCCTGCTGCAGGATCCCCCAACCTCGAGCACATCACGCTGGCCACGCTGGCCAAACCTCCAGCACGTGCCCGAGCTGCTTCCCCTGCCTGGCTGCATTTCAGCCGGGTCCTTCGCCTGCCAGTGCTCTGTGTTGGTCACAGGACGGAGCCTCTTCTCCATTAACAGCCGTGGAATAAATTTGACTTAAATGCTAAATTGCACCACAGCAGGCCTTTGATACACATTTACTTCGGGACTGTGCAATTAGCAGAGGGGGACACGCAATCCTTGGAGTTGGTGTGCGGGAGCAAATTCCTTCCACAGGAAGGAATGGGGGCAGGCTGAAGAAAGGTGTCAGAGCCAGCTGTCACACAGTGACAGGGCTGGGCCAGTTAAGGTTTGGCCTGAGTTTAGGAAATAAAGATGTGTGACGCCAGATTGGTGCTGTGGAGTGAGGAAGGGATGCTGCTGAGGATTTTGGATGCTGCGGGTGGAGACAGACCTGCACCACGGGCACAGATGGGCTATGTCCCCTTGGCCGTGTGAAACCTCCCTGTGAGCAGAACCTTGGAAATCTCCTTCTTCCTCCCCCTCCCGTGTGTGCTCAGCTTGGCCCCGTGCACGTGCAGGGCCGTGGCGTGCGTGGGGCGAGGCGCAGATGCAGGGAGGGTCCTGTGCTGGCCTTGGCATGCAGAGCTGCACATGCAACTGTTTTATTTACGCCCACAACCAGTTTACAACCTCTGGCCAAAGCTTCATCCCCTGTACGGGAAGATTTGGCCTGCCGAGAGACATCAGCACGGCGGCGAGTGGGAAATGTGGAAGAGCTCTCTGTGTGAGAGCAGCTCCCTTCACTGCCAGTGCGCAGCCGTGGTTTTTCCATCGTCCGGGCTCGGAGACACCTCCGTGCCACGAGCTCTGCCTGGGCTGCCCCGAGCGCTGCCTGTGGCTGGGCAGCTGTGCCCAGCGAGCCAGTGCTGCTCCCGTTGCTGCAGGGGTGACGCTGAGGGAGGGACGGGGGCACTGGAGCTGCCACGGCCGTCCTCCTGTGCAAAGGCAAAGCGGGGACCTGTGCTATTTGGTTTTTCAGCCCTGGGGCTCTGAGCACCCATTTGGAAGCGCTGCCACCTTCCTCAGCTGGAGGGGAGGGAGCTGGCCCTGCTCTGAGCGGTCCTGGTGGATTGGCAGCACCAGATCCAGCAGCCTCAGATGGACCCTGGCCACCCACAGAGCACCTTGGGATGCAGGGCTCCCTCTTGCTCCTGGAAGTGAGGGGTGCAGGCAGCACGCTCCCACACTTGCCACCACACTTCCTTGGGAGTTAATGGAAAAGATTAAAAAATTCATCTTGCTGTAAAACTCGGAAGAAAAAGCTGGGGGAATGAAAGAGCCTCCTGGTGTGCAACTGATCTGCTGACTCAGGTGGCCCTCGGGAGGATGGAGGAAAATCCTCCGGCTACAGAGCTGCTTGGAAGCCCGGCGGTGTCTCTGCCCTGGCCTGTCCTGGCTTCACCAGCCAAGGCAGATGCTGCTCTCACGCATGCAGTGAAGGTGTGGGGCCTCAGCTCACAGCCCAGTGCTGCTCCCGCCCCTGCCCCTGCAAAACTTAATTGTTTTCTGCAAAGAAAAAAATCATTTGGGGAATAGATGGAAAAAGGAGATAACGTCAGGCAGTCATGGCCTGTTCTCCACCTGTTGTTATTTTGGTCTGGCCCAATCAACCTGCTAGCCAGGCTGGAGCCAGAGACCATCTGGAAAAACTGCCGTGTTTATAAAACTGACATGGGGCAGCACCCCAGGGCCCTGACCTCCCACACAAATCTGGAAATGATTAAAATGGCCCTGGCTGCCTTCGCGGCGCAGAGCTGCCTGCGGAGCAGCCCACCGCCTGCATTTGGAGTTCTCATCAGCGGGGCCGGGAACGCCGGCCTCCCCCCGCGCCCCGCCCGGAGCCCCGCGGGCCGGCGGCTCGGGGATGCTCTGGGGGATGTGCCAGTCGGGCTCATCCTGCTGCACCCTTCCCCACTCGGAGCTGCCGTGCGCTCACACCGGTCCCTCCTCTGCCGTGCTCCTCTGCTTCCGTGGCTGGCTGCAATGGCAACGTGCAGCAGCACCCGTGACTGTGAGCTCAGCCTCAGCGCCAAAGGCAGCGAGTGTGAACCCCGGTGAACTGGCTGCGAGCTTCATGAGCTCCTTCTGCGGGCAGCGAACGACTGCACGGCTCCAAGTCGCTGCTGCAGGACTGGTGCCACGTCCAGCCCTTCCTGGGGAGCTGAAAGGCTCTGGCAGGAGTTTGAGCTGGGCTCCAGGTTTGGAAAAACACTCCCAAAAGGCTGCTGCCCTTCCCTCTGCGCTGCTCTCAGACCTCCCACCTCCGGGACCTTGCTTACCAAAGCAGCCCTGTGTCCCCTGTGTAGCAAGGGGTGAGCAACACCACGGCCCAAATTCAAGCCACATTGGACCTTGCTGACCTGCCCTGGCCAGGGGACATGTGGCTGCTCTCAGCCTTGCCTCGCCTGCTGGGCAGCAGCTTAATTAGAGAGGTGTGAATAATGAATTATCCGTGACTCTGAGCCATCCATGGAAAATTCAAATCAACCTGCTTTTCGGCTAGGAGACGTCAGCAAACTCTCTGCCAAGAGAGAGCAGGGGGAGAGCGCAGAGCCAGCCTGTCTTGGTGGGGATGAGGGGTGGGTGGAGGTGATGGGCTGTGCAGGACAGGGATGCTCGGCCCCTCGCAGTGTGAGCCAGGGCTGGAGCTGCCGGGCTGTGTGATGGGTGCTGCCCACTAGCACCTCACTCCCCACCAGCAGTGGGGTGAGTGGCTGGGTGGGCACGGTGGCGAGTGCAGCCATGGCCAGCAACTGGAGGGGCGGGCAAGTCCTTCTTCAGGGGGAGCCGCCCCTGGGCCCCCGCCAGCTCCCACCGGAGCAGGGGGAGTTCTGTCCTGGCACAGGAGTAAAGCCAGGTCCTGCTGGGGTGGGGCACAGCTGGCACCTGGGTACAGATGGGGAGAGGCCCCATCCAGAGCCCCGTGGCACACGTGGGGTGCACACAACTCCTCCTTGCAAACAGGGCTGCTGGGACTGATAGCGAGGGCTTTGGTAAACACTTGCTTCACCCCAGCACAAGGGGACCTAATCCCTGGAAGGGCCCTGGCCTTGGGCCTGGAGGAGCCCCTTTGGCTGTGTTTGTTTTCATCCCTCCCCTGGTTTACCCGTTCGGCCCCCTAAGCCCCGGCCCTGAGTTTGTTGCCACCGCTATTGTTCCCTGTGTTATCGGGGGAGGATGGTGGGGACAGGGACAGCAGCAGGAGGGGCTGGTCAGGCTGCAGAGTGTGGCTGGGGACAGCCAGGAGCTTGAACTTGGTGCAGCCACCGCCGGGCACAGCTGGGCAGGATGCTCTGGGCAGTTTGTCCTTCCCTGCAGGTGCAGCCCTGACCTGGCTGTGGGGGTGGCGGCTCCTTCCCTCCTCTCCAACCCGCCCACGGAGCTGCTCGTCCTGCTCCCGTGTGCTCGGCCAGGGCTGCTGGGAGAGACACAGCATCAGCACCTCCTCCCAAAGCAGGCAGGAGGTTTGATGGAAAAATGTGCAAAAATGTTCAGCCTGAATTTCAGGTGCTGTAATTGGCTGCTGATAACGAGGGGCAGCCTCGTGCTGCTGCCAGGGCTGAGGGCTCTGAAAGAGGCAGGAAACAGACCTGTCGTGCCTTTGTCCAGGGCCAGCTCTGCCCATGGAACTCTCTAGCAGATGAGTAAACCCATATATATTAACCTGCAGCCAAAGCAAACACTTCCTGAGTGCTGAGGACGCTCAGGTAAGTCCTTTGGAGCTGAAGCCCTGGCTGGGGGCAGCCGTGTGGTCCTGGACCAGCTCCTGGCACAGGCTTGCCTGGCATGTAGGGCTGTGTGTGCCTCAGTTTCCCTGCCTGGGGAGGGGATGGGATCCTCTACAGTGGGTTCATCCTGGGCACCCACCCCAGAGCCCTCTGGCTGCCATTGCTCACCTGCCCCAGGGGACGTGTGCTGTGGGCACCCACCAGCCGTCCCACCTCAGCCGCCCCGGCTTGCAGAGATTATTAAATCCCCCCGTTTGCAGAAGGTGGGGCTCCTGGCTGATTGCCCGTGAGAAGGGAGGGTGATAACAGCAGGGAGATAAACCCTCCTGCCAGCCCCTGCAGCAGCCAGGGGTCCCGTGGCAGCCCCTGCACACACCCACCTGCGGGGACCACGAGGGACTATCAGCCCCTACTTTACTGTAACCTCTTATGAAACCACAATTAAAACCTATGACACAAATGGATTTGGGGAGTAAATTGTGCTCCAGGGAAGTTCAATACTTGGAAACACAGGAAAAACCTGTGGCTGATTCAATCACTGGCCAGGGATGATAAGTGGGTCTGACTGGGTTTCTTCTCTCTTGGAACTAAATAAGCATCACCTGGGCTTTGGGGGGAAGTTCTGGGGTGCTGGGACCCACCTGCCTGGGCAGTCAGAAGTGAAACACTTCAGTAGGACATGAGCATTTCGGTGCTTTTTCCCTGGGGGAGAGTTCAAATGACTCATGTTAATGGGGGTTTTGGCACAGTGAGGTCTGTGCCTGGTTTTTTCAATAAGCTTCAAAGTTTCATTTCCACATGATTGTTTTGGTTAATTTTGCTTCAATTTTTATACTAAGAACTGTGCTGGGTACTTCTGCTTCACATTTTCCTTTAAATGATGTGCTAAATACACTGTGAATGCAATATATTACGTGGCCGTGGTCATTTGGATGGTACAAACTTCAGTGTTACATAAACAGCAGTCTAGGAACGAGCAGGAGAGAGCATCCCTGAGGTGCCACATGGAGACCTCATCCCCTCCATCATTCCCATCACCTGCCAGCCCTGGCCCCCTCCCCACCCCCCCCACCGTGGGAGCTGAGGGTGAATGGAAACGGTGGTTGAGGAGCTTCACTAAGGACAGAGGGGGGAAGCGAAGGGAAGTGACTCGTCTCTGTCACCGCCGGGCTGTGTGTCACCGGAGACCCGGGAGGCCACCCGCGTCCGGCCCGGCGAGCGGCCGGCGCTGCTCGCCCTGTCCAGCTGTGCCTGGCCAGCACCTGCATCACCCACGGGAGAAATGATCAGACACGGCTGCTGGCGTGGGTGGGATGCTCTGGGTGAGGGGCCGGTGAGCAGGGCCACCGCCAGTGCCAGGTTTGGGCTGCACCTTGCAAAGGCTGGGCAGGAGCCAGAGGAAGCTGCGGCAGCTGAGAGCCGTGCTGGGAGCGGGAGCGGAAACCAGGACAGCCCCAGCGCCACGACCTTTCCTCCCTCTGGGAATGTGCTGCCTCAGCAGGAAACGCTTGGGGCTCTCCAGCCTCTCCTGGGGGCTGCTGCTCCCCAGGACCACTGGCAGCTGCTCTGCAGCCCTGGGAAGGGGCTCAGAGAAGCCCTGACCAGGAGCATCCTCAGCAGGGGCTTTGGACAACAGGGCTGGCTGTGTCACACCCACGGCAGCCACACACCTGATTTCTCCCGTGGGTAAGAGAAAAGGGACCTGGAGGGGGCCTGGATGCAGGACAGCCCACCCTGGGTCAGGCTGCTCTCACAGCCCACCATGGGGATTTCTGCTGTCAGCCTCATTCAGTCTTTTTTAAGTGGTAAATAAATTACCTGGGAAATTAGGGCAAAGGATGGGAAAAGCCGAGACTGAATCCTGGTTCCTGTTCTCCATCCACGCTGTGATGCGATTCTGGGCAAAAGCAGCATCCCGCTGAGCGTGTGGAGCTGCCGGCCCCGCTGCAAGCACCTCAGCATCCCCCAGCCCACCCGCTCCCCAGGGAGCTGTGCACATGGAGCACAGGCTGCCCAAAGGACAGAGCCCGGCTGGACTGGCAGGGCCCAGCGCGGGCAGCGGGAGGCGCTGGGTGTGAATGCTGTGGAGCAAAGCTCGGCCCCAGCTGCGGGGGCACGGCGTGGAGCAGGGATGTAACCCACGCTGTAAAACCTATGTGCTCCCCTCCAACTGAAAATCAAAATGTTTGCCCAAGGAACAGCCTCTCTCACTCAAAGCTCAGCCCAGGTAAGTCCCTACTGGCATCCAGGTTTCTGCTGAGCATGGCTGGAGGTTGCCAGAATATCAAGCCAGGCTGGGGTTCAGGTTTGTGATGAAACCCTTCGGGTCTGGGGGCTGCTCACAGCGACCGAGCACAGGGACCGAGCACGGCCTCTACCTTCACCCCCTTCAGCCAAGGACAAACTTGGAAAGGGCTTTCGCTGGCACAGCCCTGGCGCCAGAGGCAGCTCCACGCAGCAGGGTCAGTCCCTGTAGGTGGAACACCCCGAGGAGCACCGGCATAGGAAACAGGGGCCCGTTCCGGTAAGGAAACGGTGCAAATGCTATTTATTTGCAGAGTTTTGTTTTCATTAACTCCAGCATGAGTCAAACCCTTCCTGCCAGCATCCCGCCCGGCACGGTGCCTCCGGCTGGCAGGGCTTTGCAGGGTGGAAGCCGCGATGGCGTGGGCACAGGAAGGTGACGATGCGGCCCCGGGGCAGGTGCTGGCCGGCCCGGCGGCGCGAGTGGCGCTGGCGGCAGCGCCGGCCCGCAGATGTGTCCCTGAGCCGCTCCTCGGGGCTTTCCAGGGAGGCTCCATGAGCCGCGCGCGTGAATCACGGGCTGGCTGCGAAAAGGGGAGGAACGCGGCGATGATGGGGGAAGACTGGGAGGTGGGGGAGGGCCGCAGCAGCCCCCCGGGGGGAGCTGGGGCTGTGCTGGAAACAGCTGCCTGCGGGATGGGGTGGGACTGGACGGACACCCCGGAGCCGAGCCCCTCACGCCTTCGCCGCCGCGGACGGTGCGCAGCGCGGGGTCGGAGCCATCCAGCCCATCCTGTCTCCCGCAGCCAGCCGGGAGGGAGGCGAGGGGCGAGGGTAAGAATAGCACGGCCGTCCTTCCCGGCGCCCGGCTCCGTGGCCAGGGATTTCCTGAGCAGGGCGGTGCCCCGCGGCTGCCGGGGATGCGGCGCCTGCCCTGCACCGGCGGCTCCGGGTGCCCGCGCCATCCCCCGCAGCTCCGTGCCGGGGAATCGCATCTCCTCTGGACCATCCGAGCCGAGGGCTGGCGGCGACCAGCTGCAGGTGTCCGTGCCAGCCGTTTCCGCCGTAGCCAGAGCGCACGATGGGGAGGGAAGGGGATCTAGACTGGGCTGTCTTACGACCGTTCCAGGTCCAAGCCGTTTCAGCTCGGAGAACGGCTCCATTCAAGATGAAGGAACAGGGATAGTTAAAACCAGACTGGTGACAGCCATTGGAAACACCCTGTCAGGAACACACGATGGTTTCCCAGTCTGTTCACTTTTCCCCAGAGATGCTCCAGTGTGGGTGAAAACAAACCAAAGACAAGGTGGGGGGCTTTCACTTCTGCAGCTGAGGGATGCGGCGCCCCACGCCCACGCCCTGCCCTTCCCCTGCAAGGGCAGGGACGCCCTGCAGATATCCTATCCGTGGCCCTCCGTCGGAGAGGAACGGCCTCTGCAAACCGCACAGCCCTGCAGAGCAAAGGTCTTTGTGTGAGAAGGAGCCGGTTCCCCACCACTTCCTCCGCCTGCTGCCTGTGACCCACCGCGTCCTAGGGCCCAGGGCTGGCCCAGGCAGGAAACAGGTGGGATAAATATTTGTGCAAACCGGAGCGAAATTTCCCTTGAAGGCCGTGCAATGTGTTTCCCTCGCCGCGGCTGCGAATGGGAAGGTAACGGCCAGCACAGCAGCAGGTGCTGCCAGGGTGGTGCGGGACCGGTGCCGCCGCCTTCCCGGGGAAAGTGAACCCAATACTCTTACTTCACCCCAAAGACAGGCTCAGGAAGCTGCTGGGGGCTGCAGGAAAAGCAATCCTGGAAAAACCTAGGCATTTAATTGCTGTGGCTTAAACCCAAGGCCCCTGGGAGGCTGGTTAAGAAAACCACCGAGGGCCACATGTCCCTGCAGCGCTGCAGGCACAGCCCCGGCACAGCCAGCGCCCACCATGGGGCGCGAGCAGAGGGACGTGCTGGCAGCACAGCAGGGCAGGCAGCGCGCAGGAGGTGCTGGCGATCTGGGAGCAGCTGTTACCCAATTCCTGATGTGGGCTGTTCCCCTGGGATGGACCCTGCCTGCTGGGAGGGACTACGGTGTGAGAGTGCAAGGGAGCACATGGGTCTGGTGCTTTCTGCAACCAAAGTGTTGCTGGAAACTATGTGCTGGTGGGGCTGGAGGAGACCCAGAAGCTCTTGCTCTCCCCTTGGAGAATGGTGGTCAGGATCTGATCTGCTGAGCCCCATCAGCACCAGTGGGAAGGAGGGGCACATGCCCCGGGAACTCTCTGTGGTGGGAGCCTGCAGCTATAGCTCCCAGCTGCACTGGGGGATGAGGAGATTCAGAGGACTATCTTTATCTAGAACCCAAATTGAACAAGTCTGAGGTCTCAAACAGCTTCATCTGGTTCATTTCGGATACAGCAGGGCAGCACAGGATACAGACACCTCTGAGCTAACACGCACTCGGTACAGCCCCAACATCTGCTCTCTGACCTCTTGAGCTCCGATTGCCGGCGAACCTGATGTGGCTGCCTTCCCCCTCTTGGATTTCCTCCTCCTCCTGCCTGCAGAGACCACGAGCTCCTCGGCCGAGGAGCAGGTGGGCACCCGCTTCCCCCCCCAGCGCTCCAGTAGCTGAGCCCTGTGATTTGGGGGCTGGAGGGTGGGGACAGGCTCTGCAAACCAACAAGGTTTCACAATAGTTTGCTTAAGGGCTTGTGACTTACGGCTCAAGTGCTCCAGGCGGGCCGGGAGCAGCCCTGTCCTCGCTGCCCACAGGAGCCCAGCCCACTCTGCCCTGGGGGGCACAGCCCTGCAGCCCCTGGGGCAGAGCCGCTCCAGGGACACTGCGGGAGCCTGGGCCACCACCATGCTCTGGGCACCAGGTACTCACACCCACTGAACCTGCCAGATCCAGCCAGCATCCCTCAGGGCAGCTGCTCACACTGCGGAGCCTGAGACCCACCCAGCAGAAATCAGCGCGGCCAACTCGATCCTTTCCCCTCCTCTAACTCTCCCTCTTTTTCCCTCCCTCTCCTTCCCTCCTTCCCCCCTGCCCCCAAAAGCTCTTTGTCTCCAGGCTCTGCGGAGGAAGCAGACCTTCTGAAAATAAACTCTTTCTGCTTTGATCTGGTTTATGGGCACGCACTGTTTATAGCTCCGTGTGTATGACTTGACACCTTCCCACCTGCGGCCCCAGCAACTGCTTCTTATCACAGCCACTTTGGATATTAACAGGGCGGCAGGGAGGNGTTTATTGGGATGTTTATCTCGGCCAGCAAAGATGGGAGGGTCCTCATAGGTCGGATCTATCCCTTCCCTGCTGGAATTAGCTTCTTTTGACCTGTCCCTCTGCACAGCCCGGGACAACACTGGGTTCCCATGCCTGTGTTCTGACCTGGTGGATATACACATGTGGGAAGAGCGGGCAGGAAAGGCCTGGAAAGCCCCAAACCTGCTCTATTCTGACCTGCTGGAGTGTATATTGAAGCAGGTGTCACCCACCTGGTCACGGGACAGGAGCTTTGCCGTGCAGTGCCAGTCCTGCTGTGGGGCTGTGGCACCGCAGTGACACCAGGAGCAGCTGGGCCAGCCCTGACCCCGCCTGTGCAGCCCAGGAGGGCGGGCAGGTACCGTGGGCTGCTCCGGAGCCTGTTCCACCGAGCTCTCTGCTGCACTACAGCTTCCTGGAAAGGGCCCAGCATGTCGCAATAAAACATCTGTTAATAAACAATGTCAAGTCTGGGCTGCACTTACAATCATCTTTTATCCAGGCTGGCCCTCAAAACATCCGCCAGCAGGGCACCTCTGCTGGTAACACAATGAGCCAATGTCCCAGCACGGGTCCCAGCCAGTCCCTGGGATCCCTGCACTGCTCCGCCTCCTCACCCACACCAGCAGGGACCGGGCACTGCACCCGCACTGCCTGAGCACCCCAGCGTCCCAAGGGACCCCAACACCCCCTGCCTCCCACCCCCACCTCCTCCACCGACCCCAGGCAGCTGCTGCCCCGACCGCAGTGCTGGAGAGGTGGCCCCAGGTGCCACATTTTGGCCCTGACCCTGACACACTGATTCCTGTCACCCCATCTCCACATCCCACAGATCTCTGGCTGCACCCACTCTGCTCAGCCTGGTACCTTCAGAGCAGTACGAGTGACACCAAATACCCTCTGTAACACCCGGGTCAGTTGGCTACACAGAAGATCAGTAGAGGTTTTGAAAATTTCCCCTTTGAAAACCAGGGAAAAAGGAAATTTCAAGTCTCATTCCCAAGTCTTGGATTAGATCAGCCTTGGTCAGTTCTTCCACCCTCATTCAGACACTTCTGAAATATTTTGTTTTCACTTTGAACATACAGAATGTTTTTAAGTGCATTTAATTAGCTTATATTTCATGGGAAAAAAAGAGATCATTGGGACTTGGAAAAAATGAGATTTTTTTACAGAGCTCCAATAGTGGGGGCATATTTTCAAGTAGAGAAATGAATCAAAATCCACTTTTTCCCCCACCATATTGATTTCAGCTTTCTTTCTAAAGAAACACCATTCCTTTAAAACATTGCTGCAGCTCTGGCAGCAGTGCTCACTCCAAAGCTCCTGCGGCACAGAAGGAGAGGGTACCGCTCAAAACTCCCATTTAAAGCTGGTACAGGGGCACAGTGGGGGCACTCCTCGCCACGAGGCGTTTCTGAGGTCAGGCAGCGAGCGCAGCCCCAGCGGCAGCGCCGGAGGCAGGGGATGCTCCTCCGCCCCCGGGCCGGGGGCCCTCGGGCCGCGCTGTGCCCGGGACAGGGGGCCCGAAGCTGCAGCCGCGGGGCAGCAGGGAGCCCGCGGGGCTCTGCCGGAGCACCTGCTCCAGGGTTGCCCAACCTCGGCAGGCGCACGGCGTGTCTTGCACAAGGGCTGTTATCAGCAGGCTCGGGGCTGAGCGGCGGCGCGGAGAGGGACGGGACGGGACGGGACGGGACGGGACGGGACGGGACGGGGATTGCTCTTGGCTGCGGAGCGCCCGCGCTGCAGCCAGGCGCCGAGGCTGGGGAACAGCCTGCGCTGGCACGCTGCGAGCCAACAGCTCCAGTGCACGGAAACGCGTGGAAAACAGCCCAGAAATCCCGAGGCTTGGCCTGCTGCGGGGGATGACTCTCCCTTGGCATCCTCCCCCAGCACATCGCCGCCTCCCCGGCAGTCTGCAAGGGCAGGGGATCCCGCCACCCTGCAAACCACCATCCCCCAGTGTGACAGGACCTGCACCTGGAGCTGCCACCTGGACGTGGGAATTGCTGTGTGAAACACCAGGGAAGGTCTGATCCTGCCACACACCATGTCTTACAGGGGCTCTGCACTCTGCATTTCTCACCTTTGCTTTCCACCTCTCCCGGCTGTGATCCAAGCCCCAGGTGAGAGTCTGGCCTGAGCAGGGGTTCCTGCCACCTCCCTGGGAGCACATTAACCACATCCCTGTCCCACCCAAACCCTGCCCTCAGCGGCAAACCGCGCCACCCTTTCGGGCAGACGCTTGCTGAGGCAGTATCACCTAGGAAGGGGCTGGTTTCCTCATGAATTTGGGGGAACCCTGGGCACAGAGCCAGCCCAGCCCCACCTGTCAGACACAGTCACCACAGTGGGGACCTGGCAGCGAGTCATGCAGGGGCAGTTTCCGAGCATCGCCTGTGAACCTCAAACAACTGCAAGGGCAGAGGAAGGTGAGGCAGCTCTCGTTATGCAGCCCCCTGAGGACACACCACAAAGGTAATGGAGGAGTACTCGTATCCAGGTTTCAGCTCCTGGGCAGCTCCTGGGCTCTGGAGCTCACGGAGCAGGACTGAGGAGCACGGCCACCCACCTCCCATGGGGTGTGCAGTGCCAAGTCAGCCGCGTGTCTGCAACAACCTCTGTTTGATGTGGAGGCACCTCTGCCTTCTCCTCCCCAGCCCCATGTTTGGGTCGTGAGGGCCCAAGCAGCATTTCAGTGCCCAGCTGTGCCCGTGGGGAGAGCCCTGTGCCCCCCAGAGCCTCCCTCCCCCTGGCCCAGCCCCCCGGCGCCCCGTGGGCAGCAGCGGCGGTGCCCAGCCGGCAGCTCGCAGCACGCTATCAATCACTGCAGCCACCGTGCCTCCCACCCCAGAGCTTCTTGAAAGAAACTCCTAATTTTCAACACCTACTTAAGGCACTTGAGGCTGTGTCGCTGCCGGCAGACGTGAGCTCATGCTGGTGCTCGTAGGCATGTGCCACCCTGCTCCAAGGCTGACGCCCTCAGCAAAACATCTCCCCTGGCTTCTGGCTGCACGAGTGGGCGCCAGACGAGCACCAGCTGAGGAACAAAAGGTGGGGTCACAGGTGGAACCCCACTGCCTGTGTGGCTCCCAAGGCCTCGTGGTTTTAAATATGAAAGTCTCAGAATAATTAACCAGGGAGACACAGGAGAGATTCCATGTTTGCCTCCCCTGGTGACACAGGGACAGTCCTGCAACAGCACTGAGTTTGTGCCTCACCAGCACAGGGGTCAGGCAGGGGTTTCATACAGTGTCTCCCCACCGAGGTCCTGCTGCCCTGGAGCATCCCTGCCACACAGATGGAGTGCAGCCCTTGGGATGCTGCTTCTGTCCTGTCCTGTCCTGTCTGGTTTGTCCTGCCCTTGTGGCAGCCAAGACCTTCCCTCCCCAGGTGATGCCTGAGTGGGGCAGAGAAAGAGGAAGGTCCTATTTCAGTGGGAAGCTCAAAGGCAAACGGTTTCCATCTGCTCCTGTGCCAGGGTGAGAGCAATCAAGTCCTGGAGCTCCTGCCAAAGGGTCGCTGTGCCAAAGGGTCACTGTCACCCCCCTGGAGGCACAGTCAGCCACTGGCACTCAGGTGCCCCTGAGGAGGCTCTTGCAGGCATGCAGAGACGGAGCGGGTGGCACCCAGGGGGAGGCTCGGCCCTGTCCCTGTCGCTGTCCCTCAGCCCACACGTACTTGGTGTAATGTCCAGCTGGGCAGTCCCTTCCCCAGGGCGGCAGCCTGGGCCAGAGGAGCACGACCAGAAGTGGACAGCTTTCTTGGTTTCTCACCAGCCCTGGGCTACCACAAATGTTTTCTTCTGGCTAACCACAGCCCGGCTGCGTGTGAAGGTCCCAGGCCCCAGGGGATGAAAGCCTTTGGTGATTTCCCCTGCGTCATGCAAACCAACAGGCTCCTGTGAACACCACATGAAAGAGATGGGGGCCGGAGAGGGCACAGGAAAGGTTCCCAAGAAGAAAAAACCTTGTGTCCTGGAAATGGGCCTTGTTGAGAAGCCAAAATAACACTGAGATACCAAGCTGTCCTAAACCACCTCAGCAATAGAAGCCCCACGTGCAGGGCCACCAAGCAGCCTCGATGCATGGATTTCCAAGGCATTTCTGGTCTGTGAAACAGAAGGGGTGTCTGATACCAAACACATCTGGGGTGAGGTCCTTCATGGGGCAACACCCCCCTACAGAGTCACCGTGTGCCCCAGAGAAAGGTTTGGAGCTGGGAGGGGCTGCTCAGCATTCCAGGGCAGACTGAGGTTAGGTGGGGACAAAGGGGTTAAAAATCCAGGAAAAAGCTGCAAATGGCTTTCACAGATGGCCCTTTAGCCACAATTGCAAACCTCCCCAGGTTGCACGCTGGTTGTGTGGGTCCCTGTGGGTGCTGGGGCGAGGGGGGCAGGACCGCACTTGAGACCCCCTCCCGTCCGGCACCCCCAGGAGATGGCGTGGGGAGGAGGCTGGGACACAGAGTGTGGCCTTGGTTTCAGCAGGAGGCATGGAAAATAAGAAGGATGAGGTCACTGCAAAGCGGTCGTGTAGGATGTGATACAGGAGAGGAGTGGGGCGCACGGAGGAACAAGGAGCTATTGTAACCTTGCAGAGCAAGGAAAAACCAGCTGTGGGGATGGCAGGTCACCTCCTGCTCACGCCAGGCGTTTGGGATTTAGCTTGTCTGAGGTCACATAAAATGGGTGTAGAAGAGGAGTGGGTAGGAGGAGGTGGTGGAGGCCAGGGGGGATCCTGTGCAGAAGCATGGACATGGCTTCTCCCTGCTGGGGGAAGTACAGCAGGTACCGGTGCAGCCAGCTCAGGCATGCAGAAACAGCTGGAAAACACCTGGCACGATGCTGGGAATGCCCCGTGCGTGGATCTGCCCCGTGTTCAGCCCCGTCCTCCTGGTCCCCAGGGCATTCACTGGGACAGGCTGTGGTTTGGGGGTGCTCAGAGCCTTTCCCTCATCCCTCCACCCTTTGAGCCTCCCAGTTTTTTAACTGTGCCCCGTGCTGTGCCCAGCTGGCAGAGGGTGGCTCCACATCCCGTGCCACGGAGAACACCAGCGTTACCCCAGGATGCGCAGGAGGTGCCACCGCTCCGTCTGGGGCCAAGCACCAGCCTGAGGGCCCAGCCCCGGGTCAGCCCCTTCCCTCGGCCTGCCCGGCGGGGCTGCAGCCCCCGAGCCCCCCACCGGCCGTGCCGGCCCCGCGGTGGCCGCGGCCGTGGCGGCGGAGCCCCAGACTTTCNCGGCTTGTTCGGCTGCCGGGGCCGCCTCCGCGCTGACTGCCCCGCTCTGTTCCCGGAGCAATAATACACCCGGAGCTCTGCGCATAAATTGAGTTTCCCAGAGCCAGCCTGGTGGGGAGACTTTAATGGGAAGGAAAATAAACTGTGTACTCGGCACGCGGGGAGGTGTGGCGCTGGCGGAGGGGCGCCGCGAGAAGGCTCCTCTTGGCTTCTTTTTTTCCCGACTTGTTTGCTGAGGGAGCACACGTATGCACGGCTGCCTGTGCCGTGTGCTTGCTGCCCAGGATGCCAAGGAAAAGAGAGGCATTCTAAAGGAGCTGGTTGAGAGCTCTGAGCTCCCTGGGCTGCCAACGCGCTCGGTGGCAGCACCGGGCCTGGCCCTGGCAGGAGGCGTCTGCTTCAGGAGAAGCTGCTGCTGCCCTCCCCGGGTCGCTCCCCTCGGGGCTCCGAGGAGGCTGTGGTGGCATGGGCACCAGGAGGGATGTCGCTGTGCCAGGACGGTGCCAGCATGTTTGTGATTTCTCAGCACAATGCTGCGATTCAGAGCCTGGGGAAGCTCATGAGTCATGCCGAACTTCCCCGGCCAGTCACCGCTGGGAAACACGCTTGCATCTGCTCAGCCACCCTCACAGTGCCTCCTGCTCAGGAATAATTCCATCGCTTCTCCCTTCCCGCCTGCTGCCGGTGCCGGCTGGGGCTGCTCCAGGAATATCAGCAGCCCACGGACCATGGTGCAGGGGAAGCAGTGAGAGAATCCAAGAGAGGGGAAACAACAGAATTTGGACGCAGGAGAAGAAAAGTGCCTGTGTGTAATCGCTTGTCCGTGCACAGTGGACACCGGCCAGGCTTTTAGGGCGGCTGGGACCCGCACCACCCATGCCCGTCCCCCCGGCAGAGGAGGCTCTATTGACTTAACTCTGGGGCTGCACCTATTCCTGTTTGCGAAGCCTTTGAAGTCCTCGGGGAGAAGAGCGGGGGCCTTGGGATGTGCCCGTGACTCAGGAGAATCCGCCCCCTCTATGACCAGTAATCACCCCAGGGCAGGAGGGAGGCTGGGGGCGGTGGGCATCCCCCACCTGCGGGCAGCCCCACCGCAGGAGGGACAGGACGGGCTTCCCCGGGGCCACGCGGGGCTGGGAAAAGTCCACAGGTTCGGGAAACAGTGTTTCCCTTTGAACATGCTGTCAGTTTTCAGCAAACGTCAGAAATACAAATGGGAAGTGAAATCCCACTTTTATACCAATATTTGCTTTGAGCTGAACGAGGCTCATTAAGGGAAAGGGTGGGTTTGAGTTTCTTTTCAGTGAGATGCTCCTCTCATCCTGCTCCCGGGGAAGGCAGCCTCCCTTCGCCCTGGTGCATCCCCAGGGCCTCGTGCTGCTGGTCACATCCCACCTGCGTCCCCTCGCTTCTACAAAGTCCCGCTGAGCCGAGGGGATCCCGGGAGCAGCCCCGGCACAGGCCGTGCCAGGGCCTCTCTCGGGGCAGGTGAGTGGTGCTGCTCTGCCCCGAGAGCCCGGCCGGCAGCCCGGGGCCCGTCCCAGCCCAGCTCCCCGCGAGCGGAGCCGTCCCACGGCGCCGGTGCCTCGTCTGTGCCGCATCCTGCTGAGTAACACCGGGCCACAGCCATACATGGGGAAGAGCCGGCGCGAGCCGCGCTCCGTACTCAGACCTCTCCCTCGCTCGCTCGGTAAATAACATTCCTGCTAACGCTGGTATGTAGGAAGCTTTCCAGCTCTCCGGCTCACGTCAGCATCAGGCTGCACGGCCTGCCTGGCAGCGGGGCTGGGGGGTAGCGGCAGCACCCCGGCCAGACCCCGGGCGCAGTGGGGTCCCCGCTCACTCCCCGCTCCCAGCGCCACCTGCACGGGCAGCATTTCACTGTGGGGGGAGTACAAAAACCTCTCAGATGCTTTGTGGCTCCCTGTGCCCCCCCGGGGGTTGAAGAGGGGGTGCCTGTGAAGCCCTGAGTTCTCTAAGTGAGCAGTGCAGCAGCAAAACCCCCGGTCTGTGTTAGCCCAGACACCCCAGGCCCCGCAGCGAACCCCGGCTCCTCTGCTGCTGTCATGGTGGCTCCCAGGGTCAGCAGCTGTGACCCAACAGGGCAATTCTTGCTTTTGTCCCTCAGCAGCCAGGCCTTCTCCTGAGAGGGCCCCGTGTGCTGGACACCTCCCCGCTCCCTAGGCTGCTGTCCCACACCTTCCAGGGAAATCACACCCTCATCCCAAACCAATGCACTCAGGCTCCCAGCTCATTTTATGGCCTCAGAGGGAATTCCACGGCAGGGGGATGAGCTCACATGTGGTTGTATCACAGCCCTGCAACCTTGGAAGAGGGGCCTCTCTGGCTGTTCCCACTGCAGATCCTGGTGGATGTGGTAAAAAGGGTGCTCGGTGCCCTGGGCAGCTGATGTGTTTCATGCACCACTGCGGGTCACAGTGGGCTCCCTGCTGGAAAACAGGAATAGGAGCCAGAGCTCCAGGACTCGGCATGGAGATGGCCCCACTGTCCACTCGAGCCCTTCCTGGCCACCCGGCAGAGGAGATGTGTACTGAGGACGGCTGGGGATGGGCCGTTTCCTCCCCTGGGCTTTTCCTTCTCTTCTTTGGCCCATTTAGGTTCATGAGGATCAGCAGAGAAAGCCCGGCTGGCATGGGGCAGGGGCTGTGCAGAGCTGCGGGTGCTGCTGGACCCCGTGGGTGCTGCCAGAGCCTGCTGGGGGCCTGTCCCCGTGGGCTGGGAGGAGGGTTGGGCCGAGCTGTACTTACCGGGAGGGGAAATGAAAATGAAAGCACCGTGTTTCCAGCTGTCTCCTACCATGCCCCCAGAAGTGGTGGGATGGCTGTCTTAGCGCTGCTGCAGCCCAGCTAGCAGGATGGGGACTGGGGGGAAGACGTGGCTGGGGCCTGGCTGCAATCCCTGCAGGAGCCTGGGATGCCAGAGAGATAATGAGAGGGGATGTTAAACATTACTGCAGTCACAGGGCTATTTATCTGACACGAACAGAGGCAGCCGGGAATCCTCCAGGGTGCACAGCTCAACTTAGACCCCATTAAAGTTCCTTTTATTCCCTGTGTTTTGGCTGATGTTGAAGCAGCGCCTGAGCTGCTCCTGCGGGAGGTGAGTTCCCCTCCTGGCGTCAGCTCTGCTCCCGCTCCGGACAGCGGCCGGGCTCGGGCCGCCCTGCTCCTCCGTCCCTGCACCCCAGCACCCAGCTGCCAGCCCGGGGACAGACAGACCCAGAGGTGGGCAGAGTGTGAGGAGAGGAGCTGAGGGTCCCTCTCGAGCTGTCCCAGGGCTCTGTGGGATGGGGACAAGAGGCAGAAGCCATTTGTGCAGGAGCCGGGCTTGGGCTGCCTGCCCGCAGCTTCCCAGTGCTGCCAGGACGTTATCTGCCTCTGCTCTGAGATTTTGGGGGAACTTTTTATATGCAGAAATAGGAAAAAACCTGAACAAGCTTAGAGATTTTTCTGTACCTGGGCAGCAGAGCTGCCACTAAAGAGCTTGCACTTCCAAGCCAAACCTGTTGTGAACTAGAAACATGTTAAGTTTAGGGGGGGAACACAGCAAAATGAGACAATTTGGACACTTTCCAAACATTTTTTGGACCCCTGAGTTCCTGCCCTGCACTTCCCCACTAGCTACTCCTGCATGTGGCTTTGGGGCTGCAGAAGGACAGTGGCTGGGGCAGCAGTGCCATGGAGCTGCTTTTCTCAGCCAAGCCTGCAGTGGCCAGGCTGGGTGCCACAGCAGAGCCGAGGGGACACCCAGCCAGTGCAGGTGCCACCACACCATCACCCACGTGGGCGAGCGGGAGCTGGGAGCTGCTCCCCGAGGCAGGGCAAGGCAGGAGGGCAGCGAGGCAGCCAGGGGCTGGGGAGTTCAGATCCAGAAGCGGAACAGACAATTTCCAAGCCGTCGTGACGGTGCGCAGTGATGAGCCGGGGCTGCTTCAAAGGGAACCAGCTTTGACTGGATCAAACCCCGAGCCAAAAGCATAAACACTAGGAGGAAGTTTGGCTAAAGTTAAATCATGTTTTATTTAAAAATCTCCCTCTCCCTGTTGTAAGATGGAAACTCTACATCTGAAAAGTGAAACTAAGATTGGAAACAGTCTGCAGTCATTAAGTTTATGCTACATTTTTTTTCTCCAGCTTCTCAAGTAAAATATCAACTGGCTCCACTGTCAGGGACAGGAAACATTAGTAATAAGTTCATAGATTTACATTTTCCCCAGGGAAATACAGGAATATCAGAGATCAAAAGTTGGAGAAAGGAGTTATTTTTATACAGTGATTTGCAACCAGCACTCATTGAGGGGAGTAAATAAATTACAGGCCCTTCACTTTGGGGTTGTTGAAGTTCTTTTTCTTTAATGCTGTCCCTTTTAACTACTGTGGAGAGTCTGTCAAGCCTTACACAGAGCAGGAAAGCTTCCCTGCCTGCCAAAGAGGCTGTTTTCCAGCAAATACGGTTGGTCACTGCAGTTTGTTGTCACACACGATTGTCACCTACGGGCCTGTGGGCAGGTGGGCATTGGGGTGGCTCGGGGTAGGACGTGGGACAGGCCAGCCTGGCACGCAGGGACAACACGGGGAGATGACTGCTGGCCAAAAAGGCGGTTTGGGTGCTGCCAGAGCCAGCAAGGGGCACCTGTGTGAGGCAACGCTGCTGCCAGCGCTGGGGCTGTTGGGGGCTCCCCTCTGCCTCTGCCAGCCCCGGGCACTGCTGCTTCAGCCAAGGCAGGGCGATGGCCCTGGGCACCCGCCCTCCAGGTGGGCAGGGGTTGCCCCAGGGGTTTTGCTGCCACCCAGCCTAGTCCTCCCCATGACCCAGTGGGTGGTTTGTGGCACCCTGGCCCCTCAGGGTGTCCCTGCCTGAGCTCACGTCCCAGCCCAGGGACACCCTATGCCCTGTGCCGGGTGTGCTGCTGCAGCCCCTGCTCCCCATGAGCTGCACCACACAGGACCAGAGCTCCTGGTGGCTGTGCCCCCCTTCTCCTCCAGGTCACCCGCAGGGGCTGAGCTGCTCTGGCAGGGCCCGGGGTGGCAGGGAGCCAGTCCCAGTTGTGGTGGAGACACTGGAAACTTTGACCAGGCATTTTGTCTGGTGTCATCAATTAAAGGTGAGGCACTCGCTGGCTGGGCAGGATAATGAATGATGGGTTTAAGTACAACTGGAAAAACAATAAAATACTCTATTAGGGTGACACAGCTGTGAACAATGACCATTAAACAACTTCACGCGAGCAGAGCTGCCGCAGCCACACTCGGCCCTGGCGCTTGATGGATTCCTGTTTGGAGTGCGCCTCACAAAGCCACTCTGCATCACCCCGGGCTGGGAACCGCTCTCTGCTTCTCCTGCTTAAAAATACATCCACATAAAACGTGCTTTAAGAATCCCTAAAGGTTCATTAATGTCACAAGCATGGGAGGAGAAAAGAGTTGGAAGGTCTTGAAGTACATGTCGGAAACACTCCAGAGAAAACTGTAAATGCTGCTGGGATGAACTGCAGGCTCTGGAGGATCAGTCGTGCTGGAAGACTATTTATTTTCCAGTCTATTTTAAACACTGGACTGTTTCAGATAAGAGTTGCCTGTGGTGGCAGACAGGATCGTGGGACTGGTGTGCAGGAACTCATGCCAGATTCATTTCTGGGGAGTATTTCCTCCCTGCCTTGATAAATCTGCCTTGTCTGCTGTACCAGGTTACTTCCTTTGGAGTTCTCTCTCCTTATTATTACTTATTAAAGTTGCCTGCAAATAGCACTTGGGCTTCATGCAACATCCTGTACGACAATTCATCCTTCTCGTTATCTCAAAGCTGACAATTCCCACCAGGGCCAGAGAGGGTGGGTGGAAAAAAGCCTTGAGAAGAAACAGAAATGGCCATCCCTTCTTGCGAGGCTGAAGAAACCACACTGGGGAGGCTGGAAAGGGCAGGAGATAAGTGGGGACTTCCCCCCTTCAGGGACAAAACCATGAAGGGGAAGAAAAGAAGAAGGAACAAAGCCGGCAGCACCAGTGAGGGTCTCCCCCTCGCCCGCTGGTGCTGGGGTCCTGGGCTGGTGTTCAGAGGGGTCAGCGAGCCCCCTGCGACCTGACCTCGCAAACTGCCCCCCTTTGCCTAGATCTTATCTAGGAAATGGTGCTCAGGTTACACAGCTCTCCGTGCAGGGCTTTCCCCTGCACACTGAGCCCACCTCTTCTCTCTGCACCTCCGGCACGGCCGCGCGGAGAGGCCCGGCCAGGGCCCCTGGACTTTGAAACTCTGCTGCACCCCTTGCTGCAGGGAGGAGATGCAGTGTCCCAGTGACCAGGGCTGAGTGCAGGGGCAGCTCTGGGGAGTTGAGCTGCTGGCAGGTGCTCATTCCTGCAAGTTGGATGCAAGCGGCATTAGCTGGGGATGCTCTGGGGACAGCTCTTCCTGCCTTCCTGGCCTCCAGAGTTTCATCCCTGGCAGCATGAGCCATTGGGTTGCAGTTCCCAGCCCTCATCTCACCCAGTTCTCTCAGCTTGATCAAGCTGAAAAGTCCGGCTTGGCTCCCGCAAGCGTGGGGCGCTGCCATCGGGAGCTGCACTTGTGTACGGGCCCTTTTCCACCCCGAGCGTCACTCGTGGGGACACAGCAGCAGCTCCCCGGCCCCATCCTGCAAACCCCCCTGCCCTGGCCATCTGCTCCCTCCACTGACTCCCAGCCTGAGCCATCCCTCCCCGAAGCAGCCCTTGCTCAGGCACGTGCCCTCAGTCCCTGGTCCGGGCACCACGGCCCTGCTTGGGGGACAGCGCTGCCCGGCCCATGTGGGCTTAATCACGGAGCATCTGCTTCCCATTGCAGCCGCCCAGGGCAGGTTTCCCTGGCAGCCTCCTGCAAGGGTGCTAATTTTATGTACACAGGCTCACTCAGCATGGAGTCAGGAGAGCTGGGCAGCAGCAGGGAAAGGGGGGCCCTGCCCTGGGCAGGGGGAGTGGGGCAGAGGGGGGCCAAGGCAATGCAGAGGGAGAGAGGCTCCTCCTCCCACTGGGGCTATGGGGAAGCTGGAAGCGAGTCTCAGAGACACTTGGCCCGGCACAGCAGCGTGGAGGGGTGCCAGGGACTATTTTCGGAAACCTCACTGATGGTAACATCCCAAGCCCGGGTAACACTAACCCGGTGCTGCTGGCACAGCCTGACCCGTCCCGGAGCTGCAGGGCCTGCGAGACGGCTCCTCGTGTGCGGGGATGGGCAGCCCCAGCGCCAGGCAGGAATCTTAACTATCACTTCCCGGCCACAGCTCCTAGAAATGGCAAATTCTGCTGGTGCCAGACAACGGATGACTGCTCCAGACGTCTTGGAGAAGCCTCTGGAAAACTGTCTCTTCAAGGACGCTCAATTTTGGCTTTCTAAATTGAGGCTCCCCAAATTGCTTTTGGAAGCATTAGCCATTATTATTTTCCTTCTGTTTAATCACAGTATTTTCCCTGGTCCTCAGTGATAACAGAGGCCCAAGACATTCGTGCTCCCCAGGAGAGGCCCCGCACCGTCACCCCCCAGCTCCCACACTGTGCCAGTCCCCACCGGGGAGCTCCGTGCCAGCGATGCCGAGGGCGGCAGACCCGGCCGGGTGCCTGCCTGCAGGATGAGTGACAAGGCGGCGGCTGTGACAGGGTGGGAACAAGCCCATCCCCATGGCCAGGGGCTGCTGACAGCAGCACATCACCCTCTGAGAGCGCTTCAGCTGCTCAAGGAAAACCTCAGAGCGCTTTGATCTCTGCCGGGGCTCCTTGACGTAAAGCAGGCCCTGGGTGGTGGTGGCCGCGGGATGAGCCCTTCAGCTGCCGGCCCTCCCTCCTGGGGAGCAGCAGGGCTGCCCCGGCGGCGCTGGGCAGCGCTGGCCTCGCCAGCAGGGCCTGAGGGGGCACCTGAAACGCACGTGCACGAGCGGGCAGGGTGCACGGGGACCAAAGGTCGTGGAGTTCTCTGCTTTAGGGGATGCTTTGCGTGCACCTCTGCCCGCCCTTGCAGAGCCGCCGAAGGCCACGGCAAACCTCCGTGGTGTGGGCTGGGGTCGGATCCTGCTCGGCAGCGCGTCCCAGACCCAGCACCAGGAGCCTGGCTGCGGGCTGACGGACCTTGCAGCATCCAGCCCATCTAATGGGGGAAAATGGGGCACAGGAAGCCAAAAGCCAAACATGGAGCAGCTGGGAAAGCTCAGGTCTCTGCCTCAGTACAAGATTGTGTTGGCAAGATCCCACACAGCCCAACAACGGCCGGGCCCTGGTGAAAGGCCATCATGGCGCGGTTGAAATCCTCCCTGCAGCCTGGCACCACGGCTGCTTGAAGCCCCCGCTGGCAGCACCTCCCGGGGTGGGCACCAGCTCTCATCTCCATCCTCCACCAAGAGCCAGCTCAGCCCTGACCCACAGGCACACGGGGCCAGCGGTCCTAGGCCTCCCCATGGGGCTGCTGGAGAGGGTCCCTGGGAGGGTCCTGGTTCTGGCCCGGGGCTCCCGGCAGGGACTGCCCTCAGCACCCCCACGCTGGGCTGGCCGGGAGGGTGTGGGGGGGATGCACGGGGGTGAGGAGGGGAAGGCTGGGGGTGCCCCAGGCGTGGCCACACGCGAGCAGATCCTTGGCACACGTTGTACCAGGGACCATCTCTGCTCTTCCCTCGTTGGTGTCTCCAGGCCTGAGCCAGAACATGCCGGGAAAAGCTTCCTGCATCCGCACTCACAGCCGCCCCCACGCTCCCTCCCACCACCCTTTATTTATGGGACAGCTATTTCCTTTCGGAGAGAAGTAGCCAGCAGTATGGAACGGCAAAAGGGTTTGAATGAAAACAAGGTGTTTGCTTAAACTGCGGAAGATTTGAAGTTTCCGATGGGTGATGGTGTGTGACATCCCAGCCTTCCCTGTCTCCCAGCAGCCGGCGGGGACTGTCCCACAGGCACGTGCCAGCCGCTGTTTTGGCTCCCGGGATGCTCTGAAGACCGTTTGAAGGAAACCATTTGCCATCTACCACAGCGTCTGCATTCAAAAACTCACCTTCAGGTCCTCATCTGAGTCACAACTACCAATAACTATGAATTTTTCCAGCAAGTGTGGGCCCCACGTAGTTGCCCTCCAGCTCTGTGGAAGTGATGATGGAAGGTTATTGCTGTAAAGTGAGGTTTAGGGGGGAAAATTTAGATGATATTGATCACAGACAGCAGCTGCTATAACCAGGGCAGTAAACTTTCCTACCCCAGTACTTCTTCTGACATAAAGTAACTTCTGTCTTAAGCTGAATCTTTCAGAAGTCTGAGCAAAGGTTATTTTTTTATGGGATAGGGAAGCCCAGCTCCTCCCATGGCAGCACGGCACGAAGGGGGCACCCAGCTGGTGCCCTGGGCAAGGGGGATGTGCGTGGATGAGGGGCCTGCAAGCTCTGCTAGGTTGAGGCCCCAAGCTATGGGGCCGCAGCTGAGGATGCTCTGGCCATCGTGGTGGAGGGACTTGGGGGACCAGGTCCCTGCAGAACCCCACAGCTTTGAAGCCAACTGGATGGGCAGGACATGGGGAACATTTGCAGCACCGTGGTGCTGCCCTGGTCTGGGCTGGGAGCTCCCTGCACCTCTGTGTTCACTCTGTCCCCACCTCGAACGGCAGCAGATGCCTTTACAGACAGAGGAAGGGCTCTGTGCTTCCTGCCCCTGTCACCGCGAGTCGCCGGCGGGCAGGGCAGCTCCCGCACCAGCTGCTCGTCCCTCGGTCCCTGACATCCTTTCCTGACACACATCGGCTTCCTGAGCGCGGCTCTCGCACCACTTCCTACTGTGCTTCGGTTTCCACCGAGCCCTGCATGTCACAGAGTGTGTGGGGGAGGAAAGAAAAGAGAAATAAAATGAGTAGCTTTTCCTTCTGGCCCCCCGCGGACCGAAGCGAGGCGCAGGCTGGGCAGGCAGTGCCCGTCCCCACAGCCCGTCCCACGGGAGCTTCCCTGGCAAGGGCTCACACCCGGCTGGGTGGGGAGAGGCCGTGTCCTGCGGTCACCGATGGCTTGACACCAAAACTCACTTGTTCCCTGATTAATGGCCTGATTTCTGAGAACGGGCCGTGCTCTGCCCTCCCTGCCATCCCTGAGCTGCTGTGGCTGGGTGCTGCCACCCCTGTCGTGGTTTTAGGGTGGCAGGAGGCTGCCCTGGCCACGGCAGTAGGATCACTCCCCCCTCTGCCCACTGCAGGGCCACTCTCCAAAACCACTTTCTGCCTCATCAGGAAAGGGGGAAAAGCGATCAGTGGCTCTAGCCCTGGCTTTAGAAAGTGGATTAAGGCCAGTGAATAGGAACTGTCTCTCTAATGAAGTGCTATTACCAGCAGGCTAATTGAGTAATGACATAATGCAGGCCCTTGAAGCTCTTTATAACGGGCCATGACTCCGTGCCACAACACCGCCACTTCCTCGCCCTGCCCCGCTCTGCCTCCAGCCCATCGGGCAAACGAGGCTCAGTGTGCAGCACCGTCCTCCCGGAGCGGCCACAGACAAAGTGTCGCCAGCATAACCCTGCGTGGAAAATGCGGAGGTGGAGGGAAACCCGGGCTAATTAGCTCGGGAGCCGCCAATCTCCTCCATGTGAAATGTGAGCTTTTTTATTGGGAAAAGTAAAACAGGCCTCGCTTTGCTTTCAGGGAGCCCAGTAAAACAGAAGGTGATCCATACATATGTATGTTATGCTAGATTTAAAATACTTTCTGATGATTTTCTAGGCAGATCTCCAACGAGTTACAGCACAGCATTGCTATTGCAGAGCGGTTGGCACGGGCTGGTGGCTCCCACTGGCACCTCTTACCGAGGAGAGGACACGGGTCACTGCTGTGCGTGTGCTGCTGGCCCTTGTGCCAGTGTCCATCTTCAGGTGAAGAAATTAAACTTCCCAGCTTTATGGCAGGTGGCTGAGGCTTTGCTGGGGCCCGGTGCAGCCCTGTGGTGGGGTGGGCATCACCCTGCGCCCTCGTCCTGCTGCTCTGGGGGCGGGCAGGGGGCACTCACTGGGGGAGGTGATGCCCAGAAAGGCGAGCTCAGACTGTGCAAGTCCACAGTGATGCTGCCACCCAGACCACCTGCACCCACAGGGAGACATCACCTTTATTTTAGTGCTCCGCCTCAGGCCCTTCCCCAGGGCTGCCTGGCTCTCTCCTTCTGCGTTTGCTGTGCTTTATCTGCATGGGAAGACTCGCACCTCCCCAGCCCCACGCTATCAGTTCATCATCCGATTAAAGATTAATTTGAGATTATTGCTCGTGTCAATAGCCCAGAGGCAGAAAAACAATAGCTACACCTGCAGCTTGTTTGTGAGCCCCACTCCTTATGGTGAGCTGTTAATGGACAGAGGCTTTCAGCGGGGCTGCCTGCTGACAGGCTGAGCCCTGCACCGGCACCTGCTGCCCTTGTCCAGACAGGGAAAACCTCACACACCTTCCGAGGCCTCCTGCATCCATCCCAGCTCTCTCCAGTGGGAAACCTATGTTGTCTCTGCTGATCACCCCACGAGCCACCCCAGCTTCTGCCACGAAGCTCCGATCATTCCCTTCCCCAAATCAGGAACAGCCGCCCAGCGATTGGCTTCAGTCCGGGCCTTTCCCTGGAGTCTGCCCGGTTTCTGTTTGTTTGTTCAGCTTTTTCTAGCTAAGGTAAGAGCCAAAAGAAGAATTAGGCTGCTACACTTTGTAAGGGCTGAGCTTTGGCTGCCTTCTCTGGGGGCTGCATGCTCAGAAGCTGGAAGTGCTCCTGCAGAGGCTGCGGGGGATGCAGGAGATCACAGAACCATGAGGAGAACGTTTATATCAGATAGGTTTGCAATGACAGGAGAAGAAAGTGGAAATATTTTTGCTTTCTACCACCCTGGAGGTGGGAGGAGGCATTCTGGGGGGCCCCAGAGCTCCTCTTCATCCTCACAGCGCAAGGACCAGGTGTGCCTTGCAACAGTCCTTGGGAGAGATGGGGACAGAAAGGGGTGAAAAAGGAAATGCTGGGAACTGCAGCCCCCAAATGACTGAGGAGATGAAGCTTAGCCTTTGCAAAGGTGGCTGTAATCCTCCTGCTTCCCTTCTCATAGCCTCTGGGATGCTCCAGATGCTTGCAGAGACAGGACAGGATGAGTTCAAATGGTGGCAGGGAAGCCTTAAAGCCCTTTTTAACCCGGTATCTCCACATGGGTCTGTCCCAGGAGGCTCCCACGGCAGGGTGGGTTTCCCAACACCCTTAATTCTACATCGCGTCAGGGAGAGGGGAAAATACTAGTCCTCTCTGGGAAGAAAAGGCACTTTGTGGTTTCCCTGGAGCCTTTGAAAGGGCTCCAGGAGCTGAGGGGACGTACGTGCCCGTTTAAA
>VZRQ01008095.1:717893-739476 GCA_013397975.1 Machaerirhynchus nigripectus | reverse complement strand
ACAACGAGGGCGGCGAGCGGCCGGGGGCGGCGGGAGCTTCCCGGGGCCGGTGCCGCCGCGGAGGCCCAGGCGGTGTCCCGAGGCTCCTCCACCCGGCTCTGCAACAAGTGTCCCCGGGCACGGACCGGCCCCGACCGGGCGCCACCTCGTACGGGGGTCCGCGGGCCTCCCGCGCCCGGCGCTGCTCTCGCGCCGTTGACAGCCCCCGTGTCCGGGAGCGTTTTCGGGCGTTTGGGGTCAGTGTGGCGCTCCTGGCCCCGTGGGCGCGGTAGGAGAGAGCTGGGCTGTGGGAGAAGGGTGTGTCTGCCCCCCGGTTCTGCCCTACTGCTGCCACGGTTTTTGTACACCCGAGTGGTCCGGCGTGGTCAGAGTAGTTGGTTTCCTCTCGGGTGAGGTTTTGACCCTGGAGATGGATAGAAACATTCTCTTGTCTCAACAGCAGGCACTGGACTCGGATCAGGACCTATTATTCCTGCATCTCTAGGAAGTCTTGCGGTTTGGAGACAGTGCTTTGCAGTAAAGCGGCCTTGTTCCTTTATGCGTTCTGTCAGTCAGGGTGCTGCTTAAACCTATATTTATCTGTGCCTGCTCGCATCGTGAGGCTCTCCGGAGCCTGTAACCATGGATGTTGCTGCTGGGTGGGCTGCCGGGACGGGGACGCTGTGCTGCCTGGAGCTGGGTGTGCTGGAGCAGCCCTGGCAGGGGGTTTGTTGGGCTGCGTGAGCCCTGGCTCGGGCGCAAAGCACGGGGCACAGCCAGGGCTGGCAGAGGCTCTGGGAGCCGCAGTCTGCAAGGCCTCGATGAAGGGCTCTCTTCTCATCTGGGGACTTCCTGACCCTGACGTGCCTCACGTGTAACCGAGCGCTTTGTTTGGTGGGTATTGGCAGTGGGGATGGCAGAAGTGTGATTCCAAATCCAGCTCCTTGTCAGCACAGGATCACTCCGTGTCCTGGGGGTGTTTTGCTGACGTGCCAGACAAAGATCGCTCTGCAATTCTCGTGTGCGGCTCTCCTTGCCAAGGAACAGACTCTGCTGTCTTTGTCCACAGACTCCATCCTGCACAACTTGCGGAGGAACGCGGAGAGGGAAGGGACTGCTCCTGGCCTTATGCTCAGATGTTAATTTAGCACTCCACATTTCCTGTGATTCACAGCCTGTCTCTTGACAGGAGCGCATGTGCCTTGGAGCAGCAGCCGAACTGCTACTTAACTTTCCCCACACGGGGCTGGCACTGAGCACAGCCTTTCATCAAGGAATATTAACTGCCAGGCTGTTGATCTTGTTTGTCTGTTTGTTTCCCTGGCCTCTTGGTTGTTGGTATTTTGTGTTCTAGCTCCTTTCATTCAGTTGATCTTGCTCTTAACAGTGATTTTCCTTTAACAGCAGTGTTGATCAGTGTTCTAGCAGCTGCAGTTAGTACTGGGTAAAAAGTCTTTTCTGAAGTGCTGTTTGAGACTGACTACAGCTGAAACAGGGCACTCATTCCTCCCACCTCCTCTTCCCTCGGGTCAGGAGCTGGTTTGTCTTTTTATGTAGTAAACAAAGCCTGTGGTCTGCTTTTTGATCACAGGTTCCTCAGGCATTCCAGATGGAGTCTGTTGGCCTGTTAATTACCTTGGATTTCATAAAGCAGCATTTGGAAGATTCTTCCGTCACCAGCTATTTCAGCTCAGTGTGTGAGCTCAGTGCAGTGAAAATGGAGATCAGTACATCCATAAAAACAGCTATCCCTGCAAAGAAAAGCATATGTGATGGTAACACAGAAATGGTAGTACTCAGTTCTCATAAAGCAGCTGAAGGTGGCAGGTGTAGCTTTTTTGCCCTGAAGATCACAGTGGTGTTTGCAGCTGCCAGCTTTCAGCTGGAATTTGGGCTGTGGTTTGCAGCAGTCAGGAGTGGCTCCTCTGGAGGTGGCTGCAGAGCTGCCCCAGCACAGGGCTGCACTGGGGGTACCGGCAGGAGGAATGTCAGTGGCTGTCAAAAGCCTAGAAAATGTTAGAAATCAAAAGGCAAAGTCAAATCTGCTCAGCCTAGGGACGGGGGAAAGCAGATACCTTCACAGGATGAGTAAACGAAACTTTTGTGTGATTTTTAAAAATCTTTATATTGTTGTGCAGGGGTAAAAACAAAACCAGAAATCTCCCAGTGACTGTTTAAAATAATGTTGTGTAGGTTGAAAGGGCAAAATAAAATGCAGAGAAGAGATTCAAAAACTCATCCTTCTCCTTGCAGTTTCTTTGCCATGAGTTACTTCTCCCTGGGACACAAAGCTAGGGAAGTCTCAGGGTGGGCTGGAGCCTGCCCAGCTCTGTTGTACCAAGGTCTCAGAGTCTTGTTCAGTGTCAGCTCGTGCTCAGCTGACGTGGGCAGGGACCTGGGAAACGAGGGGAATGACGGTGGACAGCAGGACAGTGGCGTTTCTGTGGCTCCCGTGCTTTTTCAGTCCTGGAGAGGCTGTGAGGGAGCTGCTGCTCCGTGCTGCAGGGTCCCGGGGGCCGGGAGGTGCTGGGGACGTCTGGGACCTGTGCGCCTGCGATGACCGGTCTTTGTTTTCAGTTCTGATTCCAGGACAGTTGCTGTTGCTGAAGATTCCTAATGCCAGATACCCGACCTGCTGCCAAATAACCATGAAAGAGATGAGGTAGCTGTCCCCAGCGCGAGGGAAAAACTGATTTCGATGGATACAAAATACAAAGACGATTTATTTAGGAAGTATGTACAGTTCCACGAGTGCAAACTGAATGCCTCTGACAACAAGCAGCGTCCTATTAACGATGAGTACTTGCGAGTGGCGGCGGCAGCCTTACTTTGCCTTCCCAAAATTGATCCCTTTTATAGATTCCGGCTGATAAAATTTTACGAGATGGCTGAAAACTCACTGAGATCTGTGAAATCCTCAAGTTTACATTGTCTCCATAATGCATTCAACATGCTTGAGACACTTGGAATTAATCTCTTTCTGTACCCCTGGAAAAAGGAGTTCAAAAACATTAAGGTAAGACTTTTTTTTATGTAGCCATAGTGAGAACATGATTTATTTTTCTTTCTGTGAGCACATTTCATGCATTTCCTTTAAAGGCTTCTCTTTTTTTTCCATTTATAGCATGAGATATATATATATATATTTCTCTAAATACAGTTGGTAAACAGAAGCCATAGGGAAGTTTCCATGTAAAATAAGTGAAGTTGGTGCTGGTGAGAGTATCCCAAGAACAGAAGTACAAGCACTATCTGCAATTAGAATGTGTATAAAGTAGGAGAAGAGCTTATTCAAGGCTGTTGTTCAGCCTCCCCTGCTGCACTGTTTTATTTCTACTTGGAGAGGCTTTCACTATGGTGAGTGGTCAAGCTGGATTTAAGTTCACTCAGAGTTTGATTTGCCTTGCCACAGCTGTTACTGGACACAAGTATTAAACCCAGTGCATGTGTTCAAGTGGACACTTTGCTGAGGTTCCCACAAGTTGTATGATAATGGTGAAGGAACTTGTGCAAAAGAATTGTTTTCAGAATGTCTTTGATCTGCTTCTCAGTGCTCAGTTCCTCAAGTTTTGATTTTAAGGTGCTTTCGAATGTATCTACCTGTGGCAGGTTCCCAGAGGGAAAAGTGGGAACTCGCTGCTGGGCTCGGGTGCTGAAGTCCCCTGGGGAGCTCTCTGCTGCTGAGTTCTGTGTTTTATCTGTTACCTGTGGCAGGCAGACTGCTCTGCCTGCACCCAGAACAGGCTGAACTGCCCTGAGCACGCCCCTCAGGTGTGCCACGTGCTGAGGGTATTTCAGCTTGCAGAAACTCATGCCTTTGCTTTGGGGGCTCTTCTAGTGGAAGTTTCCGAATTAATACTAAATTAAATAGAACTGCCCTTTGAGACTGTATAGTAACAGTACACCAAAAAGTGTGCACCTCAAGTGTATTTAAAGCTGAAGTGAAGATGAGTTTGGCACTCCTGCAGTAATTCTGAGTTCCTTTTAGCTCCAGCTTGTCCCTGGGTGGGGCAGTTCCCAAAATGCTGGTCTTTTTGCCTTTCTTGGTAGACTTTCTGTAAATGCAAACATGTCCGGTATGCATAAAAGTTAATGTAAGTGCAGGGCAGAGTGACTTAAATCACCAGGGAGGACATTATGCTAATCAGGATTTTAAATTGAATGAGAACTCTCCTACTTTGAATTTGCCTCATGTGGAATTTCCATCTGCTGAGCAGGAGGGATGCAGAAATCGAGCTCATCTTGCCAAGGCAGTTGCATGTGTTCAGAGTCGTTATTATTGTATTTAATTGTATGGTCTCTGTCACTGAATTAGCTGAACATCTAGTCCACCACTGAATTTGTAACCTAGTTTTCCTTTTATTCCCTCCCCATCCCCCTTAGACCTACACTGGACCCTTTGTTTATTATGTGAAGTCTGCTCTAACCGAAGAGGACGTGAGGCAGATTCTGAACTACATGGGCTATGTCCAAGAACTGGGAACAACGTTTAAGCTCAAAGAGCAGGTCGACGCCATTCAGGTGAAAATGATTTCGTTTGAGCTCTTTTTGGCCAAAGTGGAATGTGAGCAGCTTCTGGAAATTCACCTGCAAGTGAAGGATAAGGGGTATTCCGAGATCGACGTGATCAACGAGCGCAAGAGCAGCAGCGAGGACGTGCGGGGCTGCTCCGAGGCCATGAAGCGGCGCCTGGAGTGCAAGGAGAGCCTGAACACGTCCATGGCGCGGATGGTGCTCCAGAAATCGGCCAGCGAACGCGCCTCCAAGGAGTACTTCAAGCCCAAGGTGAGCAAGCCTTCCAAGTCAGTGGACACGTATGATAGTTATTGGGAGAGTAAGAAACCGCCTTTGATGAGCTCGCTGAGCCTCAGGAAGGAGCCGATTTTGGTCGATGCGGAAGATGACATTAAAGATGAAATTATCCGTCCGTCGCCCTCTCTGCTGACCATGTCCAGCTCCCCACACGGGTGTTCAGATGAGTACTTGCCAACTTCCTCTCATCACAATGGCATGCTAAGAACAAATGTCCCTTACAGCTCCTATTTTTCTGCTCAAGAGGACTTAGATTTATATACTGACCACGATTCTAGAAGTATGTTAAATTTTAAAAGACAAGACGCTATTAAGCCTGATGTATGGCTGTTAAGAAGTGATGCCAACCCTGTTTACCACAAACGCACCCACCTAGCCAAAGACACAGCTTCCTCCAAGTGCCAGAACTGTGGCATACCCTGTGGCACTTCTGTTTGCCAGAAGTGTGACAGTCTGTTCAGCTCGAGGCAGGAGTACCCAGCGGTGAAACAGAGCTCCTACTCAATCAAACCGCTCCCAAGCGATGGCTTGTCTCCTGCTCTGAGGGAGAAGTCCCAGTACACATCACAGACTCAGAGTCAAGACAGAGCTGCTCAGTTCAGTTCCAAGTCCAAGCCTTCGGGCACCTCGCGCTGTGGCTTCTGCAACCGCTCGGGAGCGGCCAACACGTGCACGTTCTGCTCCAAGGTCTCGTGTGACACTTGCCTCAACGCTTACTACTATGACCCCTGCTGTAGGAAGAGCGACCTCCACAGGTTCCTGCCCAACAACCAGTTAAACTATAAATCATCCCAGCTGTCCCACGTGGTTTATAGATAGACTGGATGAGTCTGTTTGGGAAGGGAAGGAAAGGGGGAGAGGAAAGGGCTATCCTAACTCATGTTCTGACTCCACACTGACCTCTTACCAAAATCACGTGTCCAAATATTTGGAACCATGGCTCAGTGATCAGGTGCCAGTTCTTGATTTTTGTGGCTTCACAGATGCTGCAGATCCATTAGATTTCATGCTGCTATAATTTAGGTAACTCCTAAATGATCATTGCTTTTCAACTTAAATGGGGGAGAAGAGCACATTTTTCCTTAAAACTTGGCAGCTGTTGTATTTTTAAAAAGTGACATCACACCTTCCTATTATATCGCATCTTGCCCAAGTGAAACCAGGCAGGGTTTGACAATAAAGTCAGAGAATTAAGATTCTCATTTTCTGAGTGATGAAACCACTGCCAGTTTTTGATAAAGTATGACTTGAAAATGTGCAGGAAATACATGAATGGCTTGTTTTGCATACAAGGACTATTTTTTGATGTGTGTCTGCATTTCTTGGTCTCCAAAATGCAAACACCACAACATCTCTTCCTTTTGTCTTTGCTTCCTCCTTCTCCCCTTCTCTCCTGGTTGTTCATCTCGAGCTTATATAACCTGAATCTGGACAATATGTGCTTTATTTCCCGGTGTTGCCAATATCATCCTTCTGGGTTTCACTGTATGGTATTCTAAAGAGGTGATCCTGTGTCTGTGTCACTCAGATGATGCCTGGAGTGTTGTCCTCTCAGATGAGTATCCATTTTCTTTCTGTTGCACATGTTTTAAGTACTGTTCTTTGTACTGTAAATAGGTGATTTGGAAACAGTTTATTTTTAATAAATATTTAATATGTTGAGTTCTTAAAAGTGGTAGAATCATTATAACTATGAAGTCTCTCTGGGTTATTTGTTCAGGTGACTTTTTGTTTTTCCTTGTACTGTATTTCATAGCTTATTATAGCCTCTGTGGCAGAATGATGTTCTTGGCTCTGATCAATTCTTGGGTTTTAATCTGACATTTTTTTCCCTCTGATAAGGCTGCCACTCGTCTGAGTCGAGTCTTGTCTAAGAATTGCAGGATTTTGCTCTCAGTGCACGCTTTTTCTTTGTGGTTATGGAAATTGTAAGTATCAATGTTCTGCTTGCTTCCAAATTCCCTGCCAAGTCTGTAGTGTAGTCCAGCAAGTAAAGCACTGGCCTGGTTAAAAATCAGAGCTCATTTGTGACTCCTGTTCAAGTGAACCCATCAGTTACGGATGTGAATCAGATAACAACCCTTGTCTCTTGCTATAGCACTTGGGAACCCTGGCTGAGAACCAGGACTCCCTTGTGTTGGGCTCTGTACAGTCTGACCCCCAAGCACCACCTGGTTATGAATAGACTTTAGTTTTTTATTAAAAGAAAACCCCTAAGAATCCTAACTCCCTTATTCCAACTATAGCTAGTTAGCACAAAGTATCAGGCAACCTAATCTGATGTGCAGAATTAAATGTGTTTAAAATATCTGTAAAGAACTCTAGCTGAGATGTAAACTATGTAGTCCACTTTGCACTGAAATGATTGACTTTGGGGTTTTTAATCACTGTTAGAGTCTAGGCTTCTCAACTGCAATGTCCACCACTCCCTGTGTGACAGAAACATGCATGAATGATCGTTTGTCTTACATTTTTTTTGGGTGGGGGGGGGGCTTCAGGTAGGTAGAGGGGAAAATTACATAGGCTAATGTTGTAAAATAGCTAAAATAATTTTAGCCATAACTGGGTGTCAGAAGCACTATGGAAATAAGATGGAACCTGGGTCTTACAGAGGGCTGAGAACAGTAAGTTACTGTCCAGTTTGCACTGAGAAACAAAGTGAATGGCATGTGTTTAACAATCAGGGACATTCTGAATCAAGGGACTGCAACTGAACATAATGTCAAGGGCAAGCACTGCCTTGCTGACCCTCAAGGTTGGGATGAATATCGTTTAAGTGAATGATTTTAAGGTTTTCAATCTTGTATGTTTTTTATAAATATATATATATATATAAATATGACACAAATGTAGATACATTATGTATATAGTGAAGAATTTAAAAACAATTTTACTATTAAAATGCAGTCTAAGGGTGGTTTTAATTTCGGTGGTTATTTGGGTTTTGTTCACCTTCTGCAGTGTCATGCCTGTTTGGCTGCTCTACAGTGTATCTTCACCCGTTCAATTTCCATATGGCTCCTCACACTACAGTGAATAACTCAAACTGTGATGCCACGTAATTTTTATGGTGACCAGGGCAGGGGCTGTACCTGCTCTGAAAAAGAGAAGTCCTCTGTATATATGTCATGGAATCCTGTAGTACAAACCTGTGTTGAATTGAAGTGATACCATGCTCTATTTTTGTGTATCTTACTGTATGAGGTTGCTGTGATTGATACAGTAAAATATATGCGAATTTAAAACGCAGGTGTTCTGCATCTGATTTGTTTAAATTAATTTATGTTTTGAAGGAATTTAAAAATAAAGAGGCCTTTAAGAAAAGGCTTAACTCTTTTCTTAAAGCGGAGTGTGCATGTAGCTGTCTGTTCCCACCCGCGTTTGCATGCGGCGCTGGCGCTGGGCCGGGGCGCTGGGCCGGGGTGCCCGGCCGCCGTGGGCCTCTGCTGCCCGCAGCTGGGGTGCTGCCAGCTGAGCTCCTGGGATCCCTCTGCTCCTGGGATCCCTCTGCTCCTGGGATCCCGTTCCTTCCCCAGCCTCAGCAGCATGACTCAGTGTTGGTGGAGCATGTGAGCCGGTCTGTCAGCAGGCTGCAGCAGGCTGGGGCGGGCTGGGAGCAGGTTCCGGGGGCCATGTGGAGCTGCCTCCATGGATCCCAGCCTTGGCTCTCCATGGCATCTCCTAGCAAGCTTCCTGAGGGAAGCTGCATCTCCCAGAAGATGTGTGACACTACCGAGGTACATTTTGGCACTTGAATTAGGCCTCCTGGCTCCTTCTGCATCCTGCTAGCTCCGGAGCAGGATAATTCCTCAAGTTCCAAACCAGATCATTCTTTTTGTTTGTTCCTTGTGTTAAAGCATGTCGGGTGAATGCTGGAATGCCTGAAGTGCCTTTTCTACAAGTGTTTTATGATCTGTTGTGGTTACTGAAAGCACCAGGGAGGACTATAAAAATCAGGCTCCAGGTAACCAAAATATTCTTGCAGGAAATCTTGCCTTGCACTGTGATGCTTCTTGAGCTGACGTGTTTCTGGTGCATATAAAACAAGCCTTCAAGCTGTCTTGCTGTCTGACATCTCTGATTACAGACCTCTAAGCTTGTTTGCTGCGTCTTTGGCTTTCAACAGAAGCTTAAAGGTTCCATACACGGTTAAGAGGTTTGGATTTGATGGTTTGAACTGACAGTGCCTTAAAGTTATTTTCTGGAAGATGACTCTGGGTTGCAAGCATTTAGTACATGTGCTGATTATGCTGTAGGATGTTTTTAGGGGAAGAGATTCACCTTTCCAGTATTTGTTTAGAAACAGGAGCTAGTCTGGGCATGGTGATAATTGATACACTTCCAGAGAGACTGGGAGAAAAGCAGGAGGTGACTCTTGATGTACCTGGTTTGGCTCTGAAATCAGAGTCAATTAGGGCTTTTAGCATGATCATTGCCATGGTATCTCAGCAGCAGCTGAGTTGGGCTGCAAATGTCCCTGTTGGTATTTGTGAAGGGTGTTCCGTGATTCCTTCTGAAAATCATGGAATGTGGTTGTGTTTGTGTAAGTACTTTTATTTTTTACAGTTGATTGTATTCCCCTGGGAAAGGTTTTCTGTTACTGGTCTTGCCAGTCAGAAAATGTAGGGGCAGGGAATCAGTAACTGCTTAGGTTTGTGGTTTTGTACTCCTGCACCCCATTGTGGAAAACACTCGGGGGCAACGTGAGAACGAACGGGGTGCAGCACATCCTACACAGTGCCTGGAGGGAGGCAAAGGGTTAAAGCCTGTGGTATGGCAACAGCTCCTTTGCCTCCCAAATCCTGCAGACGTGCCACAGAACTGAAGCTCCTCCGTGTGAGGAGAGGGGTAGGAGAGGCAGGGAGCAGCTGCTGTGTTGGGCAGCCCTGCTGCACAGATGTCACCGTGCCAACGTGTGCCAAGCTGGGCTGGTCCTCGGGCACCGGGAGCTCTGCACTGGGGAGATGCCAGCGTGGTTTGTTCTGGGGTGGGTCCTTGGGTCAGCCTGGGCTGCGGATCCCTGTGACAGGGCAGCAGTGGGCAGCTGCGGGCAGCCAGCTCCGTGCCAGCCGGGAGAGACAGCGCTAATCCTGGGCTGGCCGCGTGGAGCCGGGGGTGGCTCTGTGACCTGTGACCGGGGATTTACAGCACGCAGCAGTGCCCGAGGCGGGGCGATCCGCATCGTTCCCGATGGTTCCCCTCCTGCGCCGCTTTCACGGCCGAACAGGCTCTGGGAGCTCGGGCATTGCAAGGAGTCGTTGCTTTTTTGGAAGCAGCTGCTTTGCTGCCCTGCCCTCTGAAGAAGGAAGGATCTGCTCTCCTTAGGAGTTCCTGAAGGAGGGCAGGCACTGCCTTGCTCGGGGGCAGCCGGGTGCTGCCATTTGTAGGGCAGAGTTGCTCCAAGCTTTTCCAGGTGCAGGCAGAACGATTCCCCCTCTGGCCGTGCTGCCAGAGGCCTGCGGAGGGCCGGGGTTGCGTTTCCTTACCCTGAGGAGCAGCAGGCTCGGAGGCTTTGGTCGCTGCTGCTCCGTGTGCAGGCAGTGCCCTGCTCCCCGTCCTGTCCCAGCTGGCAGCAGCAGCTCTGGCTCCCTGCTGCCGTGGCAGGGGCTGTGAAAGGCATCCTGACACCCAGCAGCTTCCTGCGTCAGGCAGGGACTTGCAATGAATGTGGAAAGGCTTGGTGCAGAAAAAAGGTGGACAGGTGGAAATGTTCCAGATAAAAATGAAACAACCTGCTCTGAATTTTTTCTTTTTTTCCTTGACATCAAGAAGAAATTTCTCTTCCAGCATTCAGTGTCTGGGAGGCACCGAAGTAGTTTTGCAGGGAACTTTACATGAGGTTAGAGATTGTTTTAATTATTGATACTTCTTATTGATGAGATCTTTGATGAGTGCTGCAAATCCTGAATGGGAGTGGTGGTGATTCTGGAGCTTCTGCTCAGGCTGGGCTTTATCATACGCGGTTCCTGCTTTGAGATGAGGATGAGAAAAACCTTCTGACTTGGGTAGTACCTCCCATTTGTTTTTCCTGTCTTATCGGGGCCTTGAGTTAATTCTGCACTGTGCAGGTCTCTGCTCTGAAGACAGCATCAGAGTTCCAATAGCTGTAAGTGGTGCAGGAGCAGCCCTGGCAACTTGTGTGTGGCAGCTGCTTCTGCTGTTGTGGGTGTGGGGCTGTCATGCTTCCTGCTTTAGGAATCATTCTCATGATAGTCATACTGTTCTGAGATTTTTCATCATCAACCTGCTTTAAAAAAAGAAAAAGAAAAATCAACCCACAACTGCTCATCAACTCCTTAGAGAAAAATGCTGCTTTCTCCCAAAGGAAGTAAAATCTGCTCAGTAGCTTTGTGTCAAGGTGCTCCAGTTTAACTGCCTTACCTGGAATTTTCACAGGCACCTTTCTAAGGCACGGCCAGTTCTGGTGAGCTGCCTTTGCTGAGGCAGCAGTGTCTGAGTGACTCCATCACTGCCCATGGGTAAGCCCCACACGCAGAAATGAGCTGTTAATGAAAAGAGATGCTGCCCTCCAGCAAGTCTGGGAAGGAACAGCCTGTTTCCATCTCAGTGCACTTAGGCTGACTGGTACATCCCCGGTGAGCCTTCCCACGGGGCAGTCTGGCATGGAGAGGAGGCCTCCTCCTCCTCCTCTCCTGGGTGTGCCCCCGGGGGAGGGGCTGTATGGATGTGCTGGCCCGGCTTGCCTGGGCTGACTCAGTGGCAGATGCCAAGGGGGACAAGGGCAGCAGCTGTCCCATCTCCTGTCCCAAGTCTGTTTCCTCAGCTCAGGGCCAGGGTTAGCCACAAGCCTTTGTGTCTTGAGGGGTCAGCTTAGCACTGCTGTGAAACACCTCCCCAGGAGCTCAGCTACCCTTGGGAAGTGCTGGTGAAGGCTCCTTTATCGTCCTGGGATGTGCACTGAGGGGAGAATGCCATTTCCAGCTCTTTTTGCTTTACGCTTTGTTCCTGGCCCCAAAAACGCGGACGTCTGGAGCATTGTTTCCCGCGGTATTAATTGAGTTGTGCTCTCAGAGCTGTTCCCAGCCTGCTTTGTGTGCTGGCTTCGGGCCACCTCAGCAGAAATCAGTGGGCTGTGTGCATATGTTCTGCTTCTCCTTTTTTGGGGAGAGCGGGGGAGAGGGGCTTCGTTCCCCACGCTCTGCCTCTCACTCCCGGAGAAGTAAAACCCCTCTCAGAGCAGCTACTGCTGCACGTTCTGCTGTGGCTAACTCCTCTCGTTCTTCAGCCCGCGGTGGCAGAAGTTGCCCTGAGGGATGAAGCCGGTGGCAGAAGGGGAAGGAGCGTGCCCGTGCTCCTGCTCCGCTCCCGAGTCCTGCGCAGCAGCCGTGGGGGGCACTCGGGGCTGCTCCTGCCCGAGCCCGTGGTGCTGGGGCACGGAGCCCGGGGACACCGGCTGGGGACAGTAAGAGCAGCCCGGCCAGCTGGGAGATCTCTGTACAGGCACTGCAGCAAACGCAGGGGGCGAGCAAGGCCACGGCTAAAGGCAGGAAGGGTAGGAAATGCAGCTTGAGGCACAAGATGAAGCCTCGTGGCAGAGCAGTATCCTAACCTGGAATGCTGTTTCCTGCTGTACGGATTGTTACAGACGGTGCTCCCGTGTCGCTGATCTGGCATTTTGGGTCTTGTGTTGGGAGGGATCTCGGGAAACTTTGTACCCTGTTCAGGGCGTGTTTCGGTCAGTGTCTGCCCAGGCTCCCCGTGCCCTGAGGAGTGCTGGAGGCTGTGCTGCCCCTCAGTACCAGAGGGACAGGCTGCAGGTGCTGCTCCAGGGCAGAACTGGGGAGATGTCAGCTGAGCAGAGGATGCTGATAGACTCTGCCACCCAGTCCTAGGTCTCCAGTGGAGAATTTCGGCCTGAGAACACAAAACCTCTTCATGTAAACCAGTAACAGAAATAAGGTTTCGGATGGGTGACTGCTGGAGGGCAGGAGGGCATGTGTGGGCTGTGTGTGGTCCTCCAGGGAGAGCTTTGCATCTTCAGAGATCAAACTTGAAAGGTCAGTCTCAGAAATCCCCTGTTTCCCTTTCTTATTCCCACATTTCAATATTCAGGTAGAGAAGTACTGAGTCATCTGAAACGTGTCCTCTCCTCCGTGGACCACGGCTGGGCTCTGGGAAGAGTCTGCCCTGTGGAGTCTTCCAAACCTCCCTTCACTTGGACTCTTCTTGGACTTCTGCCTCCTTCAGGAATCAAAGTCTGATTCACTTTCCATTGTGACTCGTAAAGTCTTGGACTACTTAGAGGCATATCAAAAATTAAAATAATCTCTTTTGACAGCACCGAAGCCTGTGGTGTTTGAATCTTTGATATGAAGATTTCTCCTGCTTGGAGAATAGCTCATTTTTAATGCTGTGAAATAGAGCATGATAACTGTGCTGCTGTCTACACCACAGTGAGCAATATGTGCTGCTTAATAAAGTGATGCTCCTGTGCAGGAGCTTTCTCTCATAATGAAAGAAGGTGCAGTATTCAGATACTGGTAACTCACTCCAAAAACTTTTGGCACAAATTTGTCTTTAGTGTAGGTGTTTTGCCTGCAGCTGGAGTTAAATTCTCTCTCCCTGGTTCAGTGCTCACAGCTTAAAATACAACCTGTTAAATGTTGCAATGGTCCAGATACCTCTGAAGCTGAGGAAGAGTTTTTGAGATGTGCTCAAACGCTGGAAGTCTATAAAGAGGATTTGGGGGAAAGAAAGATGGAGCCACCCTAGGAAGCAACACACAGCTGCAGAAGTGCAAAACCTACTGGATTTTGCCACCAAGAGCTCTGTCTGCTAGGCAGGATCAAACAGAAATGTTCCTGCTGCAGTACAAGCCCAGGTATGGTTCCTGTATTTGCCTCCTGGCTGCTCCTGAGTCTGTATCTCAGGGCAGGTTGGAGGCATCTTCTGGTAGGTTTCAGTGCATGTTGTAAAAATCCTTTTTTCCTTTCATTGTACTTCCTGCTTTTCAACAGGCTCAGAGCCTGTTGGCAAAATGACTTTTACTGAGCACGAGTAGGATGCTCACATGTCTTTGGAGTGAATGTGGATTTGACACTGATTTGATTCCGCTTTTTCTGCCTGCAGCTTATCACTCAGGCTCTCCAGTGAAGGACATTATTTCCTCAGTGGAATATTTTCCATATGACTGAGTAACGGCCAGGGGCTGTGATTCCTGTGTCAGTGCTTGGCACTGTGGGTTTCTGCTCAGAAATTGGATGGACATGTGAGAAGTAGTCCCAAAAACAAGCACTGCATTCTTCAGAGTGACAGGGTAAAATGAAGTGATGGGGTATTTTTATTTCCATGGCACTCAGAATTTGTCTTTTTTCCCCCAACAAAGCTTGAAGTCACAAGGAAATTCATTCCTTGTCAGCAGACACCTTCCCTGTCAAACTGAAAGTCATGTCCCAGCTTCTCCATTTGCACTCCCTGGAACGTGGTGCTTGTGAAAAGCAGCAGCTCAGCTGCAGGATGTTCAGATCTCACCCTGCTCCCGAGGGAGCAGGAGCTGTCCCTGAAGCACTGACAGCAGCTCTGCCCCAGGAGGACCTCGGTGAAGGGGAGCCTGATTTCCCGTTGTGTTTGGTCAGGAGCTCCCCTGCTGCCAGCAAACAGAGGGGTTTCTCAGTGGGGTTGTGATCAGGGAAAATGCTGGGTTACAAACCCGCCTGCGACTCCGAGCTGCCTTAGGGACCTGTCAGCGAGGCACTGTCCTGTAATCACAGCTTTATTCCAAAAGCAAAGGCTGGCTCCCTAATCTGTCTGGTTTGTGCTGGGGAGGACTGATTGCAGCGTGGTTAAACCTCATCTGTGCCACAGGGAGAGCAAGCGAGGGGACAGAATTAATGCTAGATAAAACCACAGGTGTGGAAGGCTCATTAAAAACTGTCAAGCTGGGGAGTAAAGCAATGTGGTAAAGCAATTACACCAGTGCCAAGAAGTAGAATGAGTAGGAAGATAAGGGGAGAAAGTTATTGGCCTGACAGTTCTTCAGAGAAGAGGAGGAAAAATTGGCTTAAAAATTGAGCCTGATAATGAAGTGGTGTCTGATTACTACACACAAAAGTGACTTTTCCTTGAAATACTAGTTTTATAGTCTGATGCAGAAAAGCTAGGTAGCAGCAAAGAAAGTTGATAGATTTCAAAGGGAATATTAATTAGGAACAGTTTGAAAGTCTAGCTAAAGATCGATTTAAATTGATGAATTTTTAATGGAAATTAGTCTTCCATGTGTTTTCCTGGAATAAAATAACTTGATAAGGTACTCAGTCTGTATGTGTTCAAAGTAGACTTTGAACATTAGAAAAGAATAAAGCAGAACTTAAAGGTGCTCACATGTCTGAGTGAGGCATGCAGCCCTTCCCTGCAGTGCTGCTCCTAGGGCAGGGAAACACGCAGAGCGGGGAGACAGAAGGGCTTGGTGCAGGTTCCTGGGTCTTTCCACGACGTTTTGAGCGAGACGCAGCCGTTTGGCAGAGCGTTAAGGGGGAGCACGGCCGGGGCAGCTCGGTGCGGGGACCCCACGGCCGGGACAGCTCGGTGCGGGGACCCCACGGCCGGGACAGCTCGGTGCGGGGACCCCGCTCCCGGCGGCGCTGCGGGCTGGGCTCGCCCTGCGGGCGGGTTCCCTGCCCTGCCCCGGGCCCTGCGAGCCGAGCCCCGCTGGATCCGCCTGCACACGGACCTTGCAGAGCGACACTGGCGGGCCCAGCGGGTCCGTGTAGGGGCAGCCTGGAGGTGCGCCCTCCCTCCCAGCTCTGCGGGGCAAAGCGGGCAGGGTGTGGCGTGAGGGAGGCACCGCACTCCGAGGCTGTGCTGGGTTTGGCTACAAACGGCTGAACTAAAGCGCTCTGTGATCTGAGCACATCTGTTCCTCTGAGATAACCTCCTGAAGGGCAGGGACCTTTGCACCAGTCACAGCACCCAGCCCTCATCCTGGCTGTGAAAGAGCTGGGAGCTGGAGGAGTTTGCTCTGCAGTGATGTTTAAAGGCAGCTGTCAGGTGTCCTGCTGAGAGCAGGGTAAGCACAGTTTCTGTGGGTGGTTCTTTGCTGCTTTGAGTGCTGCCTACTTACATTTGGGGTTTATGCCCTCTGCTTTCCAGGCTTTTAGCCAGGCTTCCACCACCAAGGCTAACCCTTGACTCCCAGCATCAGAGCCTGCTCCAGGACCTGCAGCTTGTTATTCCTGCTCCCCTCTGCTTCAATCTCTTCCCTGAAGTTTGCTGCAGGGGGTGAAAAGCCCTTCGTGGCAGGGGAAGGTGGAGATGGAGCACCGCGGCTGCTGTGCTGAGGTTGGGTGGGATCCAGCCCCCAGGGTGCTCCCAGGGGTGGGATCCAGCCCCCAGGGTGCTCCCAGGGATGCGTTGCAGTGTCCTGTCAGGCTGTGCAGCTGAGCAGAGCTGACCCAGCCTGGGGAGGATCCTGAAAGTTAAAGGTTAAACTCTGGCCAGCTGGACTTTAGGTAGTGGGCAGCATTCGAAGCAGAGCAGACAAGTGGGATGTGAGAAGCCAGAATATGCAGGCACTGGGAATTGTGGGTGGCACTGAAAAGCCAAATACATGAACAGAAATATATATATATTTATTTCCACTAAGTGACAAGCACAAATTGCAAGGGGGGAAGTGCATCTCAAGAGCATCTCCTGTGTTACCTCATGCCTCCAGCTAAGTATGCAAGCATGGGAATAATGTCTATTTAACATAAGGCTGAAAGTGTGGTGTACAGATGGTAGGAAGTTGGGCAATGGCATGTGTAGCTCTGATGTGTCCTACTCGAATGCCATCACCTAGCATTGTTTGTTGCTAAATGCCACCTTCAGATCCGTCCCTGACCCACTTGCACAGATGCTGAGCTGCCTCTTCAGCGCAGGAGTGCTCAGGAAATTATGTGTGTGTGACCTCAGCTGGGCTAGGTGAGAACACAAAGCAGTGGGAGAAATATGGGCTGGTAAAACCAGCCAGTGGGCCTAAACCCCGTCAGACAAATGTGGGGTTTGTCCCTTCCCTTTGAGGTCAGACACAGGAAGCGAGGGACGCGGACTGCCGGGAGTCACTCGAGAGTGAGGCACAGCAGACTGCTGGGGCAGAGCAGCGGGTACAAAAGGTGCCTGGGACATCCTAAAGGAGGAAATGTGACTGGCGTGCTGAAAAACTCATTGCATGCAGATTTCAGAGCCGTGCACAGACAGGTAATGAGCAGAACCTCCAGGCACGCTGCTGAAATAAACACTACTGATGCTGTTTGCAGGTGGGGAGCAGAGGCCTGGGGAGGTGACACGATTCATCAAAAGCGAGTGCAACAGAACTGGAAGAAATGCTCTCCAGATTAATTTCATTAGTGTGATGTACTGTGACTGCTTTGGTACATCCCTGCTCCAGCCCAAGAACCAGAGGGTGCTGTGAGGGGAGGAGGCTTTACAGACAACCTCACTTCACATTCAGGCAATTTTTTTCAGAATCTTCCTCTGTGCCTATTTATGGTGATTATTTTTGTCTTACTAAATCTGACCAAGCCCATCTTTCAATCTGCTGTGATTGAGGTCAAATGTTAGGAGCATGCTTTTAGGGAAATATCTTTGCCCTCATTGATTGTGTTGAGCTCTGTCTGTTCTAAAGCTTAGGACACTGTCTGCTCTATGAATGCAATTGAAGTCAGTGCTTTGTGCCTCTGCTGTCTGTTTGCTCTCTAGAATTAAATGCTCTTGTGGTCTGAGTGGAAGCCAAGAGTGGGACTATGCAATGCTTCAGCTGCAGCTGCCTGGCTTGGGGACCTCTCAAACTGATGTTCACAAATCTTCTGCCAAGTGGGGAGGACAATAATGCTTCACTAAGACACGCTGCTCACGCAGGCAGTGGAGCTGGGAAGGGACTTACACAGGATCTGCTGTGTTTAGACCCCTTGGGCCTCTCTGTAAGGGGCAAAACCCAGCCACGTGAGCAGAGTCCGAAACCCCCTCCTCAGTTCCACACTATGTTTGGTCAGCACGTTCAGTTTGCACCACAGGAGCAGTCTGTGGGCAGGTGAGTGGTTGTTTGGGGCTGCCTGTTCGGTCTCACGCGGCCTTTTCTGCCCGCACAGAGCGCTGGCAGAGGAGTGAGTCCTCCCAGGGGTCCCACCTGAAGTCCCTCCATTGCTCAGAGAGGCCTGGGCTGCAGCTGTGCTGTCAGCCATGCACAAAGAGTGTCAAACAAGGCAGGAGTGAATCCTCACAAAGATGCTGTGCAGGATTCCCCCCTTGGTTCTGACTCCGGGTTTGACTGGCCTGGTGAGTGAGCACATCAGCCCTTTGTGCCCCACGTGTGGCAGGTGGGTGCTGCCCCTCTTGCTCGGAGCAGAGCCGTGTCTCAGGGCTCTCCCTCCCTGCAGCTGCTGGCGCTGACCTGCACACTGGAGACAGCGTTTGCACGTGGCACTGAGCCTCTTGCTCCCTGCAGATCTCCTCGCTGCTGGACACAGCTGTTTGGACAGTTCTGAGTCACCAATCCAGGTGAGTATGAGACAGCTTCCTCCCAGTTGTCTCTGTGCTCCCTTGTCCCACGGATACATCCATGGACTAATGTTTTGGCTGAAGGATGAGGCTCCTTCCAGCCCCTGGACAATGCTGGACACAGCAGCACAGCTGGCTGGAGTTCCTGTGCCCTTCCCATGCTGACCCTGGGCCCCTTTCATGGGGCTGGGCTATTTCTAGTCACTCTCACACTCACGACTGTGTCCCCTTTCGCACAGGGGTTTGGAATTCCTTCTCCTGCTGACGTGCTGGAGTGCCCTGCCAGGCGCTTCCTCTGGCTCCTCACGCTGCCCCCGAACCTCCTGTTCCCGGGTGAGCTCTAATTCCTCCTCTCCATCCCGTTTTTCTGCTGCTCATCTGCTTGGGAGACGAGGGAAAGGACACAGGTCTGAAACACCATGAAGGGCAAGGCTGCCCCCAGAGTCTCCACCTTTCCTGGCCAGCACAGAGTGATTATTCCAGCCTTTCTCTTTCATGAATTGTTTTGATAACGTTGGTTTTTGCGCACAATATCCTCAGAGCTGTTTTGCCACTTGAGCCCTGGATCCCTGCTCCCTGTCACTTTGCTTTTGCCTCTCCTGGCTTGATTACTGAGAGCAATTTGCAGTACAGGGTGCTTCATTCATCAGGAACAAACCAGGGGTACAGGAAAGTATTCCCATCCTCTTTGCAGGAGACTGAGCAATGTGCTTCCAAACCTCTGCACGCCTGTGCTGTCACTGATTCATTCTCTTCTCTGTCATTTGCCTACAAATGGCTGTGGTCCTTCAGGCTGCAGCTGAGCTCCCTGCCCATGCATGGAGCACGTTCTCATGCTGCACCCGTCACTGCTCCTTAGTGAAAAAGCTCAACATCTCTTCTCTTGCAGTCCGATAATGGCTCCATTTTCATCTGTGTGTTGCTGGCTGATTTTCTGGTTAGACTATGATAACTAAAAATTAAACATTCAGAACAGATCTCTAGCCAGTGATGTTAAGATGTTTTGGAAGTTTAAATTACACCTCCTAACACTGGTGCACTTACAAATTCTCGTGGTCAGTGCCTTCCAGCACAGGGGCAGAGCCACAGGGCAGGAGGTCCAAACTCAGCCAGACTTCAGTGCTTCTCAAAGTCTCATCTTATCTCTGACACTGCCAGAGTTTGCTGCCAGCATTTTAGTGGGGTGGGTCCTGTGGGAAAGGGTCCTGTGCCTGGTGGTGAGCTGGTGGTTTCTCAAAGGCAGAGGGATATGAGTTTCAGGTTTCTCCCACCATCTGGAGTTCAGAAATGCTGAGCCAAGGCTGGGCAAGGACACCACAGGGCACCTCTGACAGGAGCAGCTGGGCTGCACTGTCCCTTCCTCACCTGGTGCAGGAGTGATACCACATCCCCACGGAGCAGCTGGGGAGCGGGAGAGGCGGCCCCAGGGCAGAGCAGGAAGATCTGGCATGTGCACACCTCTGTGTGTGCATGTGCATCTTTTCCCCCTGCCAGCTTCCCTTGGCTGAAGAAGAGTCCAGGGACACATTTTGAAGAGCCACAGTAATTTGATTTTTTTTGTTTCCATTTTCAAGTTCTCCATAAGAAAAAGAGTCCATAAGCTTCATTTCAGAGGTGGAACTTGGAATGTTTGCTCCTAGATCTGGAACCTGGCGTTGTTAAAGGAGATGTTCCAGCTGCTGGAAGAAAGAAGAAGGGAAAGCTTAGAAAACAAAATTAGATGCTTGAGATATCAAAGACTACACCAGCATCTCTAGGATTCACAGAAAAAGATTATGCTTCGGGTCGGTTTTGGTTTCTAGAAAGCAATCTGTTGGTTAATTCCCAGGTCAAAAGGACTCCTTTGAAGATTCTCTGTGCCTTGACCACTGCCATGAAAAGCAATATTGCAAGTGTGGTGGGCCCGGGCCTGAGCACAGCTCCCCGTGTGCTCAGGCTTCAGAAGAAAAAGCTGTTCCATGGACAGCCAAGCACATGGAGCCTGGTTTCCTGCAGGTTTGGTTTCCTGTCCCGTCACCTCCATGACCCCTGGCTCCTCCATCTCTTCTGAGAAAACTCTTGCAGACAAGAAGGATGCAGCAAACTGGGGTCTGTGTCTGCTCCACGGCATCTCCACACCTTCCTCACCTGCTCAGACAGCTCCTCGGTGTCTTTCCCCACTGCACAAACCAAGCAGGAACTAAATTACCTCAAAGACTTCAGTCCCTCTTCCAGAGCTGGTTGAGAACGGCTGATGAATGTAGTGCTGCTGGGGAGGAGTGGTGTTGTTGAGGAAAGAGGCTGAGATGGAGCTGGGTTTCCCAAGGAAAGCTATGCAGGAGGAATAATGCAATTGTGCAAATGTGCCCACCAAGTTCAGTAACTGTTGGCAGCGCAGTGTGGAGTGGAAAGTGCTGCTGCTCCTGTGTGAGCTTGTGGCTCTGCTGAGAACTCCCTGTCCCTTGGGGCGTCACTGAACATCATCCCTCAGGCCCATTCCAGGTGAGAGGGAGAAAACGGGGCACATTCCCTGGTACATGTTGGGATTTTTGGGTTAACTCTGGCCATGTGGAGAGGCTGCACAATGGGGCTTTGGACTTGGCTGAGGCCTTTTTTATTTCTGGAACACAAACAACAACTAACTTTCAGTTTATAACAATCTCAGTATGTATCTATTTACATAGCTGGTGAGTCCATAAATGATTCTCACGAAGCCTCTTTCACACATGTAGGTACATAAAGCTATTGCTGTGCATATCTCCAGCTTTGGATTTCCTTTCTGAAGGAAATTTAAGCAGCTGAATCCAAGCTGACCAGCGGTCCTGGCAGTATTTGGAGCTCTAAAAATGATTATTAGGATTTTTGATAACGTTCCCATTTCTTACTGGCAGCCAGAGGAAAGCTCTTGGTGTGGAGGATATTAACAAAATTAAGTGATGGTTGTGACTTGTTTTGCCAAGCAGAGACAGGTCAGATGCTTTGGGTGGAAAGCAAAACCCAGCTCCGACTGGCAACAGACTCAGTACAACAATCCCCACCTCCTCGTCTCCACTGTCACTCCGAGCATGTCCTTGGAGCACCTCAGAGCTGCCCATGGGGTCCTGCCCAGTGGCCAGCTGGGTCTGCAGGGACAGGTGAGTGACCAGCCTGTCTTCCTGGGGGCAGAGGGGAGGGGGTGGCCAAGCAGAGGTACAAACGAGCCCGGGGATGCTGAGGCCACGGAGTGCTGCTTTAAAATACACTCTTGGTGCCTCAGTTTCCCTTGCTGTGAAAATCGCGGCTCCGAGGTCAGTTAGTGGGGTGGGGGAGAGGGGGAAGG